>JANKOE010000009.1:23742402-23758002 GCA_026284465.1 Erythroxylum citrifolium | reverse complement strand
TCGGGAAGGTCCCGGTGACAAAAATTTTTGTTTTTCGCACCTGGTACATGTGATGTACCTCCCGGGATTTTCCTACAGCCTCCAACAACAACATTTCTGCTACTTACCAAACATCCTCCTGCGTTGCGTTTTGTGCTCCTGGGACATCCTTTTTGCGCTGCCGTTTTGGCTCATGTTGTGTGTTGGATGTTGCATTTTATTCACTTGTATGGGGCTGTTGCTTGGCTTGCACTTTTGGTTGTGTCCTCCTCCACCTTGCACGTCGTTTCACCTGCAAGCTGCATGTATTTTGTTCTTATGGCCATTTCTTCACCATACATACATCCAATGTACACGTGAGCTGCTCATTGCCTCACCATTGTGCTCCCAACATCTACTACATTAAATCACGCTACATGTAGCTGTTACCGTCCTTTGTCCATTAATTGAATTACTAACTCACATGGCCATTAATTCATGTGCATATATGTATGAAATTCCCACGCAAAATCGATGCAGCTCATGTTCTTTTCTTCATGTCTTCATTTCTCTTGTCTTTTAATTTTCTTTGTCTCACTCCATGAAGACAAGTGAGTATTGATCTTTAGAAAATGGCCCAAATGTAGTGCTTTCGACTTACTTTAATTTCTTTGCTTCCAAATTGTACCTAAAATCATATATGAATTAAAGTGAGTATCTTAAGCATTTTTGTATCATTAATTGCTAATTGTAAATGATTAAATGTATCTACAATTAAACACATAGCAATTTTGTCCATATTTAGCTTTCGACCGTCCTCGGGAAAAACATTAAAATTAAGCTCAAAGACCCCAAACATTGACTCATTTCCCATAAGTTTCAAGAATATATAATCACAAGCAAGATGAATGACTTTCAAAAATCATAGCAAGATGTCAACATTCCAAGCTTTTACTCATGACCAATAAATATTCATCATCTTCAAAAATTGAGCAATCTAATGGTAGACTCGAGAAATTGTTTAAATAAATATATCCATGGGTACACCCAACACCATTCGTGATCATGACAATCATAACTTTGCATATCATTTCATTTCTCCACCACTAAAGGTCACATGAAAAATCATGGATCAAAGGACTTTTAAAGGTTGTAATGTGGGTAAAGGTAATGTGAGATATATTTAGGTCAAGTAGCATGAAAGTCATTAAGCTAGTGAAACAAAGCAACACTCATCGAAAACTAGGTACCGTCAACAATGACGAATGCAACATATATATTTCACAACCCTATTAAGCTCTCACACTCAAACCATATGAAGAATATACCAATCCGAAGGAATCACTCATACAATTTATGCCAACAATACATTAAAATCACAAGAGTGAACCTGCCAAGCCAACATCTACCTCATATTCAACATTCTCAAATAACACATTCATTACAACTCTAGGGAGATGCATTAACCATAAACAAATTTTCAACACATATGCAACTCCTCCTTGATACATTTATTTAAACTATTTTTTTCTTTTTTATCTTTCTTTCTTTCTTTTTTTTCTTTTCTTTTCTCTTTCTTTTCTTTTCTCTTTTCTTTCTTTCTTTTCCTTATAAAAATTAAAATAACTACATCAACATGGGAATTTTAATGATAAGACATAACAAAACATCCTAACATTAACCAACCCACACATATGTACACCCTCCAGACTTACACTTTTGTACATCCAAAAACTCACCAATCATAAATGTTCTACTAGCTTTATAGCTTGGGTAGGACATTTGGTTAAGTATAAAGCATGTAATATGGTTGATGCAAAAAGAAAGGCTAATAAGGCTCAAAGGGGCTTATCAAAAAGGAAAATCATCTAATGTAGTTCGGAAAGCAAAGAATGCCTAATCATATCCGTGTTAATGCATGTGATAAAAATGTGGTCTTCAATAAAAATTCAAGGAAAAATAAGGATGTACATGTCATGAAGGTCACACATTATCAAAAGACAATGAGACTGATATGAATGTGTCAGTCAAATAAGGCTCAAAATCTCACTGGCTTTATCTAGCACTAGTCGCTACTCTTCTAAGGATAATGCAGATCGACCAATCACAAGAGTAAAAATACATGCAAAAGTTGTCATGAAATTCTCTAGTCAACTTATTCTCTAATCATGACTATATAATCCTAGAAGCAATAAAAATGAGCAAATGTTTGTTTCATTTGTTTTATTCTTTCTCTCATTTTGATTGAAAACTTAAAAACAAGTAAGAAACAACCCAATAAAGAACACACATGCATATAAAAAGAAATGTGAAAATGTAAACCAAAAAAATTTACTTCCCTTGGGTTACCTCCCAAAAAGCGTCTTTGTATAGGGTTGCTGGCTCGACTCCTTTTTCTTCTCACATGACAAAATTGTGATCTTTAGGTATTAGAGTTAGCGCCACTTCCATGCGAGGTTGTCCCGGATAGGGCCTTAGTTGATCATCATTCCCATTTAGTATCCTCCCTATCCTTAGACTTTTGATCTCTACTGAGTCCATGCTTTCTTGAAAGATCTCGAATGTTTCTTCAGCTTTTTCTTCCTCGTTTACTTCCTCTAACCTACTAGATAAAAGTAAAGAGCCATTCTTAATAATAAAATGGAACTCAATATTTACCTCGAGCTAAAAAAATAGCCTTTTCTGCCTCAAGCTCCTCTTCAACTTCTTCGACGCAAGCAATTGGTTGAGTATTGCTCTCAAAATTCTCAAGCTCCTCATCACTCTGTAAAGTTTCCGCACAAACGTCTATTGAGTACACCTCAGTTTGATACGACTGCTCCTCTTCACTTTGCGGTTCTAGATGATTGATATCTCCCCATTGAGGCAATGTATCTTACTGGAACTACAGAGCGTCCTGTTAGATTTGCTATACACCTTGCTGAAACAGTTGTAGTATATTTTGTTGGAACTGCTGCATATCCTATTGAATTTGAAGATTGTTAGCGATCACAACATTCATCAATTCTTCCATAGACGTACCTAAGTTTTGACAAGAAGCTTTTGGTTCACCCAAAAATTACTGTATGTCCTGCAAACTATCATGGAAGTAATTATGATGATTATCCTATCTATAAAAAAAGTTACATTGATCAGTCCAGACATTGTTACATGATTGAGAATATGAACTCAAAGAAATTACTTCCGTCCATATCGAAATTTTTTTACAAACACGAAATAAAAAAAGAAAAGATCATAAAATCATTGAAAAGAAATCAATTACAAACAAATATATACAAAACATAAATTAAATCACAAACAAAAACTAAAACACTGCACTCCCCGACAACGCCACCAAAATTGACCGCACATCGTAACTCTAGTCAAAATAAAATAACTAGACTACTACTATAGCAAGGGTGAGTCTAGGTCGATCCTACAGAGAGTGTGTGCAAAGTTTATGAAATGAAATTAATCGGTGTTTAGGAAAAAGGGAGTTTGGATTTTGGAATAAGAAAATGAAATAAAACTGATATAATGAAAACAAATTAAATAAAACATGCAAAAAATGATAAAAGTGGAGAATTCGGTAGGGACCCAATTTTTTGATTCAATCTCGGCCAACACCCTAATTAAGCATATTTCATTGACTTGTTACCTAGCAACTATTAATCGTGGGTTAATAATTAACCCAAGTTTTCCATTAGGTTTTGTTTAATCAAGATACGATCGTTAATTAAACCTAACCACTAAACAACCTAGGATACGATCTCTAGATTTAATTAGGCAGTAGCATTATGAATTAGGAAAACTGATTAATCAAGGCAACAACCACATACGATGCATCCTTTAACCTAGGTCATGTTATCCCTAATGATTATGAATCATTAGTAGCTACACATGAATTTCAACAGAACAATTACAGATTATATCTAAATTCTAGCAATGGGTTTGCAATTAAATGAATTAAATGAACGCATTAAAATCATCTTTTCACAATACCCAATGGGTTCATACATAAATAACCAAAAAATAATGAAAATCCGATTATCCATACATAATACCCAAATCAATTAACATAGGATAACACAATCAATTTCTAATGAGAGAAAGAAACAAGAAAATAATAAAAAAATACGTAACCCGGGGCGTCGACATTGATGTTGCCTCCAAATCGGTGCCGGGATGTCTAGCCCACCATAAATATCTCCAAGAAAAATGCTTCAGCCTCCATTCAATGTCCCTAGCTGAAACCCCCTTAGGCTCTCTTCACTGCGCCTCCCTCTCTTTTGTTTCACGCCATTCTTTCATGTAGCTCTCACTATTCACTGATGTGACAAATTAAGATTATGGTCCATCTCTACTATTCATGTCTCCTTTTGTTTCTGCCTAACCACGCTACACTACCCTCCTGTTCTCCTCACTGTGCTCTGATGTGACAAATTAAGATGGATGGCCACCTTCTATTCACGCTCCTTTCTGTTCTCTTTTGTTTTAAATCCTACATAGAACCCTTGCTTCCAACAACAACATTTCTACTACTTGCCAAACATCCTTCTACGTTGCGTTTTGTACTCCTCGGACATCATTCATACGTTATCGTTTTGGCTCATGCTGTGTATTGGACGTTGCATTTTTATTCACGTGTATGAGGCTATTGCTTGGTTTGGACATTTGGCTATGTCCTCCTCCACACTACACATCGTTTCACCTGCAAGCTACATGCATTTTGTTCTCATGGCCATTTCTTCACCATGCATGCATCCAATGTACACATGAGCTGTTCCTTGCTTCACCTTGTGCTCCCAACATATGCTACATTAAATCACGTTGCATGGAGCTATCACCTTCTTTTGTCCATCAATTGAATTACTAACTCACATGGCCATTAATTCACATGAATATATGCATAAAATTTCCACGCACAATCTATGCAGCTCATGTTCTTTTCTTCATGTCTTCATTTTTCTTATCTTTTGATTTTCTTTGTCTTGCTCTATGAAGACAAGTGATTATTAATCTTTAGAAAATGACCCAAATGTAGCATTTTCAACTTACTTTAATTTCTTTGCTTCCAAATTGTACCTAAAATCATATATGAATTAAAGAGAGAATCTTAAGCATTTTCGTATCATTAATTGCCAAGTGTAAATGATTAAATGTATCAACAATTAAACACATATCAGTTCTCTTGCTTAATTATTGAAAGCTATTAAGCTTTTGATATATGTTTAATGGTTGATACATTTAATTCATGACACTTAGTGATTAATGCTTTAGAATGCTTAAGTCACTCACTTTAGTTCATATTTAATTTTAGGTACAATTTGGAAATGTAATAGCTAAAGTGAGTTGAAAGCATACTCATTGAGCCATCTTCTCAAGATTCATACTCTATTTTGTTTGTGATGTAAGAAGAAGAAGAAGAAGATTAAAAGAAGAGGAGACAAGATAAAGCATAAAAATGAAGAATGAGGCATTGGAGAACTCACGACCGTAAAACCAAATTGCTATAGCCGTAAGCATTAACTCACGACCATGGCATGGTTTGCATGGGTGTTAGAGGTGGTGTCTCATGACCGTGAACACCAAGTCACAGCCGTGAGAAGCTAGTCATGCCAATGAATTTTATGCCACCTATCCATTTAACCTAGCTTTTTACTATATAAGGAATATTTGTGAGGACAGAAAGGGAGAGCAGACATAAAAGGTATTCATTCATTTTCTCTTTATTTTTCAATAAAAAAAGGTGATTTCATGGCTAATTCTTAGACATTGATGAAAAAGATGCAGGCTAACTTTCTGACACCGGTTCAAAGGTGAAATTGATGCCCGAGTCATAGTTAAGCTTATCTCATCTTGTTTAATGTTGAATCTCTCTTTTTTGATTGTTATCATTATTTGATGTTGATTGAATTGCGTTTTGTAATGATGATCTTAATGTGTTCATTGGATTGTTTTTATTACAAACTCATTACTAGAATGTTAAATATAATTCGTTATTGTTATAATTGATGTTCGTTAGTAGCCCCTAACAATTTCGTAACTTAGGTTAAATAACCTAAACCTGTGAGGATACTATCGATATTGATCCATTTTTCAATTCATAATTCAGTTTCCTAGTTGAATTTAGAGATCGTATCCTAGGATATTCAATAGTTAGGTTTAATTAACAAGGGTCTCTTAATTAAATATAACCTAAGGGAAAATGGGGTTAACATAATTTATTTTTAGTCCACGATCAATAGTTAAAGGAGAGGTATGAAAGCATTAGAATAATATGATATGTTAATTGTGTCTAGGTTGAGATTGATCCAAGAGCCAGACTTTACACATATTTAACAGTTATATAGTATTTGACTGTTTTCTATAATTTATTTTTGTTAGTTTAAGTTTATTTTATTTTCTCGATTGCATCAACTCAAAACCCCCTTTTATTTCCTATGCATCGATTATTTTCATTATAAGAATTAACCAAACATTCCCTGTGGATACGATCTCGACTCACTATAGCTATAAATTTTTAGTGTGCAGAGTTAGGTAAATTTTGCAGTACACTTGACATACGCTGTCAAACTTTGGCACCATTATCGAGGAGTGTGGTGATTTAATTTTTGTTTTTGATTTTAATTGGTGTTTTGTATATATATTTGTTTATAATCATTACTTTTAGTTATTTCTTAATTTTTAAATGTTTGTTAGTGTTGGTGTACGGTAGTGACAAGATCTCCTCGTAAAGAACTTAAGCAATTTGATCCAGAGATCAAGAGGACACTTGATCCAGAGATCGAGAAGACATTACAAAGATTACAAAGAGAAGCAATAACAACTTTGGAAGTAGAACCAGAACTTGAATCTGAAGAAATAATGGCAAATATGAGAATGCTAAGGGAGTTGGCTACACTAGACCCAAAGGCCTTTATTCATTACATTTCCTAATTTTATTGAGCATGTTACTTTTGAGCTTAAATCTGGTTTAATACATTTGTTGCCTAATTTTCATGGTCATGTAGGTGAGGATGCATATAAGCATCTTAAGGAGCTTTATGTGGTTTGTCTAAGCATAAAGCCTCCAAGAGTGACAGACGAGCAAATCATGTTGAGGGCTTTCCTATTCTCATTAAAAGATGCAGTGAAAGATTGGTTATTTGATCTACCTACTGGCAGTGTGAACACTTGGCTAGAGATGAAGAAATTGTTTTGAAAAATATTTCCCAACATTTGGAACGAAATATAAGGCATAAAGTAATATAACGGAAAGTCCCTTTATGAGTACTAAGAGCACTTTAAGAAGTTGTATGCCAGCTGTCCCCATCACAACATACCTAAACAACTCCTTATCTAGTGTTTTTATGAGGCATTGCTGTCGATGGAGATGAGTCTAGTTGATGCAGGGAGTTGTAGGGCATTGTTTGAGAAGACACCAATTAAAGCCAGGATTTTACTTGAGCGTATGGTCGCTAATACTCAATTTGGCACTTACAATAATGTTTGACACGTAGAAGAGGTAAGTAATTCATGTATCAAAAATCATTTAGATGAGCTAATATCTTTTGTTAGATAGATTGCAGTTGGATAGGTACAAGTAAAAGCATGTGGAATATGTTCAAACATGAGCCATCCGACCTGTCCGACAATTTAAAAGGGAAGTATGGAATACGTTAATGCTGCAGGATGGAATTTTTTGTAATTAGTACAACCTGTACTCAAAGACGTATAACCCAGGCTAGAGGGATCATCCCAACTTGAGTTACAAGGGAACAGGTAGAAAAATTACTTCTAGAATAGGCCATAAGGATCACAACAATTTCAACCAAAGCTACAATCATTTTCTTTTAGTTCAGGTACATATCTAAACGATTTTATCAAGGCTTTTATTGCTAACAATCTTTAGCTTCAATAGAGTATGCAACAATTTCAACCGAGTATATAGCAGCAGCTTCAATAGGGTATACAACAAATTCAGTAGGAGGCAAAAGTGAGCATACAGAATGTGGAGAGCCAAATAGGTCAGATGGAAGTGAGGTTCAACCGTTTAGAATCACAAATTAGAGGAAAACTGCCATCTCAACCCGAGGTTAACTTGAAGAACATTGGTGCTATAACCCTAAGGAGCGGAAAGGAGATTGAGGTTCCTAAGAGAACTCTACCAAGGATTACCAATGAAGAAGAAATCAAGAAGGAGCTAGAAAAGGAAGAAAATCCTTTATTTAGCAAAAAGGTAAACTTCAAAAGCCCTAATATCATTAAGACTAACCTCCACCTTTTCCTAGCTGATTGGTAAAACTAAACAAGGAGGAGAAAGACAAGGAGACATTAGAGACTTTTTGAAAGGTGGAAGTGAATATTCCTTTGCTAGATGCAATTAAGCAAGTATCGAGGTACACAAAATTCCTTAAGGAACTGTGTACACATAAAAGACAACTGAGAGGTGATGGAAAGGTGATGATGGTAGAGAATGTAAAATGCCTCCAAAATGTTGGGATCTAGGTTTGTTCACTATTCCCTACAAAATTGGCAACTTTGTGATTAATAAAGTTATGTTAGATTTGAGAGCTTTAACTAATGTTATGCATCATTCAATTTATGCTTCCTTGAATTTAGGCCCTTTAAAAGAAACAAGTGTTATCATATAATTAGCTGACTGCACTAACGCTTAACCTGATGGTGTGGATGAGGATGTTTTGGTGCAGGTGAATAAGTTAGTATTTTATACAGATTTTTATGTTGTTGATATGAATGATGACACTTTGTACAATCTCATACCTATCTTGTTGGAGAGACCATTCTTAATACGATTTAGACTAAGATAAATGTTTGTGAGGGCAGTAATTTGATGGGGAAGTAATTCATTTTAACATTTTTAATTCCATAAAACATCCTCATGATGATCACTGTGTTTTCTCTGTTTATGTGATTGATCCTCATGTGCAGAAAATGTTTAAATTAAGTTGCATGGATCATTTATAAACAGTTTTGACTAAGCATATGGAAGCAAAAGCCAATAATGATGTTGATATGGGAGGAGACTTGATGGACATGACAGCTACATTGAATTCATTGGAGCACTCTCCCAAAAGGTACGATTTGGCTTCCATGCAGTTATCCAAATCTCACCACAAGTTATTACCTTCTAATGTGTAGCACCTGAAGTGGAACTGAAGCCACTCCCTACATACTTCAAGTATGCCTATTTGGGAGATAAGTAGACTCTCCCAGTTATCATTTTGGAAAAGTTGACTTCGGATCAAGAAGAAAGGTTGGTTCAAATGTTGAGGGAGCATAAGAAGGCCATCAAATGGAAGATTATAGATATCCAAGGAATATGCCCTTCTATATGCATGCATCGTATTTTGTTGTAGGAGGATTCCAAGTCCATAAGACAAGCTTAATGTAGGCTAAATCCTTCGATGATGGAAGTTCTGAATAAGGAAGTGTTGAAGCTTCTCGATGTTTGGGTTATTTACTCGATCTTCGACAGTTAGTTGGTAAGTCCTATTCAGGTGGTTCCAAAGAAGTTTGGAATCACGGTTGTGAAAAATCAGGAAGGTGAGTTAGGAACCAACCCAGTGCAAACTAGGTGATGAGTTTGGCTGGTTATGACTATTATTACTTTCTAGATGGATTTTTAGGTTATCTTCAGATCCCGATTGCATCGGAAGATCAAGAAAAGACCACCTTCACATGCCCATTTAGTACATTTGTTTACTAAAGCATGCCATTTGGATTATGTAACGAACCCACCGCGTTCTAAAGATGTATGGTGAGGATTTTTCAGGTTATGTTGAGAAAATCATTGAGGTATTTGTGGATGATTTTGCTGTTTAATGTTCTTCCTTTGATGAACTTAAGAATCTTCCTATTATCTTGGAATGATGCATTAAAACAAACCTTATGCTGAATTGGGAAAAATGTCATTTTATGGTGGATCAATGTATAGTTTTTGTTAAGTCAAGAAGACTTCACTTTACTATTAATTTTGATGACAATCAAATAATAATAATCATAGAAGTGTGTGAACTGTTTTGATGAGTTTGTTAAGTGCACAGAAAAATGTAAGTGACACAAATCATCAACTTAAGACGACACATAGTCAACCCCAAAAGATACATGGTCAAATTCAGACGATACTTCAAACTTAGGATGATCAACATAAGAAGATATAGAAGGTTAACAAAAGAAGATACATAAGGTCAACATAAGAAGATAGAGAAGGTCAACTTAAGACGAAAGCGTGACACTAGACGAAAGCATAACACTAGACAAAAACACGACACCAGATAAAACACAACACCAGAAGAAGCATAGTACCAGACGATGCAAATGAAAAAGATTCTAGAACGTAAGTCAGTTAGTTAGTTGGAGTTAGTTACAGGACTCAACTAATAAAGGTTTCTAGAAGATTCAAGAAACAGTTTTCTCAAGAAGATAGTTAAAGTTTTAGGCTATAAATACTAGGTATAGTTGTAGACAAAAACATATAGACAACGACATACAATATAAGAGAGAAAATCTAATTATACAATACTTAGAGAAACTCTGTACTAAAGTGCGAAAGAAAGAGAGGAAACACATATATAACATGAAGCTCAAACAATATCTTTCCAAGAGAAAGAAAGGCTAGAGCTTGGAGAGGCTAAGAAAGCAAATAAAGAATACTTTGTAAGAGAGACCTGAAGAGGCTCTGCAAGTGTAGAAAGAATACTTGTAACGTTGAAGAGTATAGTGAAATCTCAGACAAACTTTGAGGACTGGACGTAGCCTAAGGTTAAGGGTGAACTAGTATAAAATTGCGGTGACTATTCTCTAACCCTTATCTTTTAATTTTCTTTTTGTTAGAAGAGTAGATAATAATTTTTATGATTGCATTACTCATCGAATTAAGAGAATTGTTTTGTAATCATTTGAATTTGCAAAGAAATTCAAGAAATTTTTTAAAGATTAATATCTTTGAAGATTTTACACAATTCGACCCCCCTTCTTATGTATTCTACATATTATACGTGATTTCGTTATTAACAAGTGATATCAGAGCAAGGTTTCCAAGAAACACTGTTACAAAGTGAGCACAAAGAACCATGGTTAAATCACATGTTTTTATAGCTGAAGGTGCCTCAATCACAAGACCTCCTGTATTCAATCGTGAAGACTATCATTATTAGAAGGACAAGATGCGACTCTTCATAGAATCCACACATATTGATCTTTGGGATATTATTGAAAATGGACCATATACACCAACAGACAACGAAGGGAATAGTATCTCTCGTGACCAATGGATAGTTGATTAAAAAGCTCGCGTTCAGTTAAACTCAAAGGCCAAGTTCTTTTTAAGTTGTGCTATAAGCAGAAGTGAATATGATAAGGTTCATGGATGCGAATCTGCAAAGGAAATGTGGGATACATTAGCCATTGCACATGATGGCACAAACCAGGTGAAAGAATCCAAGATTAGTATTCTTGTTCATCAGTATGAGTTGTTTAAGATGAAAGATGATGAGACTATTACAATTCTAAACAATTATTAATGGACTTAAAGCTTTGGGGAGAATATACGACTGTTAAGATCATATCAGAAATATTCTCAGAAGTCTTCCAAAAAGATGGAGACCCAAAGTAACAGCCATACAAGAGGCCAAGGATTTAAGTAAGCTGAAGCTAGATGAATTACTTGGTTCACTGAAAATCCATAAAGTAGAGCTTGATGCAGAAGACAAACCCAAAAGGGATAAATCTATGCATTAAAGGTTGGTCAGAAGAATCAGAAGATGCAGAAAAATAGAAGCACATCTTCAAAAGCATTAAAGATTGAAGAAATCAAGAATGATGATGTTAGTGAATCACATCAAGACTCAAGTGAAGATGAAGATGAATTATCCTTCATTTCAAGAAATTAGAAGGATGTGGAAAAAGAAATCAAGGGGAAATAAAGACTTCACTTTTAGAAAGAATAGCAAAAATGATTCGAAGACTGAGAAAAGTTTTATCGTCTGCTATGAGTGTAATAAACCAGGACATTACAAGTTTGAATGTCCGTTGCTCAAAAGAAAACAAAACAGAAGTCAAGAAAACAAAAAGAGCATGATGGCAAAATTGGAAGATCTAAATTCGTCTGAATCTGAATCTGACTCAGAAGCATCAGAACAAGCAAATATATGCTTAGTAGCTGAAAAGGAATGTGATGATGAGGTAATCTCTAACTTCGATGATCTTCAAGATGCATATTTAGAATTGTTAGAAGATTCACATGTTATCTTAAAACAATATAGGTTATTGAAAAAGAAATTTGTTGAAAAATTGAAAAACATAAAACTCTTAGAAGAAGAAAACGTCTGCCTAAAGAAACAAGTAGACGATATGAAAAAGAAACTAACTGTAGATAGATCTGAGGAAATTAATCAACTAAAACAAAGGATTAATAGTTTTTCAGCAGATTTATCAAAATTTACAGAAAGTACAAAAAGGATGAATGATATGACTGGAAGTGATAGACATCCAAATGATAAAAAGTTATTTAGGCTTTAATGATAGAAATACTGTTCATAATTGTAATGTTCTTCATAATAGAAATTTTGTTCCTAATAGAAGGACAAAGAAACAATATTCTTATTATTATTCAAAGAAAAATTGTAAGACTAACCCCAAAGGACCCAAGAAAATATGGGTACCTAAGAAGGATATAATATATACTGCAGATCTCCTTTCTTGGAAGAAGCAATCCCCACGAATGGTACTTGGACAGTGGTTGCTCGCGACACATGACGGGCAGAAGGTTTATGTTCCTAGACCTCCAACATAAGCAAGGAGGATCAGTAACTTTTGGAGACAACCAGTTGGGCAAAATAGTTAGGATCGACAAAATTCTTAAAGATTCTTTTACGTCTATTGAAAATGTTCTACTAGTTGAAGGTTTAAAGAATAATCTAATTAGTATAATTCTACTATGTGATTTTGGTTTTAAAGTATCCTTTAATCAAAATTCTTGTTTAGTCAAAAACAAGGACGATTCCATATTCTTTTCTATCAAAAGACGAAATAACCTCTATAAAATTAACTTAGACGATTTAAAAAGTCAAAATATTTCACATCTTATTTCGAAAGATGATGAAAAACTGATTTGGCATAAAAAGCTAGGTCCTATTAGTTTTAAACATATTTCCAAGTTAGTTAGACATGATTTGGTAAGAGGTTTACCAAAGATAAGTTTTAACAAAGATTTCATTTGTGAGAGTTGTCAAAAAAGAAAACAAGTTAAAACATCCTTTTCGTCTAAGAATATTGCAACTTTGTCTAGTCTTCTAGAGTTGTTACATATAGATTTGTTTGGTCCAACCAGAACACCAAGTTTAGGTTGAAAGAAGTATGGTCTCGTAATTGTTGATGACTTCACTAGATTTTGTTGGATATTATTTTTATCACATAAAGATGAGTCTTTTAATTGTTTTAAAGTTTTATCCAAAAAGTTACAAAATGAAAAAGGAATGTCTATTGCTAGGATTAGGATTGATCATGATGGAGAATTTGAAAATGAAAAATTCAAAATGTTTTGTGAAGAGAATGGAATTTTTTATAATTTCTCTGCTCCTAGAACTCGTCAACAAAATGGAGTTGTAGAGAGAAAGAATAGGATGATTTAGGAAATGATAAGGATTATACTATATGAAATGAATCTTCCTAAGTACTTCTGGGCAGAAGCTGTAAATACAACTTGTTATATTCAAAATAGAGTATTTTTGCGACCTATTTTAAATAAAATTCTTACGAATTATGGAAGGGAAGAGATCCAAATATTTCTTACTTTCACCCTTTTGGTTGCAATGCACTATTTTGAATATAAAAAAATAGTTGGATAAATTTGATTATAAGATCAATTCAGGAATTTTTCTAGGTTATTCAATTACTTCTAAAGCTTATAGAGTTTATAATCTTAGTTCTAAATCGGTTGAAGAGTCTATGTATGTGAAATTTGATGATGACTCTCATATAGATAAAAGATATGATTCTGATGATGAAACTCTATCTAATCCTTTAGTTAATAACCTAGATGATTCACCATTAGACGATCCACCTAATAAGGTAGAAGATATCTCTAAAAATATTAGCTTAAGGAAAGACTGGAAATATAAATCTTCTCACCCAGAAAACTTGATTATAGGAGAAACTTCATAAGGAGTGAGAACTAGATCTAAATTTAGATGAGAGGAAAATCTAGCATTTTTTTCTAAATTAGAACCTAAGAAAATTGATGAAGCTATTCAAGACGAAGCTTGGATTTTAGCTATGCAAGAGGAGTTAAATCAATTTACAAGGAATAAAGTTTGGTCTCTATTTCCTAAACCTTTCAATAAATGTATTATAGGAACCAGACGTGTATTCAAAATAACCTATACAAATCAGGAAAAGTAAACCGTAACAAAGCTAGATTAGTAGCTCAAGGTTATAATTAACAAGAAGGAATAGACTATAATGAAACATATGCTCCTATAGTTAGTTGGAAGCTATTAGGATTTTGCTTGCATATGCTGTTTTTCATAGTATAAAACTAATTCAAATGGATGTGAAAAGTTCATTTTCGAATGGTTTTATAGATGAAGAAGTTTATATGAAACAACTCCTAAGTTTTGAAGACATTGATAAACTATATTATGTCTATAAACTTCACAAAACTTTGTATGGATTAAAACAAGCACCTCGTGCTTGGTATGATCATCTGAGTACGTTTTTTGATTAAAAATGTCTTTATTAGAGGTCAAGTAGATAAAACATTATTTAGGAAAAATATTAAAAATTATTTTATCGTTGTACAAATATATGTAGCTGATATCATTTTTGGTGCAACTTCTGAAAAATTATGTTCATATTTTGAAAGTCTTATGAAAAGTGAATTTGAAATGAGTATGATAGGTGAATTAAAGTTCTTTCTTAGTTTACAAATTAAATAAACTGAAGAAAAGATTTTTGGTCATCAAAAAAGTATGTCAAAGAACTTTTAGTTAAATATAAAATGGAAAATGTTAAACCAATTTCAACTCCTATGCATCCCTCAATCGTCGTATCTAAGGATGAAATTGGTAAGAAGATTGATCAAACTCTTTTCAAAGGAATTATTGGTTCTTTCCTTTACCTAACTATAAGCAGACCTGATATATTGTTTAGTGTCTGTTTGTGTGCAAGATTTCAAGCAGATCCTAGAGAATCTCATTATATTGCTATCAAAAGAATATTAAGATACTTGGCAGGTACTACTGATCTTTGCTTAATGTATGAGAAAGGTAAAGATTTCAGGTTAATTGGCTACTGTGATACTGATTATGCTGGAGAAAGGATTGATAGAAAGAGTACAAGTGGAGGCTGCCACTTTCTTGGTCATATTCTAATTTCTTGGTCAAGAAAGAGGTAAAGTTTAATTGCTCTATCTATTGTAGAGGCTGAATACATGTCAGCTGCAAGCATTTGTTCACAGTTGTTATGGATTAAGTATTGGTTAGAGGATTATTCTATCCAAGAAGATCAGATTCCAATCTTCTGTGACAACACATTCGCTATTAATCTCTCAAAGAATCCAATACAACACTCAAGGGTAACACATATTGAAGTTAGACATCATTTTATAAAAGACTATGTACAGAGAGGGATCATCAATCTACAATTTGTTGAGATGAA
>JANKOE010000009.1:23697997-23727347 GCA_026284465.1 Erythroxylum citrifolium | reverse complement strand
ACAATCACCATGATAAGGGAGGTAGAAAGCTTAAGCTTGAATACATAAAAAGGAAGCACTTAAGGTAGAAGAGAAGAATAGCAATTAAGCTAGAACAAGTGGAGAAAAATCAACAAGAAGAAAGTAAGAGGAGGTTTCGGATGAGAAGGGAAAAAGATCTCTTTAAAATCACTTTTCACTCTTTCAACCAAGAAGTGTCGTGAATGGCTTGCCAAGGTTAGGATTAATTATATAAAAACCAAGTTTAAGACACAAGTAGGCAAGTGACAAGTGTCACTTGCCACTTGTCTTATTTCTAAGCATTCAAAGGTTTCTTTCCACTTACAAAACAATTGCTACTCAAATCTTGTCCCAAAATTCCAACGGCTCAAAGTAATAAATCCTAAAATCATGTATCTAATTTTCCAGTGCCATTGGACAGTCATTTCCAGTATCGAAAATCCCATGAGTCCGCCACTTGGCGATTTTTTTGGTCCGGAAATTTTTTCCCGAAAAATTCCAGAAAAATTTCTAAATTTCCCCAAAAACGTAAAGCACACAACAATCCACTCCAATTAAATTTTCAAGCACAAAAATCATATTTTTCACAATAAACACATTTATAGACACATATGCCGGGAAATGACATGAATGCATGTACAGTCATGTGCTTATACAAAAATTACAATTTATGTGTTTATGGAGGCCATATCATGCATAAACATGCCAAGATACGTATACACACTCATAACCTGTCCCAAATTACTATTTTACCCTTCCCATCGATAATGGGATGTTATAGTTTTCGTGCTTGATATATACAATTTATGAATAATTAGTATGAGTTTTTTTTAAAATAAAAGAATTTTATATAAATAAGAAGAAGGAGATACATGATTTTACACCAACATTAAAGACAAAAGCAAAACAATACCGTGGGAACATAAGATCCAATCAAACAATCAAACGACATCATGCCTAAGGGAAGACACACTATCTTTGTTTGGTTGTTGTAAGTGGTACCAAAATTTCTCTCGACTCAGTCAGGGAGTCGCGAATCTTCCAAATTAGGGCTCCGGTGGTTTCTTCATCTTCAAGAGACGTTGAGCTCTCCTCCTGGACTTCCTTTAATGACGAGAGTCGCTGAGCAGTTTAAAGGTTGCTATAGCCCTGGATTAGCCAATTGGGTATTTTGGTGACTTCATTGCTTCTTTTCCATACTGTGTAACTTCTTCTTCACTTTCATAGCTGTGTATATGTTTCAACCATAACTTCTGCTTAGACATTCAATGAACATAGGATGTTTGTGTTACATGTCATATTGAGATTATATAGTAGAATGAGTTCTCTGATTACATAGAGAATCTCAGAAGCGAGGACCTCTTTGGGTGTGTTGGTTCCTCCAAACTGTCTGAGGTTTCTTTGCTTCCATAGTCTATATAAACAGAGACCTAGGGATAGAACTTAGATCTGTCTACTAGCGTCTAGAGGAGTTGTAGGAGTAGTAAGTTTTTGTATCACCTCTGAAATAGTATTCCCTAGGTTAAGCCATAGGCATCTGTCAGTTATAGATTCCTATACATATTTATTATAAGGACATGTGAAGAAGAGATGATCTCTTTTTTTCACATGGTTCTTGCATAGTGGTTAAGTTCTGTCCATTTGCAAGTAGTGAATTCTATCTACCGTGTTCAGCCTATTTAGGACTACTAGCCATAGTATGAAGGAGATCCTTGGGGTTAAAACTTTTCTCCAGATAACTTTACACCAATCAACCTTTTGTTCCTTACTTCTAGGAAGTCTTTCATGGCTTTGTTTATGAGTTTAAAGATGGGTTGGGAATGCCAGTAGAAGGTGTCTTGAGAATTAGGATGGGGAAGGTATAAAGGTTAAAGATGTCTTAGGTTTTGAGGGAAGTTCCAATTGCCATCTGTGATCATTTGGCTAAGTTTAAGATTGATCGAGGCTATTTGTGAGCAGTTTAGAGTGTCATAGTGTTGGATGAGTTGATGACATATATAACATTCAAATTAGCATATTTGATAATTAAAATTGGTGCACGGATGAAGTTTAGAATATTTACAAAAGGATTTTAAGTTATTAAAAAAAAGATGTTACATCAAAAGTGTTGTATAGACAAACAAGTATTGATACCACATTTAAAATATAAAGTAATATATAATCATTGTGTATAATTTCAGTATAAAAATCAATTTATTTTGAAAAAAGAAATTACATTAATGAATGAATAGTGATATGCATATATTAAATTTGATAACCTTGGTAAGGAATGAATTTTTTTTTCAATTACGATTGTGATTTTATTCTTTATTATTATCATAGTTGTTTTCCTTTGACCAATAAAAAATGGTAATTTGCATTATCTTATATGTTGAATAATGATATATTTACAAAACTTATGTGACATCTAGAATTTTCCAGTATTTAACAACCAAAAATAAAACAAGAGTTATATATGTGGGCATGTAGAATAGTTTCAAATGGCCTTTGTAACACCCATATACTCCCTGAGAGGATATGCAAGTGTTAAACAAAACAGTACGGAAACCTTTCAAAACATACTAAACATTAATTACAAGCATTACCAAAAACTCAAGCAAACGTATATTATCTTTCATTAAAAGTTGTTTTTAAATAGAACACATCAAACATATTGTATTTATCCAAATACATGTTATAATTTCAAAAGCCAACCAATATAAAGGTTATTACAAATTTCTTACAGGATATTACGAACCTTAACTAGCACACTGAGTTTATCTAAATACATGCTTCGAATCTAAAACCATCCTGAATTAAGGTTGTGACATTACAAACCATTAAACAAAACAGAACATATCATACATATGGTTTATAACAAAATAAAAATCTTAAGTTCAAATACAATAACAATATTTACAAACCGATAAACAAGGTACATCATGCCTCCTATTATTAAATACAACGCAAACATACATTCTCAAAACAAAACACACTCTTCATTGGTCATTGCAGTTGTCTTGTCCCAATCTTTATACCCTTCTATCTGAACCTACATGGGGCAAATCCACTGCTAAGCATATAGCTTAGTGGGGAATAACTAAATAGGATGCATATTGACAACTGTCTTTAACAGTCATCTAGACATTCACATATTCAAAAGAAATCCAAATACCATAAATCACTGGACAGAATATAACACAGCAGAACATAATATATATTTATTCCAAAGCAAAACTCACCAGTATTAGAATGTACAAATGTCAGAACTGAATATCAAAATAGGGTATAAACCCTGATGTCCCCAATCATTCAATGTCTCAGATTCCTTAACAACTTAACCTGATGTCTGATAACTTTTTTTTCTCCATATAGTTCAAATTATTTAAAATCTCAACTTCCTAAGCTAAAAACACATACATGGAATCAAACTCGTACTTCCTGAACATACTGGCATAGAATTCATTACGAACCTAAGTCCCTCTAACAATAATAATAATGTAATCTCAAATTCAAGAACCTAACTTTACAATAATCAAAGTACATGCACTCTTTAGCTTCCCGTGTCTGAATCTCATACTTATCTGACTCCAATATTCACATCTGATTCATTCAATACTATTTCATTCATTCATGTTCAATATTCATTCATTCATATCTAAACATATATTACCTCTGTACACTATAACATCATTCGCTAAAGCAACCACTTTATCAGATGTACACTCACAATAACTGATCAACTTAATCTTGAGGGCTTCTACATATATTACTATCATTTACTTCATCTTACTTGAATATATTCTCAATCAATTCAGAAATGTAAGATATGTAACCATCACGAAATTCTAATATTAAACCCAATGTTATAATCTTATACAAAATCGCAAACTCTCAACAAGATACCTCATCAACGACCTTGTGAGATTTTTCCATACGGAAATTCTAGAACAAAAACATAGGACAAACTACATTAGGCCAAAACACAACTTTTACACTCAAGTATAAGCAGGAGTTAAGTGCTGGTTAAACCAGAATCGCCTAAACCATGCTCTAATGCCAAAAGATGTAACAGTCACATACCCCCTGGGAGGATATGTAAGTGTCACACAAAATAGTATGGAAACCTTTCAAAACATACTAAACATTAATTACAAGCATTCCCAAAAACTCAAGCAAACGTATATTACCTTTCATTAAAAGTCGTTTTTCAACATAACACATCAAGCATATTGTATTTATCGAAATACATGTTATAATTTCAAAAGCCAACCGATATAAAGGTTATTACAAATTTCTTACAGGATATTACAAACCTTAACCAGCACATTGAGTTTATCTAAATGCATGCTTCGAATCTAAAACCATCCTGAATTAAGGTGGTGACATTACAAACCATTAAACAAAACAGAACATATCATACAGATAGTTTTAACAAAATACAAATCTTAAGTTCAAATATAATGACAATATTTACAAATCGATAAACAAGGTACATCATGTCTCCTATTGTTAAATACATCGTAAACATACATTCCTAAAATAAAACACACTCTTCATTGGCCACTGTGGTTGTCTTTGCCCCAGTCTTTATGCCCTTCTATCTAAACTTACACGGGGCAAATCTACCGTGCTAAGCATATAGCTTAGTGGAGAATAACTAAATATGATGCATATTGACAATTGTCTTTAACAGTCATCTAGACATTCACATATTCAAAAGCAATCCAAATACCATAAATCACTGAACAAAATATAACATAGCAGAACATAATATATATTTATTCCAAAGCAAAACTCACTAGTATCAGAATGTACGAATGTTAAAATTGAATATCATAATAGGGTATAAACCCTTTAGAGCAGAAAATGATTTGACCCAGCACAGACTTTGTTTATAGCAAAACTAATCATAAATCAAAATAGAAAACAAATTAGACTGCTAATCAGTTTAACATAAGTGGGTAACGGGACTCATACAGGAGATACCATGATCGGTATCACAGAACAGGAGAGACTTATGTCTCAATAATAGAGACACCGAAGTATCAATGACATGAGACACTGAAGTATCACAGGAGCAGTTGCAGACCTTTCTAGGCATGCCTATTTACCCACAACTAGGACTTAACAGTTTTCAAACAAATAGGCTTAATTCGGAATCCTCATGTGAGGAGCATATTGCAAAATATTCAACTTTGTTCAAATTGACATAAACATAGATTCCAAACAAACTAACATATCATACAATATTCAAATTCTCATTCATTCATAAAAAATTTCCAAAATTCCAGACTTGAACATTTGGTAAACAACAATGTATTCTTAATGACAAATTCTCTATAGACTGTTCTTAAACTACAACAGATATCTTAACTCAACTTCAAGCCTAATTTTGGAATTCGTAATGATAGAATTACAATTTAATTTCTTCAGAAAAGTTGTAGCCATATGTCTTTATTTTAATCTGAATTAAAAATCAACTCATTTGGAGGTCAGGAGAAGAAGTTATAGCCAAAAGAGTGAAGGGTGTTCAAAGCTGTCAAACAGCAGTATACCCTCAATGTGCCGTGAAACCCCTTCATGACCCATTAGAGTCACAATCGTGCACTCCCGTTTATTCCAACTTCTTTCAGCTCTTCCCAAAACAGACTTTCGGGTCATTTTTACATGATGATGTTTACAATGAAAACGAAGGATTTAGGCCAAACTTTCTTCTAAACAATTGTTCCTTTATGTCTTAAGTTTGTAATGACACCAATTTTGTGCAATTTGGTTGAGTATTTTGAAATTTTTCCTTAAAATACTACATAATATTCACAAACAGTGACAAAATCCAAAAACTCCACTTCAAGCCAAATTTTGACACACTTAGTGACAGAAATCAAATTCGACTCCTCATGAAAGTTGTAGATATATCTTCCTAATTTAATATGAAATTAACTTCATCCAATTTGGATACCTACAAGAAAAGATATGTCTAAAATACCGATATCTATCCAGTGGAACTACACTTCCTAACCAGTTCCCAGCACGTATCTAAGCTCAATTCTTTCCAAATTCAGTACACAATTGATCCATTTCAAACATCAAATGACACATGTTATAACAGAATACCAAGTTTATAATTCCCTTACCTCTTTAAACTTCAAATTCAATTCCAAAGAACCAACTATTACAGCCCCTTCCAAGCATCTCATACACTTCCAAAATCAAGATAAATGTAGTGTGATTTTAACACCCAAAGTACATCAGCCTAGAAAATCGCATAAGATAGCTTCTTCATGCAACTTATGGCAAGGAGTTTAATGTGATAGTACATCAAAAGCAAAGTAAAATTCAGAGCAAGGAAGAGAGATCATTTCGGTGGAGAGAAGAGAGTTAAATGAAGACTGCCGAAGTTTCTTTGGAAAGGCTTGACACCTAAGCTGCTAAGTGTCTTCATTAAACATTAACACATGTCTCCAATGCATCATGCCCATTTGCCCTCCATGTAAGCTACCAAATGTCTCCAACATGTCAGGCCATTTGTCACACAATGAATGATGCCACTTGTCCTCATATTATGCTGCTAAATGTTACACATTGAACGATGCCAAATGTCAATGATTCATAGGCTTAATCATACTAATTTTTATGTACTAACTTAACTTATCACTTGACAATTTTTCTGGTCCAAATGTACATTTTAATACCTCAATTCTCTAATGGTTACAATTAATTCCAATTCACTAACTATGGTCCATAAAACCCAAAATTCAAGTCACATGTCTTTCACTTTCAAATCATAGCACAATTTTAACTCATATTATACATGTACTTTCATAAATATGTAACAATTCATCTAGGGTATATTTTGGGGCCTTACAGCCTTGGTAGATGCATCACAAGTGGCAACATCTTTGTTTAGTCAATATTATGTAAGACAGGAATTGTCATTCATCACTAACCCTGTCACTGCTTCAGGCAACATCCCAAATATGTTTCACTTTTGTCGCAATGCTCCTCTAATACAAGTATATATGTATTATAATCTGTTTGAACTTTGAAGATCTTAGTTATAAGGAGTTCATGGTCTCTGGATTCTCCCTAAAAGTTCTTCGATTTATTTTTTCCCAAATCCATGGTATGTGGTTCAATGGCAGATAGTGGTTGGAGACTACTTACGTGGGGGAGAAGACAAGGGCTGAGTTGGGTAAGAGAGGGGGGAGAGAGGAAGAGTTAAATAGGAGAAAGAGTCAGAAGAGGTCAGAAGAGGTCAGCCTGAAGGGGCAAAGTTGTGAATACCGTACCAACCTTGATATCGAATTGGGTTCTAGTACGATACTGTACCGATGCCAATCAATACTAGGTACCATTTTGGGTCATTTCAAATTTATGAAATAATCACTGTTTTTTTTAAATTACAAAATAGTCCATTGTTATATTATACAGTTATACTGCAAAAATCATAATAATAAATAATAACCACAATTAATATAAAAAAAGGACAATCATCATTATACAAATATAAAATTAATAACAATATAAAGTATTAAAAATATTACAATTTGATAATATAATAAATAATAATTACATCTAAGCATCCAATAAAAAGAATAATAAATATCCTTAACTCTCAAAATTATTACAATTTACAACAAGAGTTTGCTACGAGAAAACAATCAAGTAGAAGTGAAACCTAAAACAAAAATATTTACAATTACATTACATATATATAAATTTAACATATACATCATATATAAGTAAAATTGCAAGAAGAGGAAAAACAAAAACTTGAAACTTCATTCAATCGTCTACGGGAGGATACCCACAATAATTACACTAACTCCAATTATTATTTGGTATAGAATCCTCATCATTGAGAGGAGCTCATCATCATCATCATCATTCAAATTCAATACACCAAATGACATGTTAATGCTTTCCTATCTAAGATTATCTTTCATGTCATTCACGCTTACCAAACCTGGTTCCTCAGAAACCTAATTTGCCAAAAGATCGATATTATCTATGCAAATTAGATCTACTGAACTACTTTTTCTTTTTTGAGTCTTAGTAAACATTAAAATTTAATTATGAAAAATTATAAGAAATTATATTTAAATTAATAATAATAATAACATACCTTTCCTAAAGCTTTAGATTGTCACGAACGAAAACCAAGTCATTCAATCTCTTGTGCTCTAATTCATTTCAAATGTGCTCCAATTTCATTCACAACCTATTGCACTCACACGTTGACTTAAAATTCAAATTGCAAACCTTTGCAATTCTGGAACACCACTTCCAAATTGATCCCACCAAGAAACTGTAAGTTGTAAAACAACAAAAGTAGCACTATAAACAAAATAAAGTGATAATTAATTTTCAACAAATAAGAAAAGGGAAATAACTAATACTTAGAGAAAGTTTTGCTCTTTGTCGAATAGCAATTGGCAATCTAGAATCCTTAAAAGATTGCTTATAAAGCTCCATTTGTGAGCTTATGATATCTTGAATCATCTCATGAGCAACAACCGTTGTAATAGTGAATAACATTCCTCTATTAACTTCATCTTTCTTTGTAAAATCCAGACTGAAATAGACACTAGGATTAAAAAATGTCCCATCTATAAACAACAGAGAAGAAAGTTGTCTTTCTCATCTCTCATTGATGACTGCAATATATGGTGTGTACAAAGAAGGCTTATGTTTCAAATTGGCCTTTATTGCTTCCTTCACCCTCTTTATGACATCAAAAAGATAACTCATTATTGCCTTTTCTTCATTATCAACCAATAGAAGTACCTTTACCAAAGGCTCACAAACTCATATAACAAATTAGCATTAAGACCAAAATTCTCTATCTTCTAGTATAATTCTACAAAACTCCAATCAACATTATACCTACCATGTTGAGATGTAACTTACTTATCACTTGTAAACATTTTTCTTAGCTCTTTCTTCAACATAACAAAAGAATGAAGTGATAAGAAATTCATTACAAATCTTATTACAACAGGATGAGATAAATTCCTACCATTGGTAAATTCCTTCCTCGTTAAATTCAACATCCATGCACAATTGTAGATGAACTTGGTCACCTTTTTAGCTTTCTACATAGTCTCATCAATAATAGGAAAATACCTAGGATCCCCTATATTCTCCAACATTAGGTCAAGGCAATGTGCAACACAAGGAGTTCAAAAATAGAATTAAACTTATTTTACAACCTTCTTTCTATCGCTTTATAAGAGGAATCATTGTCAGTAATGGCAACTTTATCGAATATCTTAAGTAAAGTATCAATATTCCTAATAACGCCAGATGCATCAATAGACTTCAAAAACATTAAGCCATTTGCAGAATAAACCAAAAAATTAATAATAGGCTTATGACTCCTATTTGTCCAACCATCACACATGATTGAACACCCATAAGCAGCCCAATCTACTATTCTTTCTCCCAAGTAACTTTTAATTTCAGAATTTGAGCAATTCAAAAGTTTACCTCTTAAGTCATCAATCGAGGGAGCTTTGTATCCTAGACCGTAAGATGTTATAGCATCCACCATAGGTTGATAATAGTACAATTGGGAAGCATTGAATGATGCACCTGTATCATACCACCATTTAACTTCTGTTATATCAATATTATGAGCCACATCTCTTGATTGCATGACACTACGAATTGAAGGTTTCTCTCTAAAAGTTGTTCGTAGTGCAAAAAAATTAGTCATTTACCTGCTTCTTTTCCTAATATCATGTTCAGGTGTAACATTCACTTTTTGCTGGATTTGGGATGGAACACTACCATTACCACTACAACTACCACTTTCAATATTTCCACAATCATCACGAAAACTAGCAAAGAAACATCACTACCAATTTGAACTAGCAAAGAAATATCACTACCAATTTGATAACTCAGTCTATCTCTTCTATCTTTCTCATGTTGATATTCTTTAAGCAAAGTTTTTATTTGCTACTTCACATCATGATTTACTTTTTTACAAGATTCCACATCTCTTTTAACCCTAGCTAAATGCTTCTTTAATATAGTGATTCCTCCACTTTTCAAATGCTTGTTACAAAACAAACAAATTGTATGGTTCTTCATACTTGGGACTAATGCAGCATGAGCCTAAGTTGGATCATTGTATCTTCTTGAAGCGTTTTGATCAAGAGTACATTTGAACTTCTTTCCATTTATCTATAAAAATAAATGAATACATATATCAAATTCATGCACAATTCAATTTCATCCAACACAATTCTTCAATAAGTCAAAAACCAACAATTCAAATATTCAACATACATAATTACACAATACGCATGTCCATCATATGTAATATAACTCATTTTATATGATTGCATTACACACAATTTAATTTCATCAATACAATCCAATTTTATCCAACACAATTCTTTAATAAGTCAAAAACCAACAATTCAAGTATTAAACATACACAGTTACACAATATGCATGTCCATCATATGTAATATATTTCATTTTGTATGATTACATCATACACAATTCAATTTCATCCAACACAATTCAATTTAATCTAACACAATTCTTCAATAAGTCAAAAATCAAAAATTCAAGTATTCAACAAACACATTTACACAATACGTATGTCCATCAAATGTAATATAATTCATTTTGTATGATTACATCATACACAATTCAATTTCATCCAACACAATCCAATTTTATCCAACACAATTATTCAATACGTCAAAAACCAACAATTCAAGTATTCAACATATACAATTACACAATACGCATGTCCATCATATGTTATATAACTCATTTTGTATTATTACATCATATACAATTCAATTTCATCCAACACAATCCAATTTATCCAACACAATTATTCAATAAGTCAAAAACCAATTATTCAAGTATTCAACATACACAATTACACATTATGCATGTCCATCATATGTTATATAGCTCATTTTGTATGATTACATCATATACAATTCAATTTCTTCCAACACAATCTAATTTTATCCATCACAATTATTCAATAAGTCAAAAACTAATAATTCAGGTATTCAACATACACAATTACACAATACGCATGTCCATCATATGTAATATAAATCATTTTTGTATTAATTTATCATTAATATAACCGCATTACCTCAAATTAGCCTTATGATTAGTTTGTTGTATGACATATTATATAAAAAATAATTGCGAGTGAACCCATAGATCTTGCGTATCATATTCAAAATACTAGATTGGAAACATATCTACCCAAATTAAGTATAAACTAAATTCATTATTTTTAAAACTAGTAAATTAAATTTAATTATTAATTCAAAATGTATTCAAAATAAATTTTATCATATGTCTGTCTTCAATTATTATAAAAAACATAAATGAATTAAAAAAGATTCAAACTAATCTAAATTAAAGTTAAAATTTAAATTTAAAATTGAAATATTTTTGAACAAAAGAAATTCAATAAAAATTCTTAATATGTACACTACCTAAATAATTCAAATCAAATTGAAATTATATAGATAGGCTTAATTTGATTTAATTTGTTATCTAATTTATTTATAATTTAGTTTGTAACTGTAAATTATAATAATCCAAATACTGATATGAGGCCCGTGACTTATTATGAATTTTCTATTCCAAATCAAACAGATAAACAAAACATAATCAATCAATAGATAAACAACACATGTCGTTCATTTCATTCAAATCCAAATCCAACCATTCACAACAATGTCCTTTAACCATTCACAAACTTCACTAACTTCCAACCATTCACAACCTCACGATCAGAAATTCACAAATGTAATTCAATTTCAGGAGTAGAAAAATCTAAAACACACAAAATATCACAAATTCAATGATCGGGTCTGATTTTTGGTGGGTTGGACTCGGGTCAGGTGAAAACTAGATCTAGTTGCTGTGGAAGACAAGCAGGAGGTAAGAGCAAACAAGGATGGTGGAGGTGGAACAAAGCCAGCAGCAGGTGTAAGACAAGTGGGGCAAGGTAGCAGCAAGCAGAGCCTAGGAGGAGAAGGAGGAAAGGCAGACTGTAGTGGAGGAGATAGAGTCGGTAAGAGAAGGAGGAAGACAGATCAATAGGCGGGGGAGGTGCAGTGGTGTCGTTGTGGAGGACGACGACAACGAGCAGTGGTGACAATGAGACAAAGAGAGGGCGAGAGAGAGAGTAATGTGCGTGAGAGAGAGAGTGTGAGAGTTTGAGTGATAGAGTCGGGTCATTAGGGGTGATTTTATTAAAAAAAATTCGCTATTTAGTCCTTACATTTTTCAAATTTCACGGTACCACCCGATATTTTATCAGTATTTCAAATATCGACCGATACCGGTTAGTACTTGGCAAAACTTTTGATACTGACCGATATTTATATCTAGTACCAAAAGGGGAGGTACCGTTCTATTTCTGACTGGTACAAAATGATATCAGTAAGCATAAAGGGTCGTTTTAAATTTTTTTGTGCAAATAGATCCTTAACATTTTTAAAGTTTACGGTATCCAATAGGTATTTGATCAATATTTTAAATACAGGTTGGTATTAGACAAAATTTCTAATACTGACTGATACCAACAATTGATATTAAAACTCTTACGGGCTATTTGAAAACCTTTGAATTGAATTCATTAACGAATTAGATTCAATTACATTAATGAGATTGAATTCAATTTAATTTACACTATTTGGAACAAACTCAGTAATATTAGAAATGAATTCAATTACACTATTTGGAATAAGAATGAATATAGTGAGGAATGAGAATGAATATTATTATTATTATTATTATTATGGTTGGGTAAGAGGAATGAATGACTACTATTACCATTAACAGTAGTTGATTTGTAAAAAAGTTGAGAAATAAAAATTTTGTTATATTTTAATTAATTAATTAACCATATTTTAATTACTTATATTGTAATTAATCAATTACAATATATTGATTAATTAAAATTATTGTAATTTTAATTAATTAATTAATTACAATATTTTAATTAATGAATGAATTGTATTTTAATTAATTATATTGTTGTTAATTAATTATTAATAATATTTTAATTAATAACCTGTAGAATTCAATCAAGTGAAGCACAAGAGGGTGAGAAGTGAAGTGGCCCAAAGAATAAAAGAACAAGACGCTACCTTTAAATGGCACAGAGTGATTCTTGATAAGAAATACAGAGCAAAGAATTATACTCAATAAAAACCTACAATAAATATATAAACTTTGAAGAATATCTAGTTATAAGCTCACAACAAACAACAGTTTTTTATTTAAAGGTGTCTTCCTTAAGCTTCAACGTAATTGAATTCTTATACTTAGAAGAGTAAATTCAATTTATAAAAGAGATGGATTTCAATTACAGGCATGAATTGAATTCATCCTATTTTTGTGTTTCCAAATGATTGAATTTAAATTCAATTCACTCCTTTTCAAATACCCCCCTAATTTTGTATCGTTTTTTGTCGGTATGATTCCTTCCGGTTGGTATTAGCATGAATATGAGAACGCGGTTGGAAGCATTTGGTGCGAAAAAAAAGATCATCCTATTTCTTAAAAATTAAAATTGGATATGTTGGGAAAGAGTAAGAAATTTGACATTAAGCTGTCTACGGTACTTGTAGATTATTGTTTGTTCTCGTCATGATGAGTTGGTATCCTTTTTCTATATTCCTACGCCTCTCTCTCTCTCTCTCTCTCTTCGCCAAGTAACTCAAAACCATTCAACAATCTTACTTTAACACTAAAATTAGAATTTCTTTCTTCTTTATACAATTGTGTCCAACAAGGCAAATGGAGGAAACCCTTCTCCTTCATTTGATATATTAAAAAAAAAAATCAAATCAAATCAATTATACGCAGAACAGAAGCTCTTCAACGACGCCGGAAGCCAAAAAAAGCACCAAATAAACCAAAAGCAAACGCCCCCATCATCCGTCTCTGCCATTCTTCTTTACGCTCGTCAGGGTTTGGGTTTGGGTTTGGGTTTGGGTTTTTTTGTTGCCTCACCTTTTCAACTCAAATGCAACGCAATTGCTGCCATGTCTCGTTGGCTTTCGTCCTTAAGCTCCTCAACTTCCTCCAAGCGTTCTTTGCCCTTTCCATTATTATCTACTCTGTTTGGATGATTGATCAATGGAACCGCCATATTCCTGTTACTCCGCCACCTTTTCCGGCTCCATCGCCGGAATCTTCCTCGGTTTCATATTTTCAGTCAATTCAGGGGATTCATTTCTTCAATGATATGGTCCATGGGTTGGATTACGGGCTCGCCCTCGATTTCAACTCCTTTAAGCTTCCTGCACCGTGGTAATTGGGCTTCTCTAGGGTTTTTCAGTTGGGAGATTTGTAAGATTTTGGTGGTTGTTTAGGGTTTGATTGTTGTTATTATCTACTATTTTTTTTAGGAATTCCATTTAGGGAGTTGGATGGTTTTAGTTTATCTTAATTTTATTATTTCTAATTTGGATTCCGTTTTAATGATCTTGGAATTAAGACTCTCTTTATATTTCAATATTTCCTTGATTGCTTTAATTGGGTGGAGGGTGCTTGTTGCATTAATGATAGTGTGATTCGTTATTGCCTTTGAAAGTGTCGATATTTAATGCTCTTTCAAAGCTTTTGACATTATTTTTCAATGCCAAATACATTGATATGATTTTTCCATAATTCTTCCGCTTCGACGGTTCAGTGTTATGATTTAATTGTCCCACGTCGGTGATAAAAGAGACTGGTGTGGGGTTATAGGCTTATGGGCTCTCCTACCCTTCAAGCTAGCTTTTGGAGTAGGTTCTTCCATAAAACCTGAAACAATTGGTATCAGAGCTAACAGCACTACTTCAAGTCCTCGTGTCACGCTCACGGGTGGTGATGTCGGCATTGTAGTGCTTACTGGGGCTAGAAAAAGTCTAGCGCACATCCACCCTGTGGGTACGTGCGTGGTGACGCCGGTATAGCAGTGTTAACCCGGGACTAGAAAAGGTCTAGTGCACAGTTAGGCCGCCGGTGCCTGGGCTGCGAAGCGTAGTGGGATGGTAAGGTCTAATTGTCCCACATCGGTAATAAAAGAGACTGATGTGGCATTTATAGACTTATGAACTCTCCCACCCTTTAAGTTAACTTTTGGGGTTAGTTCTCCCGTAAGACTTGTAATATTTAGCCTCGTCAATCTTTTTCCCATATGCCGTTGCTATGACCGTATATAGCCACTGTCACCTACTGTTTTATTTAAAAACTGTTTCTCGTCCATGGGTAAATTTGTCTCATATTTTGGTGGTTGAGTGATTTATTTGTAGACTTGGAAGGTTAAACATTATTTGACACTTAACCCGCAAAGAACGTTTGTATTTTCCTATACAAATTGGTTTTAACTTTTGTCGTTTTCAGTTGTTTACTGTTTTGATGTGTACTGCATGTGGTGGATTGTTCTTGTCGCTAATAGTGCAGAACTGGAGGGGCCCGTGGAGTATTAATTCGGGAATTGGTTTTCATGGCAGGTTCATCTACTCTTTTATGGGTGTGGGCATTATATTGTGCTGCGTTACTTTAATTGGTTGCATAGCAGCTGAAGCTATTCACGGCTGTTGCCTGTGCTTTGTATCCTATGGAGCTGAGGAATTTTTGTCTATTGATATTTACTTTCTCTGCAAGGATGCTGCAATTTAACTCAGTTCTCTTATCCCATTTACGTGAATAACGCTGCTAATTTTGGCGTTTTTATAAACCAGAGGCCTTCTCTCATCATCTTGTTGTAAATACCTATGAGATAAACAAAGAGACAAAGAAAGAACGAGTCAGAAGAAATATGTATACCAATGTTCGGATTGAACTGGTACCGGGAGAACTTTTCAGAAAATTGTGAAGTTTGTGTCATTCTGTACAAGATCTTGGAGAGCACGAAGTTAATACAATCATAAGAAACACAGCTAATTGCTATTCTTGAGTTGACACAAATGCCTGTTTGATGCATCTTAGTGATTGACTTCCTAGGCTGAGTCAACTTGCAATGATGGAACTTGATATATAATTTCTTTGAGTAAATTTAAGGGAAATGTAATATGGAGAAGTTTGGGGAACATTTGATTTTCCCTTCTATTTCTTACATATTCAGTTGGTGTCACTTGATTTTGTTTTTGGCTTTGTTCTATCCAATGTCCTTTTCCTTGACTTTAGAAATATCAGTATTCAATACTCAAAATTCAATTACTGCTGCTAGAAGCAGCTTTGGTGGCATTTATTGCAATTGATCGCCGGTGGGAAAAGGTAAATTACTGTCGTTAATATAGTGTTTTGTCTCTGTATTTGGGTGAAGTGGGACTTTTCATTTGCGTGTTCTGTGCATAATTGTTGTGTTCATCTTTGAACAGGATCTTCCATTTGATCCAACTGGAGAACTTCAGGGCCTGCGATCTTTCATTGAAGAAAATGTTGATGTATGCAAATGGATTGGCATAACAGTGGTTTTCATTCAGGTACTATTTCTGTAGGACCTGGCAAGTTATGCTTCTCGACTAGCTTAGAAATCAATGTGTGACAGCCACAAACTTGTCTGTACGTAAAGTTTGATGAATAAAGAAAAAGCCACTTGTTAACGAGGATTAATATTTGGCCTGGTGGAAATAACTAAAGTTATAACCGATATTCAAAGATATTTGTTACTGTAGCTTCCTTGTACCTGGGTGCATAAGACATGATTGCAGCTTCTTGTCAAAATATTATCTTTTTTAATATGTGCCATAATAAATCTAGTTAACCAATTTTCTGGAAAAGTTATATTCATGAAGAAGAAAGAACATACTAAAATTCAGAATAATTGCTATTTCTTTGTGAAGGAGGTGGCTGGCTTGCATCTGATATCCTTACTTTAAGCCAACTGACATTTAGTATTATGCTTATGCTTGACAAAAGCCATAAATTTGCAGTTATGATGTAATCTTGTCTTTTGCATTATTTAGATGGGGAAATTGTCATTCATCACTTACCAAGTGAATCACATCCTCTTATTATGATGTTTGCAGGCCCTGGCATTGCTACTGGCATTAGTCTTGCGAGCTATGGTTTCTACTCGCAAAGGTGATTTTGATTATGAGGATGATTATGAAAGTCTCAGAGGAAGAATCCGGGAACCCCTTCTGAATCAGTCAGGTCAAGCGTCTGGCTCAGGGACTCACTCAGACATCTGGAGTTCACGTATAAGAGAGAAGGTGATTTCTATCAAAGGCCCTAACATAAAATCGACGATTTTGATTCAGTAGCATATAGAACTGGACTTACCTTACACTTGAGAACCCTATATCACGTAATGTTGGCCAATTCAATTTTAAAATTGCTTCTGAATTGTGAATTGCATATTAGTGATGAATGAAACATAATTAATGAAAATTTCTGTTGCCATTCAAAAAAGAAACTTGTTACACCAGTTCCTTCGATGGCCTCCTTTATGTAATGCTCAATACTAGTGGACTTAAAGATAGGTCACCAAAGATATAGTCTTTATAGATTCTATCATGTTACAAAGACTGTTGTGAGATTGACAACCAGGCATTAACATATTATCATAGAAATTTAGTTCTTGGGTAGCTTCTTTTAAAGGTTTCTGCGTTGTCACGTAATGTCTTAGTAATGCAATTGGATATCTGCCTAGGTCTTGCACTTATCATAGAAAACCGGCTTAATTTTTGAAATAGCTTCTGTATTATATGTGGAAATGCCCTTGTACTGGTCTTTTATGGCTTATGTTATTCGTTCATATCCGGTGCAGTATGGGTTGAATAGCAATGATAAGACTAACTCGCTGGTCCAGAGTGCACGTGCATGAATTCCAAGCGACAGACAGATGAAGTTTCTCTATCCCATTTGTTGAAGTGACAGCACCATGTGTTTAATAGACCTCCGCATTGTTGAAGACGTGCATAGTGTTTAGTGTTGGGTTCTTATTGATATGATCTGGAGCATTTATGGATGCAATTGCGAGTGTATATAGGTCCTTTACAAGCTTTGCTTGCTAAATAAGATTGCACTATTTGGTCAGTATTCTTTTGGAATGGCAGAAAGCTGTGTTTCTGTTGATACTTTTATGCTCTGTTCTCATCGTGTGCAGGATGTTGATGGTGTGTGGCATGTGCAATTTATTTTACCATCGAGTGTGACTTTTAACTTGGTAAGGCCCTTTTCTTTTCTCAATTTGTTTGCAATTGTTTGAACTTGTTCATGATAGCAGAGGTGTACTTTTTCTGATTAATATGAAAAGTTTAGTTTGAATTTTATTAAGTCAATTAAATAGTCATTAAAATTAAATGTAATCTATAGCCTATCCTAGAAAATCTGCTATTAGGCAGTGACCATATTGATAAGCATATGCATATGCTGGGGAAAATACCCTTGGCATGATCTGATCCGATACACCCTAAACTATACAATCTTGGGGAAGTCCCGTTCCCTTGGAATGTTGCGCAAGGAAGCATGATTTACAGTTCTTTTGTTATTATCTATAGGGGATACAATTATGGTGGCTTTGCTTTCATACAACTTGGTAGAAACTAGAAAGGCTCTGGATGTGTTAAGTTGGGACTTGCCAACATTTCGATGGCTGCAACCTCACTTGAGAATCAAGTAGCCTCTAAAGGCTTTCTTTACCCATAGTTTAAAGGAATTAATAATAAATGTAGTCTAGGGGTAAGAATTCAAGGCAAATCCAAATAATTTACGAGCCATTTAAACAAATATCAACTCAACTGGTTGGTTTCTCTGATCATATGCATTAAAGAATGAAATGTTCAGGTTCAGAATCAGAACCAGAACCAGAGACATGTTATGAAATGAATATCAAAAAGTGGGGTGCTGAATCTGATAAACGAGTTTCTGAAATGGTTGTCAAGGTTAAAAAGTCGGTCAGCATGGCATACAACCATCAGGCAGCTAAGCAGTGGGGACTATGTATGACAGTTTAGCATGTCAGGTCAAGCAGACAAAAGCATAGCCATCATAAGATCATACTATAACCAAAAACAAGTTGGAATATAATATATATATATATATATAAGGACCGGCTGGAAATCAAATACACAGAAGTCAAAACAATGTTATAAATAGGAGGAAAAATAATAAAAGAAAAAGCCTAATTCACGGCCTAGCCTGTCTATCTGTAAATTCAACGACGGCCTCTTCCACAAGCTCTTCAAGCAACTTCCCTTCTATTTCTCTACCTAAAGTGTCTAATTCCATTCTCATATTGTCAGCCCATCCCTTCCCGACTACCTCCTTCCTTACCACTCTCTCCACCACCAGGCTGTTGCTGTCCCCATCACTCCCCCCAATACTACACCTCAATTCACTACAAAACCATTCCTTAATTTGCGACCACACTAGCATGGTTGATGCATCTACTTTCATTCTATCGTGAGAGTTGCAACATGAACAAGCACTCGTCCTCCTATCTGATCCATTACCTGTTAGTTCCACTAGAGCTGCATTGACACAGTCGAACACAAGCTTTCTATTTGATCGTCTTTGTCGGCGTTTTGCCTCGTGCAGAAGCTCCTTGTCATTTAGATTAGCATATTTCTCTCTCAATGATGGGTCTAATGGGCTTTCAGGTGAGTGCCATCTGGCATAAAATGTGTCAATCTGTACCTCGCCTTCAAGGCCAGCTGCTGATAATAGTGTTTCAACAAAGGAAAGCCAGTCTTGTTCTTCTTCCTGAGCTTGTGAGTCTGTTAAGGACGTTTTTAAGGCATATTGGGTGCCCATTTCAGCAAAAGAATCATCCCATGATAAAGTCCTTGCGATTGAACCGATTGGAGGTGATTTGCCAATCAAATTAGACTTAAGAGACATCTCAGCTCCTGTTACACAGAGTGCGATTAACAACATAAATAAGGACTTTGCTTCAAAAGACCCAAAACTAGACAAATATAATACTCAATTGAGGTCTACAATCTAAAAATTTCCCACAGTTCTGCCCCCGAGTAAACTTACCCAAATGATCCAACCTCATGTTGCCACAGGGCTCTGGATTTATGTTTATGTTATCATCTTCTTCAGATAGGGGTTCCAAAACTGAGATTGGACTTGGCTGATCCTGGTTCTCACTCGCATTTCGAGGCACCAACAGCTTTGCCACAGATAAAACTCTCTGCAAATAAACAAAGTATAGTCAATTTCATCAAAGACTGCAGAAGATGAACCTGTCATTTACGAAGGGAGAAAAAAGATAATGGCGGCTCAACCAAAGAAGAAAATCCAGTTTAAGCCACTGAACATCCATCTGATTGCCATAATCTGATGACAATGATCACCTTAAAGTGCAAAGAAAAAACTGAACTCCAGAGATGTCACTGCATTACATACAGTGGCATCAACGGGTAATATTACAAAAAGCAATACTTCCTGCATGACTCAAAACAATCCTATTCTTCAGAAAAGTTTATAGGGAAAAAACAAAACAAAAAATCATGTAATTTCAGTTCATTTACACAGCACCAAAACATACATTTATTTGTTGGATGCCCGTTGGTCAAGGGTATCATGCAAATAATTGCTCAAATATTATGCATTCATCACCAGTGCAAATTCAGCATCCTAGTTAACACACTCCTGGAACGACAATGGTACAACCAGACTGCAAATAGTGCCAAACAATTTGCAAACATGTGGGTATTCACAAAGCATCACAGTCAACAAGTGGCAATCATGTTTGACAAATTTTTAGTGGTACAATAAGCAGAACATACCCTTACATCATGGAAAGACACATTCAATACCCAGATTGTGCCACCTTGATGAATACAATACCCAGATGGTGCCACCTTGATGAATACAAACAAAATTTTGCTAAAAGAGCAATAGAAGAATGAATTACCTCTTGAGATATTAAGCCTTCCTTTGTGTCCATGCCCACCAACTCTTGGTTAGTTGTCTTCATCGATGATCCTTGCAGACCAGGAGATAAGCACACTTCAAAAGCACTGGTGTTATCACATTGGGTTGCATAATCATCAATGTTTCCAGGGAGTGGTACAGGTGAATCTTGTGTCTCCGGGGTAGCAGTTCGAGGTTCATCTTTGAACTGAGATGGGGCAGACTTTTGTTTATTTGTTCTTCTATTCCTAGAGAAAAATAAACCAGACACTCTCCCTTTTAAAGATGACTTTGAATTCTTCCCCTTGGATAATTCTTTGGGAAGTTCTGTCTTCACATTCTCACAAATTGAAACAACAGTATCAACCGTAGTACTAAATGCTGTAGAAGACACAGGTAGAGATTTTGACCTAAAAAGGCCTTTAGGAGAATTAGCCACATCTTCTTCCTTGTTCAAGTTACTACTAATGTAAGAGGTTGACCCCCTAGGCTCTTGATGCTTGTTAGTAACCCCTCCCTCTGATCTCATAGTTTTCTTTACATCTGAAAGTGCAAGCATCTCACCCAGTGTGCTAGAGCTCCTCCGAATGTCTTTTTGCTCCTGAGGACTTCCATTTAACGCCATCATTGCCCATCTTTCAGAAAGTCGCTTCTTTGCCTCTCTACAAACAGATGACTCTGGGGAACATGAAATTCGACTACATGAGGCAGAAGAATAGGGGCTTCCAAACTTATGTGTATAATCCCAGGAAAGCCTAGATGTGGGGGACATGATTTCTGAATCACTCAGATTTCCATCAACATATTCATTTCCCAATTTGTTAAATGAACTGTAATCATCAATATAACCATTTGAAAACACAGAAGAAAGTACAGCTTCCTCCCTACAGCGACCGATTACACTGTCACGCATGTGGCAAGTGATCTCCTTTGCCACCTCTCTTGATTCTCGTGCCTCATCTTCGTGAAGTTCATCATAAATATCTTCACAATGCGGTATTCTGGGTGAGGAAGAGGGTGGTGAACCCACAGCCTTACAGTCACGAGTCATTGCAGGGCTAGGCTTCAGCACTACTATTCTAGTTGGTTGGGCAGGATACTCATCAACCTTCTGAATGGAAAAATTACTCAAATACCCTCGATCATATGTCTTATACCCAGTAGCTTGACCCATTTGGGTAAGTTTCTTTGCTTGTTTGTCACTCTTCATGGAAATAAGTTTTTCATTATGAATCAGCTTAGAGGGCTTAAGAACAGTGATGCGCTTTGCTTCAGGGGCGGTAGGAATGGACTCCATATGATGCAGCTGCGGGGAGAACATGGAATTTGGTTCATCAAGAAACTTAAGTAATAAATCATTATTGGAACTTAAAACATCAATTGCATCTCGGAATTCCTTGGACTGGCAATTTGTTGCCAAGCATTTTGCTTCCATGAACTTCTGGCGAAAAAGAGCCATCCTTTTCTCATCAACATTCTCATTATACTTTCCCTTTTGTGGTGAACTATCTCTTACATTCATCTTCTGGGACTGTTGCCAGATTTCACAGACATCTCTGCATTGATTTTGCTTGCGATGCTGGCAAGTTTCACACTGAATTTGCTTGTCCAAGAAACTAAGATCTTGCCCCCAACATTCCGGTAGTACACCAGAGTTACTTGAAGAATGTCTTGAATAACCCTTCATCTGGCCTCTTCTAGTAGCTGAATTTGGCTGTTGAAGTGGAAGGGCATCAAGTCCCATCAACTTAGCAACTACATTGGGTGGATTATGCCTGGAATCCACGTCTTCATTCATTTCTTGAGCTATGAGTGTCTTCATGGGAGTTCCATTTCCATTCTTGTTTGAATAGCTTCTCTTTATATCTGCCGCTATCTGCAGAAAAAGAACATACAGCAGATAACCAGAAATCACTTTCAATGATATGATGCAAATGTGAAAGTTCTCTGCAAAAATATGTTTCCTCACTCATGTAAAATTAATCCCCAATTGTTTTACCATTTCATCCTCATTCTTGTCTGCTGAACTCAACACTGCGGTAACATCTGATCGACTTCTCGAGAATGAAGAACCTGCAAATCACACCTTGTCAGCGGCTAAATATCAGCCAGGTTGACATCAAGCTGTAAATCATCAACCATAATAAAGTTGACCGGTGCAACAGTATGTCAATCTCATTTTAGATAATTGAGAAAGACAAGTGGCATAGTTAAGTTCCAAGACATCATCTAGATTCAAGTATCGGATTGACAAGCTTTCATCAAGCCAAAGTTGCCGTCAATGTCAACAAAGTGAAGGGCCATCAGACAATTGTATATTAATAAGCAGTAACAGCTGCTGAATGATAAATTGAGTTTCCAAATCAACCTAAAAGATTAAGCATTGAAAAGAGGGAATCTTTCAAAAAGAGAACCCAAAAAAGAGAATCTTATATAAAAAAAATCACCATCAAAATGAGGTTTATCTGTGAGCATTCTTTTCCCAGAAATGCCATCGGTCATATCAAAAATATTCATCATCCTCCCTAAGCATCCATGAGAATGTCTCTCTATGTTTTGAACGTTTCTGTTCTGCAGTCCTAACATCTCTAATACCTGTTGTAAAATATGGAGTAAGCAAGCTAAACCGAAAGCACAGTGCTCTCAGGAGAGAAACAGAGGGTTAGAGAGAGTTGAAAGTTTAAAACAAAAGAACATCAGAACTTACTACAAGCAAGTAACAGAAGTGGTGATAGGACAAAAAGAAAAAAGAAAACAGGAAAAGAGAAATGGCTCTAGAAAAGAATCAGGAAGGAAAATAGAATAACAACAGAGGAATGAAACGGATCAAGAGGCTGCAGTCATTGGTAAAAGTATCAACTTTAACGATCAAACTGGAAATTCATCTACATGGGCCTCAGGCCAAATAAGTTGACACGAGTTAAAATCAAAAAGGACCGAGGACTTTGAGGACAGACAACAGATTAGGAATGAAAAGGGGGGTAGATTGGCACAGAAGAGGAGAGAAAGAGAAGGGAACCGTCAGTTAAGAAAACAGAAGCAGCCAATCAAACCACAACAAAGATTTTGATTAAAGAGAAAGCAGAGAACAAATGGAGACCATTCTTACTTCAATTCAGACTGCAATATCGAGATATTCTCTCACGATCCATCACAATCAGCGTTAGAACTGTCCCCAAGAAAACAAATCCAATATCAGCTCAATTGATCTCCAACCCAGAAAAAAAAGCATGAAACATGGATAAAAAATAACAAAAGAAACAACCCAATCATCGATACAATCTGCGTTCACCCAAACTGAGTCCCAAGGCCCAAGCTTTCACCATCATAATAACATAAGTCAAGAGATGAATTAGTTATTTTATATGGTAAATTACTTGAGACCTCTAAAGCATCAACGAGATTGGGAGCGGTTAAGATAAAACAGTCAAAAAGAAAATAGTAACAGAAACAAAAAAATTACAAAGAACTTCAAAAAAGAAGACAATTTTTCATAAAGCCAAGGCAAAAAGTGGAGTTCTGTAAAGGTAAGGTAAATTTGTACTCCAAAAGATAGCAAACCTTTCCCAACAAACACTGACACGGAAAGGAAAATGACAGAACTTTAGTGAGAAGAAGAACGAGAGCGTAGGATGACCAGGTGCCGGAATCTTTATTCCCGGCGACAATGCAGCCGGAGATTCTCCGGGAGCTGACGTCTGATAGAGATCTGCAGTTCCGAATTGACAGTACGACTTTAGAGAGAGAGAGAGAGTGGGCTTAGGGGTTTGGCTTTGGCCTTTTGTTGACCGACAGAGTGTCGGACTTGAGAGCAGTCCGCTTAACTTGGATTGAATTATTAGTTTGGATTACGCGAGAAGAGAAAGCGGTGGGCTGAAAATAAAAGACAAAAAGTGATATTTAGAACTGGCCCTTGTACTATGGGATAATTCTAACATTGAGTTTCAACATTGCCTAATTTTAGGTCAGAACAGAAGATGTATACCAAATGTTAACGTTAGAGGATGAAACTCACGGGTTGGGTTTACTGTTTTATGAGTTCAAAGGTTGTAATGATTTGGGAAGTTTGGTTGCAAATTGCAATCATTATGTTTTGTTTTGTTACAAAAGAATAGAAGATATTTTTCCTTTAAGTATGTATGTTTACGTTTGATTTCAATAACATAAACACATATGTTTTTTTTTTTTTTTGAGGGGTAAACACATATGTTATTAAAAGCTCATTTTCTGTATCTAATAAATAATAAGAAGAACAAAAGCACCAGCCCTTTGATTATTTAAGATCAGGATTCCTTCTTTACCTTATGCCTTTATTATTATTATTTTTTAAAATAAACGGTAGGGTAGACCCGTGATTGTTAGTTTTCATAAACCGTATGACATGGCCCATGGGCCTATTTATTTTTTTATAAATATTACTCATCCAAATGCTAAGAGCCAAACTCACACGTAAGCACCTACCTATTGAAGAAACACCACTCACATGTCTTGATCAAGGAATGCTTTTTCGTATATTCTCCACATTTTCGTTTTTGGTTAGGATAAAGACAAAGAGGATGATGGATTAGGATTATTAATTATAATTGCAGGGACTGAAGTTTTATTAATTATATTTATTATTGTGAACCCATAAATTATTAATATTTCAGGTTTACCCACTTCACTTGTGGTTCGGTTTTGCTGTCTGTGGTACATTCAACATGATCAATACTTAAGCTAAGAATGATAAACACTGACAACGGTAACGTTCTCTTAATGTTATTGGAACAACTAATATCCCTGAATCCATCGCATTCCTCAGTAGTTTGAGGACTAAGTAGCCAAAATTTTAACATGTTGCAAGAACAAGTCAAACTACTATTACAATGCAATAGACAAATGAAAGGAACTAATCATACACCCAATAACCACCATCTGAAGAAGAATAATTCATACCCTTCAATTCTATACATCAAGCCCACACCCACTATTTGGGGAGCCCTATCTTGACCCTGCAACCTTGTGCCATCAACACTCCATTACTCTACATCTGCATCTTACGCCAACCAAACATGAAACTTGAGGGCAACCCTAATAGATAACAACTCCCTAGAACTTGATGTTTTATTTAGGCTATAACTAGTTAGATTCAAGATCTAAATCCTAGACCTATAGTCAGGGGCGTAGCCAGACACTGCATACAAGGGGGTCCAAAAAATTTTTAAAAAATCTTGGGGAGCCCAAACTCCAAACAACAATATTTTTATATAGAAACATTAAAAATTAAAAAAATTTAACTTTCTTTTAAACCCTGCTTATAGTGGTATACACGATCTTAGTAATTTTGCATACCATTGTAAGAAACTTTTAGACTTCCATGGTGTATTTGACATTACAAAATACAAAGCTTTCTCTTTTACCTTGACTAGAGCAACACGGTCATGGTTTTAAACTTTACTCCCTACCTTAATATCTACTTTCTAACAAATAGTTGTGATGTTCATGTCACACTTCATCAACAACAAATATGGCCCTCAAGACTCAATATATTTAATATCAATAACTCGAAGGGCGGTGGAAAGATTAAAGGATTATCTCCATTACCTTAATTTTAAACTACGTAAATCTCTAATGTTGAGGTAAGGCTAGTAGTAACAATCTTTGCGAATGGACTCAAGCTCCATTAACACTAAGGAGCTAAATGGTAAAAAATGATCTCAAAGTTTTGAAGTGGTGTAAATTAGGGCGTGCAAGTACATAATCCTAAAGGATGTAGAGCATAATATGAGAAACCCCAAAAGGAACAATAAAATCAGAAGAGGGGTAATTCTTTAGTTAATAAATCTCAGTTAAAAAAGCTTAGGATAGATAGATTAAAGGGAAAAATAAAGGGAGCATCTAATGAAGAGATGCCTAGATTCAACATGGCATTTAACAATATTTTGCTACATCATTTACAATGACCTAGTAGAAAAACAACAACAAAAAAGCCATAACCCTACCAGAAGAAATAAGAAATTATATGTCACTTTTATGAGGATATTATATGTTGGACCCCAAAATTTTTCTTCATTTATTTGTTTATTTATTTTGCTTTATTTTATTTTCTTAGAATGGAATCCATGATCTTCCTAGCATAAGGAGAAATTAGAAGTATTAAATGAAGAAATTAAAAGTTAGTTAGAGTATAGTATGGTGTAAGTTAAATTGAAGAAGTAAGAATGCATAAGGGGCATTCTAGGAAGATCACTTAAGTCTAAAACTTATAAGGCATTAAAGTAAGAGTAGAATGGGAAAAGGAAAATTGGAGTCTTGAAATTGAAGAAGCAAAATCGTGAATGAAAGAGGGAAAAAAAGAGAGAGAGTGAACGAAGAGAAGAAAAGAATGAAGAAAATTAGGATTTTTGGAGATCTTGAAGAGTTTGAAGAATTTGAAGCTAAATCAAGTAAGTATAAGCATGAACCCTTCTTGATTGTTAGATGAAGCATATTTAGTGATAGTTAGAAGTGAAAAACAAGGTTGAATATGGGTAGAAAGTTGTTGATGAATGGTATGAGTTAATATTTTACATTTTTTGGGTTAATGATCAAAAATAGATCATGAATGGGTTTGTGAATGATATTGGCTTGAAATGAAGTTGAAAATGAAGTAAAAGAGATGGGTTAGGTCTAAGATAGGTTATATGTGAAAGGTGGGAAGTTAAAAACTGGAAAAAGTAGCACAATATGTCTTCGGAGTGGGTTTCTGGACAAGTTCACTGCGGCGAAGGCGAAGTCCATTTTTCCTGCACGAACATGCTTTGGTATTTTGGGCATAACTTTTTCTGTAGATGTCCAAATGGACTGATTTTTGATTTGGTGTAAACTAAAGACATAGGGCTATAAATTATATGAAGGAATCGAGTCTAAATTCAGTCTCTAAGAATTTCAATTTCAGGATGGACGTTGAGTATAGAATTTTGTTTCAGTATAAGAAATATTCCAAATTATTAAGGTATAACTTTCCAATTTTTAAACCAAATTGAATGGAATTTTGGTTATTGTTTAAAGAAATCAAGTGAGATAAGAGGAGCAAGAGGAAAGACATCCCTAAGCAAGTTTATAAGCAAGGAAATCAAGGTGGGTTACACTTTTATAATTGAGTAATAAGCTATAAATGCTTCTTTTGAAAGAACGGAAATAAAGGATTTTTAACTACCTTATACATGTTCATTTATTGCTTTTTAATGCTTGAAGAATGTGCTACATGTTTATATATGAATTGTATTATTGGTTTATGAAATGAATGATAGAAATGTTTTTGAAAGGATATTGATTTTTTTTTAAACGATGTTAGGGTTATGAAATCAAGTTTAGAAAAAATGTGCCATTTTAGGCAATAAGTTTACAAGATATGAAATACATATTATGTGGGTTTATGATGGTCCCCTAAGTTAAGTCAAGTGCACTTTAACAAAAGGCTTCTCCCGCCTGCCCGCTAGTGGTATGGAGCTCCTTCATGGGCTCCCATAAGTTCACGGCTACGCAAGACCATTAAGTGGGATTGCGATAGCACGTTCTGTTCACGACTACATAGGACCATTATGTAGAAATGTGTAGTACGTTCTGTTTTGGATTCACCCAAACTATTTTGATGTGCTTATGTGTTTATGATTTGTGAACAAGTTGATAAATGCATAAATTGTGTTGTTTGTGAATTGGATTGCATGACGAAAATGAGAGAAATATGTGCTTATGATTCAATGTAAATTATTTCAATGATTTTGCTTGTTACTAGTTATAAAATTGTTACCCACTAGCTTTAAACTCACCCCCATTCTCCTTCCCCTATATAGGTGATGAGAAAGAGATCGAGTAGGTCAAGAGTTACAGCATCACTCCGAATTGGTGTACTTTTATATTTTTTTAAGTTAGATTTTGTGATTTCAAGGCTTTAGCTGCATTTCAAGTTCTACTAGTTCTAGTGTATTTTGTATTTTTGGTTCTCGAACTCAACTGATGTATTGTGCCTTAAAATGCCATTAAAGCTTCGTGAAAACTTTTGTCTTTTGATATCAATGAAATATATTTGGGTTGTTTATGACTTTCATGTTTTCGCAAAGTATCCGGATGTGGAATTGAGATTAAGATTTTGAGAACTTGTTTGAGGTTAGGTTCTTATCCAATTTGTTTTTGGGTTGAATTGATGATAGTGGTTGAAAGGATTTATGTTTGCATTCAATAGGGTAGGTTGATCTGGGTTTATGGGTTTTGCTGCAGGGGTTTTCGCCGTGGCGAAGCCAAGAGTTCGCCGGCGTAATCGACTTGAAAGTGTTTTACCTTCATGCGGCGACTTCGTCGCGGCGAAGATAATTTCCAAGGTTTTCTTCGCAGCAGGTTGTAAGTGTAAATCGTGTACAAGGCGACTTGTAGGTTGTACAAGGCGACTTACACGCATTCGGTCCCGACAAGTCGACTTGTTCAATCGATAAGTCGACTTATTGCAGGTCGGTACTGATTATTTATGCCCTAAAGTCAATCC
>JANKOE010000009.1:23611078-23622674 GCA_026284465.1 Erythroxylum citrifolium | reverse complement strand
TGATTACCATTATTATTGATAGTGGTTGATTTGTAAAAAATATTGAGAAATAAAAATTTATTATATTTTAATTAATTAAGTAATTAATTAATTACAATAAATTAATTAAAGAATGAATTATATTTTAATTAGTTATATTGCAACTAATTAATTAATTAATTATATTGTATTTAATTAATTAGTATTAAAAATATTTTTTAAAAAAAGAATTACTGCTAAAAAATAAGTTTTATTTCTCTACTAAATTGAGTGTACGAAGGATTTCTCAAAAGTGAAATATCAAACTATTACCTATATAATTTAACAACTAACTATCATTCCTTATCTATTAAGCATTTCCAAACTCACATCAACCGAGCCACCCTAACTCTCGAGCATCAACCCAAATCCAAAAAGAGTAGATGTGTTTTTATCATTTACTATCATATATCGATGATTAAATATTGATGTAGTAGTATATTGAAAATTGGATCATGTCTCCACAAACTATGACGTGTAAACACATTATCCAAAGGAAAGGGGATGTGCCTAAGTGGCAGCATTCTAGTGGAGGAAACGATTGACATTAGTTTCCAAGATGAGATAATTCTCGAGAGAGAACGCAGAAAAACTGTGTTCATTAATTCAAAGCCTCTCAATCTCACCGGTCATCTGTCTTTTCTTTTCTTTTTCTGCCAAAGCTAGTGTCAGAACATGGCGAGCTGCAGCATGGCATCGGCTGCTTCAGGTTTTGTGTTGACACCTAATGTTGCAACCAACACAAACTCAGGTTCCAAGACCAACATGGTTCTTTTCCCTTCCAAGTTCAACGCCAGAAGTTCCAGACTTGTGGTAAAAGCCACCGATGAAGGTCCAGCACCACCTACCACAGCTGCTCCGACGGCAGAAGCTGAAGCTCCAAAACCAAAGCCACCGCCAATTGGACCCAAGAGAGGAACCAAGGTAAAGTTGCCGCCTTGTCACAGTTTCGTATTTGAAAACAAGTGCTAAGGTATAGTCGCCATGTAAGACGATCGAAAATTGGAGACTATACTATTCCTTTCTTTACCATCTGTGAAAGTTTTGCAACTTCGTACTCTGCTGAGTGCTAAAAATCTTAAATTTAAGGTGCTATTCGTATTCGTTGGTCTTCCGTATGATACCTGAGAAGCATACTGCATATAATATTCTTTGCATAACCTGTGTATTAAACATCGTCCAGTCGGTTTCCATAGCCTTCATATTTGAGTTAATAATTAAGCACATTAAGATTGATGGCAAGATAATGGGGTGGAAAACAGAAAGATGATTATATCTATAGCCTATTATTACAGCGACAGATATAAAAGATGATGTTGGTTCTTAATGACGTTGCAGGACAATGTCACTGGGGAAGAATTTCATTTTAGTTAAGTCTTGCATAAAATTGATATGCTTGCAGTTTACAGAGAGCTTGTGTTTCTCTTCAGGTTAAGATTCTGAGGAGGGAGTCCTACTGGTTCAATGGCATTGGATCTGTTGTAGCTGTTGATCAGGTCAGATATTTCTTATTTCTGTCATGTCCTTTTACGAGTATGTTTATTGATTCTCAACTTCCAACTTTATTGGACAGGATCCCAAGACTCGGTATCCAGTTGTTGTTCGATTCGACAAGGTTAATTATGCAAATGTATCTACGAACAACTATGCCTTGGATGAAATCGAAGAAGTTAAATGAGTGTGAATCAGTCTGTGTTTATTATAATTTTGAAGTTGATATTATTATTATTATCCCACTCTCGAAGCTCACTTCTGTCTCTGTTTATGAATGCTTATCATACTCCTTAGTGATTCTGCCTTATTTCTTCTTGTTTCCAGTAACTGCTCATTTGGAGTTTGCTCAACTAACAGTGTGATTACCTATAGGTTCAAAGAGTGCATGTCGATCTAAACTCCAGTAAAGGACAAGCAACATGGGTTTAGCTGCAATTTTTCCATAGCTAACAACTGTTATTCTAATTCGTGAATATTTAACCGGGTTTCATCTACAAGCATCCGGTTAAGATGAAGCCTTAACAGACAAAGTAGAGGTTGAAAACCAAATCCAATCTTTCATCTTGGATATTTCTACCAATAAAGTACATATGTTGGAAGCAAATGTGGAATTCTTGTAGAAAGCTAAAAGAACGAAATCTATAAATGAAGGTTCAGACAGATTAATGTCGTCACTTCATTAACAACTAACAAATGCATAAGAAGGTCATCAGTGGAAGGTTGGAGGTTCAGAACTAAATTCAGCAAGAAACTGGAGAAACAAAGCATATGCTGTAGACCACCTATTCCGATTGGCATCAATTCCATTTGCAATGAATAAGCGGACTGCGGATATGCTTTTACTCAAAAGTTCCAATTCTGAAACCCCTACCTTATGCTCAATGTTCGGCTATTTGCTTTGCTTTCACGGCGAACAGGAATTTGTTTCCTAGCCAAATTTGACGTGGATTACGTGATACTACTTATGTTGCAGTAAATCTAGAATCCACCTTTGTCATCGATGTCATTCTGCTCTGCTTCATTCTCTTGTATGTAGCTGACGGAGAGATGAAGAAGAGACAAGGAAAATTAAAGAGTCTAATACTTGTGCCTCTAAGCCTGCAAACACTAAGGCCACTATTGCTATAAACATGAAGATAAAGCTGCTTCTCTACAACCTTAACAAAGACCAAATTCAAAATCAACAACTACTGAGTACGGTTCTTGGTGAGATGCCCATTGCTCGTGTGTATGTCCGATCGTGGAAATCATTTCTTTGTCCTACCATGATCTAAACATAACAAGAGCAAAATTTTAAGAGCTGTTTCTGCTGGTAACGCCTCAAATGAAAGCTAAACAAGAATTTGAACAAAAAAATTGCAAAAATATGATACTAGAACAAAAGTACAAGTACCATCTAAAATCCAAGATGTAACCTAACTTTCCCTAAAGAACTCTTCCATCCATGCCATCAAGAAGACCTGACCACATTCCCTTTACTGGTGGCAGTTGAGCCACAAAAGCATTCCAAGGAGGATAACCAACCCCACTACCACGAACACGACCATCCAAACGTAGTGATAAATACCTGTAAAATAAACACCAATAAGGAAGTTTCTTAGGACAAACATCAACATAATTTTCACAGGAGAAAATAGGAAAAGGAAATGGTGTGTAAAGATTATAGGCATGCTCCACATTCCTGTAAGAGAGTAGTGATGCAGTACATTCATAAAACTCATGGCATAGCAAGTTATGGTATTCAATAATTCACACTACATAAGAAATTGTTGCATATGTTGGTACAACGAATAATTGCACAGCAGACAGCATACACAGGGGATTCAGGGGATATGCCAGCAAGTTTCTTTTGTTCATCCAACCACCTGCCCATAGAATTGTAAAGGAAATGAGAACGAGGGAGAGGCAAAAAGAATTTTGAAAGAAACTAAAACAACTTTCTTTCTTACATAGACCACTCAGTAACGTATACAGGAGCCAGCTGCCAGAGTCTCTTCCTTCTTACCGTTAGTTCCTTCATCTCCTCACTCTCATCAAACTCAAAAGTGGGCAAATTACCATCCATAGCAAAGGGCACCACAAGCACCCCTCTCTCCAACAGACTCTGAGTGAAGGGCTCACTTCGTCTAAAAGACTCTAGAATGAATGGTGATGGACCAGCGCAGATTACAAGACGAGCAGCACCTCTCAAGAAGCCAAGTGGTACAATCCTACTTTCGGCCACCCGCAGCTTAAGATTTGAAAGGCTTTCCTCCCTTGAAAGCTTAGCCAACTGTGCTTTCTTAGCATTTTCTTCCCTAGAATATAGGAATGCAAATATAGATACTGCTCCAATGTCTATGCCAAGACCTTTCAATATTTCAGTAACCTCAGCTGCTCTTGATGGATTATTTAGTGCAGCAATCAATTGTGTAGTTGCGATCAATCCTCCAAGAGCGCCACTTGCAATAAAAGCTAGATAAAAGAACATCCGAACAGATCGAAATGGAGAGATAACTTCACTTCTTATCTTTGCTGTGGAGCTGAAGAACAAAATAAAGAATGATTACAAGGAAGCTCCACTGGTAAAAGAACCTGATAGGAGAAGCGTTGAGTAACACAGCAAAGTCAGAGAGGAAATAGCGAAGAATCAGAACAATTTTTAAAAAGCTAATCACTTAAAAAGAACCTGAAAGGAGAGGCATTGAGTAACACAGCAAAGTTGAAGAGGAAATTGAGAAGAATCGGAAAAAATTTTAAGAAGCTAATCACTTCCTGAAGATAGTAAATTCCATAAGCGTAGTTTCTAAAAGGATTGGTCAAAATTGCACAAGCAACTAGACTAGGTAATGTATAACCTTATGCTCATAGGAGCTGAAATTTAACAGGGTAATGTATAGTACTGCATTTTGAAATATGAATTTTAAAAGCTTTTCATATCATTTCAAGCAGATACATACTTGAACATTAGGATTAGAATGATAAAACGTGATAGTTACATTTTTATAGGTGTACAAAAGTCCCTTTAATTAATGAACACAGTAATCTTTGTACCCTCCTCCAACACTCTGCATAAAACTCATTCGACGACCTACCCTCAATCCAGAGTCATAAAAAACCTTCCCTTCTGCAGAGCGAACTTTGGACAGTATTATTCAGTTGGCAGGTACAAGTTATGCAAAGATATGAAGAAAATTTAGAAAGAACCATGTATGATGAATAGATCTACCAGAATATGCATTTCACAATAATAAATTTTGAGGATGGTAGTTGTAGCAATGATGGTGATGGACAATGTCGCAGCCCAAGGTTTGTACAGACACAGAGTCCCCATAAAACTTTAAAGGAACTTCTATGCTAACATAATAACTAAAAAGATAAAAGTTGGATCGGTTAGCTACTTTCGTCATTCATTTCGGAGTCCAAGGGACTACTGCAGAAAATAAAGCTGCGAAAGAGGTAACTAAAATGATTGTCGCTGCACAGAATATTCTCATAGGTATTAGGAAGCATTCAAGAATCTTATTTTGGTTAAATTTCTAGCTTCAATTATGCTCTATATTAAATCCAACAAACATGGTAATTTGTTGTTCAATATGCAACCTGAATAAAATAGTGGAAAACAAAGTCCAGCTAACCTTTTCTTAGGTGTTTAGCCTATAATTAGTAAACAGTGAGACCAATCTACTCCTTTCCTGGTATAGTTCTCCCAAATAAAGAGGTCTTTCGTATTCACATTCCCAGCGTCATATGCTTCTATAATCTGTACACAACGTCACCGGCGAACTGCAGCACATCATTCATCTTTCCTCATCGTGCCACGCAACCTCAAAATTCTCATATTTTTTCTGCTTTAATCATTTAAAGCATGCTTTCAAAATCTGCCATCAATATTCTCAACTAAATCTAGTCGTGGAATTATAAAACAACTACAAATGAAAGGAGAAAAACTGCCATTCAAGTTTATCCATATCCCATCTTAGTTCAAAGAAGCAAGCATTATCTATTTTTCAGTCCTGGAAAAGCAACATCTTTCTGTAGAACCGATTTCCGTATTCTTATATGTGCAATTTTCTTATCAATTGATGCCAATCCATTTGAATTCAGGACAAAAGGAAGTCTTAAATTAGAAAGCAATAACAAGGGGAAGAAGCTGACAAGACCCACCTGATCTCGGAAGAAGGAGAGGGCTTGTTAGCTGCAGAAGAGGTGATAGTTGAAGGTTTTGGCTTATTCCATTGTCTCCTACCGGTTATGCAAGTGAAAGTAATCTGGTTGTGATTGGTAACTTCTCTGCAAAAGTTGAAGTAGTTGCTGCCCGCCTTGTTATGACGGAGGCAAGGAGGCTTGAGAATGTTGAAAGAAACATGGGCCATGAAAGAAGCCATGGCTACAAAAACTGGAAAACTTTCCAAACTTGGAGGAGCTAGGAAGGCAGTTACTACTAGACTTTGGTATCAGGAAACGTAAGAACCAGTTGTTTGCCTTGTTGGATGATCGTTATACTGCCACACCTTAAACTAGGGACTAGGCCTACCCTTAAGTATAATGGGCCCTACGATTCACCAATACTACCGCGTGGTTTAGGTGGGAATTAACAAATGTAAACTTTTGCTTTGTCCTTAGCAATTGCTTGCTTAATCTTTAAATTTTTTATTGGTTACCATCCCAAGAAATCCAAATTAATCTATTGAAAGAAATAGGGTACCTTTTTTTTTTTGAATACAAAGGAAAAGCTAAACACAGTTAATCTAACTCTCGCAAAACTTGGCGAGACTCAGTTCCTTGCCTGTCCCGCCAGATGAAATCCTGGACTGGCAAAGGGGGCTCCATCAGAATATGGACTCCTGGACAGGTCCTGAATGCAACTGCCGTCAGATAATCTGAGCACTGATTTTCCTCTCGGTGTATGTGTTGGATTCGCACCTCCCAATGTGATTGGGAGCAATCCACGTATACTTGCCAATAAAAAGGTATGGAAATCAGTCTCAGTAATGGGAGTTGAAAGCAAGTTAATGACTTCTAAGGCGTCCACTTCTAAGATGACCCTACGATAACCACGATTCCAAGAGAGAATGAGGCTCGAGTGGATGCCCCAGAGCTCGGCTATTGTAGGCAAGTCGCTATCAATGTGCTGGAGGAATCCTCCGCACCACTATCCATGATCGTCGCGAATTAAGCCACCAGCGGTAGCTATACCTGAACCCGGGTTAAAAGCTCCATCCATGTTAAGTTTGACACAGTCCACTAGTGGTTTGGTCCATCTTACTCGGCTGCCTAGCGAGAGGCCCAAAGTTGGATCCACGCATCTTTTCACTTCTCGCTCTCGGACTATCCACTCTACATATGTCATAACAGCTCTCGTTCTATCTTCAGGCCAAGCAAAATCATCGTCGAAAAGACTTTTGTTCCGCCACATCCAAAGCATCCAGCAGGAAACCCCAAATATAATGGATCAATCCCCTTACATCTCCTGGGAGTGCTTGAGTAGATTGGTTCTCACCCAAGCTTCCTCAGCTTGATGGAAAAAAATCGAAATCAACCACTTCCAAAGAAAATTTCCTCCAAAAGGCGAGAACTCTCAGATAGTCCCGAAGGATATGTAATGTGGTCTCTTCCTGACGGCAAATATGGCACATTGCGTCAGCTGTTATTTGACGCAATGTGTCGCACCACCCATTGTTGGTTCGTTAGGAGTTTTCGCTTGGTCATGAGCCAAAGGAAAGCTCGGATCTGTTGTGGACCGGGTCATTTCTAAATTAATTTTCACGGACAATTAGAGGTATCCGGGGGGTTCCCTTCAATTATCTCATAATGCAAGTGAAAGTAATCTGGTTGTGATTGGTAACTTCTCTGCAAAAGTTGAAGCAATTGCTGCCCGCCTTGTTATGACGGAGGCAAGGAGGCTTGAGAATGTTGAAAGAAACATGGGCCATGAAAGAAGCCATGGCTACAAAAACTGGAAAACTTTCCAAACTTGGAGGAGCTAGGAAGGCAGTTACTACTAGACTTTGGTATCAGGAAACGTAAGAACCAGTTGTTTGCCTTGTTGGATGATCGTTATACTGCCACACCTTAAACTAGGGACTAGGCCTACCCTTAAGTATAATGGGCCCTACGATTCACCAATACTACCGCGTGGTTTAGGTGGGAATTAACAAATGTAAACTTTTGCTTTGTCCTTAGCAATTGCTTGCTTAATCTTTAAATTTTTTATTGGTTACCATCCCAAGAAATCCAAATTAATCTATTGAAAGAAATAGGGTACCTTTTTTTTTTTGAATACAAAGGAAAAGCTAAACACAGTTAATCTAACTCTCGCAAAACTTGGCGAGACTCAGTTCCTTGCCTGTCCCGCCGGATGAAATCCTGGACTGGCAAAGGGGGCTCCATCAGAATATGGACTCCTGGGCAGATCGTGAATGCAACTGCTGGCAGATAGTCTGCGCACTGGTTTTCCTCCCAGCGTATGTGTTGGATCCGCACCTCCCAATCACATTGGGAGCAATCCACGTATACTTGCCAATAAAAAGGTATGGAAATCAGTCTCAATAATGGGAGCTAAAAGCAAGTTAACGACTTCTAGGGCGTCCACTTCTAAGATGACCCTACGATAATCACGATTCCAAGCGAGAATGAGGCCCGAGTGGATGCTTTAGAGCTCGGCTATTGTAGGCAAGTTGCTACCAATGTGCTGGAGGAATTCTCCGCACCACTGTCCATAACCGTCGCGAATTAAGCCGCCAGCGGTAGCTATACCCTAACCCGGGTTAAAAGCTCCATCCATGTTAAGTTTGACCCAGTCCATTGGTGGTTTGGTCCATCCTACTCGGCTGCCCAGCGAGAGGCCCAGAGTCGGATCCACGCATCTATCCACTTCTTGTGCTCGGACTATCCACTCTACATATGTCATAACAGCTCTCGTTCCATCTTTAGGCCAAGCAAAATCATCGTCGAAAATACTTTTGTTCCGCCACGTCCAAAGCATCCAGCAGGAAACCCCAAATATAATGGATCAATCCCCTTGCATCTCCTGGGAGTGCTTGAGTAGATTGGTTCTCACCCAAGCTTCATCAACTTGATGGAAAAAATCAAAATCAACCACTTCCAAAGGAAATTTCCTCCAAAAGGCGAGAACTCTCAGACAATCCCGAAGGATATGTATTGTGGTCTCTTCATGAAGGCAAATATGGCACATTGCGTCAGCTGCTATTTGACGCAATGTGCCGCACCACCCGTTGTTGGTTCGTTAGGAGTTTTCGCTTGGTCATGAGCCAAAGGAAAGCTCGGATCTGTTGTGGACCGAGTCATTTCTAAATTAATTTCCAGGGACAATTAGAGGTATCCGGGGGGTTCCCTTCAATTATCTCATAAGCTGACTCTACCGTGAATCTTCCATTTTCAGTATGTCCCCACCGGAATATATCTTCTACTGATAGATCTGTATTTGGGTTTAACGCCGCTATAGTCGTCCATACTGAGGCTGGAAGGTATTATTGAAACGAATTCCACCTACAATGACCATCCCTGCTCCACAAATCCGCTACTTTAGCGTACAATTCTCCCTCAGGAATGGGAGAGGTCACCACAGAGAGTAAAGGTCCCCAGCCGTTCACCTAATTATCCAACCAGAAACATATGCGTCTTTCATTGCCTAGTGTCCATTTTAATCCGTGGTGGACATACGGCCAAGCGGCCGCAATTCTTTTCCAGAGACTCGAAGCTCCTACGCGATCAATCGTGGTGGGGATATAATTGGGTTCCATCCGATATTTGGTTCGTAGGACCCGGGCCCATAAGGTCGTTGGATGCGTAATCAGCTTCCAGCCCATTTTGGTTAATAAGGCCTCATTGGTAGTCTGAATACGCTTAATGCCTAGACCCCCTGACTTTTTGGGTTGGCAAACAACATCCCAATTAATTAAGGACAATTTTTTCTGGTCACCCGCGAATCCCCAGAGAAAGTTGCGCATAATTTTCTCCAAATTATCACATAAACTTCGCGGAAGATGCACAGTTTGCATTGTGAAGACTGGGAGGGTGGATATCACAGATTGGATTAAGGTGACACGGCCAGCTAGAGACAGGTGTTGTGTATGCCACCAGTTAGTTTCCTTTGATCGTGATCAAGAATCTGCTGATAGTTTCCTTTGATCGTGATCAAGAATGTGCTGACATGCACGGTTGCCGACTGAACATTCTTGGAAAAGAAGATCTTTGTTTTTTCATTGTTAACCTTTTCTCCGGATGCCTTACAAAACTCCTCCAACGTCTTAGCGATCACTTAAGCCTGGGAATCCGTAGCTTCTGATAGCAAAATTAGGTCATCCGCAAAGAAAAGGTGGGACAGTAGAGGCACTGTAGGGCTCAATTTTATCGGTTTCCAACTACCTTAACCCACTTCTCTAGCAATAAGATGCCCCAGAAGTTCCAGGCAAAGGAAAAATAGGTAGGGTGAGAGTGGGTCGCCTTGTCAAGTCCTGCGAGAGGGACAAATAGTATCTGAGATCGAACCCCACTAAACTACCTGCGTAGTCACCATCGTAACACATTGCATAATGACCCAGATTAGTGAAGGCGGGAGACCAATATCTTTGAGAGTGTTGTGTATAAATTCCCAATGAAGACAGTCATAAGCTTTTTCTAAATCTACTTTGATCGCCAAAAAGCCCGTCCGCCCTTTCTTACTTCGCATCGAATGAATAACTTCCTGGGCAATAATGATATTATCAGTGAATTGTTGGCCTGGAAAAAAACTTCATTAATTATCCCTCACTAGATGGTCTAAGTGGGGTTTAAGCCTGTTCACGATGACTTTTGAGAGAATTTTGTAGAATACATTGCAGAGGCTTATCGGGCGAAACTGATCAATACTTATTGGAGAAGGATTTTTGGGGATAAGGACAATTAGGGTTTGGTTTAAGGCCCTATCCCAATATTCCTGTCTGAACAGCGACTTGATATATTCCGTCACTTTAGGACCAACCCTCCCCCATTGCTTATGAAAGAAAAAAGCATTAAGCCTATCTACCCCAGGGGCTTTATTCGGGTTCATGTCAAAAATCACACGTTTAATTTCGGTATCCTAAATAGGAGTTGCTAAATCCCGAAGAGTTCCTGCGGAAAATGATAGGAAGGCTCCTGTGGTCCCGATCTGTACTAGCATGACTTCCTCACTCTTGAACAGATTGGTAAAATAGTCACAGGCTAAATTACACAGTTGCCCCGGGTCGGTAACGAAATCCCTTTGCGAGTCCTTGAGTCGCTCTATCTTCAATTTTTTTCGTTTAGCTAATGTGAGAGTATGGTAATATTTTGTGTTCCGATCCCCCTTCGAAATCCATTCACACCAAGCTTTCTAGTGTCAAAAGATTTCTTCCTCACTCAAAACTTGTAGCAGCTCCCCACTTAACTGTTCCTCCAAGGCTATCAGGGAATCTAGATTATCGTCGTTTATGGCTTTCTGAACGCCCTGCAATCTAGCGAGCAGTCTTTTCTTGCGATGGAATATATTACCAAACTTAGATCGATTCCAGTGAGTGAGGTGTTGGGCAAATTGAGCTAACGATTTACTCATCGTTTCAGCTTCCGGAAACCAATACACGGCTACAAACTCATCAAAGCTCGGGTGAGTGAGCCAGACATTTTGAAAACGAAACCTCAAGGGCCCCGATTGATGGGAAGCTAAGGGATGAAGGTGAATCCACATGGGCCGATGGTCAGATCCTAGGAAGGGCAAATGATGATTGACTGCTTGGGGAAAGGAATGTAACCAGGTTAATGATACAAAGATGCGATCCAATCTAGCTTGAACCATGCCTCATCACCACGTAAACCTGGATCTAACATATCCCAGATCATGAAGGCTACTTGCATTAACCCATTTCTGAAACGTATTGTTCACGACCCTCGTGACAGATGCTCCCCCTCTCTTGTCTGCTAATTCCAGTTTAGCATTAATGTAAATGATCTAGAAGGGGGGTTGAATAGATCTTTAAACCCTTTCGTAAAGTTCTACAAAAACACAGAATTAATACACACGAAACAATCAAATAAATTAAGTAAAGAGTATAGGGAAGAAAGGCAAACACTGTTTTTATAGAGG
>JANKOE010000009.1:23543266-23555149 GCA_026284465.1 Erythroxylum citrifolium | reverse complement strand
GCAAGCAGCAGTGGCTAGGCCAGATGGTCCGGCACCGACTATGACTGGACCGTTAACCCAAATGCACCGACGAGAGAAGAAGTCTTCATGATCAGCTAAACGAAACAAATTTTCCATGAGTGGACACGAACTCAAGAAACAAGTGAAATGGAGGAGAAAGTTGGATTGTTACAGTTGCGTTGGTTGGAGTAAAGGAATGAAGCACAATTTTTAGAAGCAGAGGTTGAGAGCTTGAAGTATAAGAGATTTGTTGTAATGTTGGTGTATCGCGTTGGGAAGTGAATTGAAGTTTGGTATGAAGGAAGAGGGAGGCCGCAGCGGGGCTTGGATTTGAATGAAGACAAACATGCATGAGTTGGGAGAACGATATGACTAGCAATAAACATATATATGATGAGAAGGGTAATAGGTAATAGTTCAACATGCAAAAAATTAATTAAGGGGAACATTACAGTGGCTCTATAATTAATATTTCCCTAGCTTCCCGACAAGACCTTGCCTTTTGCCAATTGCGTGAAATATGAATGAATGCTGAATGAAAGTCCAACCTTGGTGGACAGTTGTTAAAAGTTCAACGGCTGATAGCTACAGATTGAAGAAGTACTGAACTGAACTTGTATCCGATGTATTTAATCCCGGAGATATTTGTCCTGTCTTGGTTACATCTCATTATAGCAAGTCTATAACATAAATATCACATCATTTTGACTTAAACAACATCCTGAGAGTACTCTTCTTGTCGGCAAATGACACGAGGGAGCCAGCCTTACATGTTTGAACAGCCAGCGATTCTTTATAACAAGTTGGCCTTCTTTTCAATTCCTCGAATGAATGAATAGTTCCAAAGTAGAGAAAATTGGAAGACAGAAATATATACCATCTGAATCTCCCCATGTAGGCTTTGATATTTAACCTAATCAGTATGAGTATGACCCACATATGGATTTGGGGTTCTCGTTAATTTGATCTCTCTAATTAAAAGTATATATAGTGTAAATTACGTACATAATTAAAAGCTAGCTAGGCCGGTGGACAATTGGAACTCGGAGACTTCCCATAAATATATATATTACACATGCAAGAATTAATATTGTATGTCATCATCAATGGCATCAGATGAAGCAAGGTTCATCAGAAATTGCATGCCTATATATCTCTCCTTGGTGACCACCGGCTCTACCCATCAAGTTGAGATTAAGAAATTATTGAAAACGTTGGCATGGCATTTATGTATAGTCGTGAATGGCCCGCACAAACTTAGCTACAGCGTGCTACCTTGTTCATAACACGTTGGATCCGATCCTGGCCACTATTTCTGACTTGCCGGAGATAGAATGTGTCTGTCTACTCAGGATGGAAGTCTGACATTGGGACTCGGTTTTATTGTTGTGCCATGTGGAGAGGGACTAACTCGGTGGTCTCTTCCATTTGGCGCCAAAGAAGACATGGTTCAAGTACAATGCATTGACCACATATATATTGTGATTGATGATGATAGACCAAGACAATAATCTCGTCGGCTAACATAAAATTTCTATGAAATTTTTTTTAATTGAGGGGATAAATCAACTTAGCTTGACTCAATTTAACATAGATCGTAACCAAAAGAAAATAAAGATCAATTCTATATGTATACAGACAGTATATGAAAATCATCTAGCTAGCACTTCATATATCCTCGGCTCATGCTCATTTTGCGTTTAACATTCTAATCGTTTTAATTTGTTTGTGTATTTACATATCGAAGGTTGACTATATATGATTTTGGCTAGCTCAAATTATATGAGGCAATGTTCACGTGATTTCCTTACTCATTTCTCCTAGTCATGCAAATTTTCTACTTAAATTTGTTCAAGGTGTATTAATATGCTCCGAAACTATATATATATATATATATATTAATGTATTTATTAGATATAAGTTATCAGCTAACACCGATCGAGTGATGTGCCTCGTGGTCCCATCAGCCAATTAGGTCAAGTTGATACAAAGATCGAGTATGCGCCGAGATAGAAGATTTCAGCAATTCACAAGCTTGATAAATCACTTTCATCACAAATATCAGACTAATGTTTATGAATATCACAACGGATATATCTTTGATTGTCAGAGAAAAGTTTACAAATTGGAAGGATATAAAAATCACGTCGGTCTACTCCATCTCTTACGAATTAAGGTTTGTCGTAAATGAATGAGACTTGGCATGCTAGTCAGTGAAAGAGACATTAGTCAGGTGAAGAGGGCTAGAGAGTCGAGAGCGGGGGGTGGGGGTGGCGTGGGGGAGGGGACCTGAAGATGTTAGAATCCAATTGCATTGGAGTGGACCATTTCCAGAGAAGAGGCAGTTTCAGGTGAACCCACGTGACCCTACACTTGCAGCACAACACAACGCCCACACGTACACACTAGACTGTAAGACTTGAACACCCGCATCCACATCCACATCCACATCCACATCCGCATCCACATCCCCGTATTTATTTACACTTCATTTTCATTTCACACTTCTGTTCGGCTGCTTGTACAAAACTTGAAGTGAAATAAGCTTTCATAAGTGTTGAATATTACTGGTTTGGTCTGGTCCAGTAGGGTTTCTTGTGGTCTCGAAGACGTAGGTCCACTAGTGAGTGAGAATGCAACTCCTGACAGACATCATTCTTCGAATTAAGCACTCCCCTTCACATTCTTTAGAAAAACGAAAAACCAAAAGAGACGATGAATTTTCTCTAGGCAATTGGAAACATGATAGATATACTCCCAAGAAGGATAATTACCATCGATCAGCAAACGGCTACGGACTAAATTTCAACGATCAAAACCAAAACATCACATTAATGTTAGATTAGTTCGCATCAACATTAGATCCAACAGGGGCGATGGGATGGGCAAGTTACCATTTTAAGGCAGAGGTAGACCACTAACATGTAAAAATATCCATATGTAAACGTTGAAATTGCTCCTCAGATATAATTCATTAGTAGGTATTCAAGTTTCTGGTGTTTCTTCATACATTATCATTTTGGATGGATGCCTACCACCAAATGACAAAATACGCTAGGCATGTGTTCTAAACTCCCTATAAATTTTGCTGCCAGTTGTGGCAAGACAAGCAAAAGACTGAACCAAATACAAACTCAATGAAGGCTATGGGCCCAAACAACAATGGCTTTACAAACTTTAAAATTGGGGAAAAAAATCAATCAATAAATAAAATATTTTTACAATGGGGCAAAGGAAGGATATAAGAAAACTATAGAGGAAAAATACAAAAACTTTACAATCATCAATAGGACTGAACAAAAGTTGATTTGCTGCCTACTTTTTGACCAATAGAAAAAGGGCAAGAGCAACCTTGAGCTTCCTCAGCCTTAGTCTTGCAAAAATTGGAAGGCAGGATTCTCAATTAATTCTTCTGCTGGTTGAACATCCACAAAATCTCTCTCTTGCATTGAATTGGAAAGGTCATCAACTGAGAAGGGGATACTGTATTAAGAAGTTCATATCAGATCTCATTTCCAACGAGCATGCCTTGAATGGTAAAATTAAATTGAATAAATCACAGACAATCACAAGTTAAACAAGACTCGAGTGTATAATCAAGCCTCAATGCTCAGTAGCAAAGCAAGGTTTAGTCTTCACACTTAGTACAATGTACAAAGAAATCGAATTCAATGGTGAATAGAAGTTTGATCCAAAAGTACAGCGAGCTATCGGAGGTCACATTAAAGCTGTTTAAGCAAACAAATGGAAAAATAAAAAATCAAAGTGGCAGAACATTGTAGAAAGTTCATTCTGTCCTCCCTCAACTTAGCACACAACAGGTTTGCCCATACTTATTATTGAGAATATACACTGGCTAACATCATAGCCATTCAAAATGCCACTCATAGTGATTTTCTCCCAAGACCCAATTCAACGAATAAGGAAGTTTGAATAAGCTTCTTTTCAATCAATTAATATCATTTTCAGATTGTAAGAAAAATGAACAAAGCTCTGACCTGGAATTGTCATCTAACAGAAAGGAACTGCTAATAGCATTGTTGGAGTCTTCTGTCATGAGAACTCTCATGCTGGAGATAACCTAAAGAGACAACGAAAGGATAGAAACCATTATTCTCTACAATAAGAGCCTGCAACAACAACAAATGAACTATAGAGTACATCAACTTACATGAGGAGACACACTCCTTGTATTATAATTGTCATCCCAATATAACGTACAAATTCTGTACAGCTGCTGGACACTCAGGATCTAAAAAGAAAAATCAGGAAAGGGATTACGAGGGAATATAGGCAGGATAGTTAGGCTAATCCCCAAATAAGAACGGATGCCTGGTGTCTAATACCATAAACCCAATATTTAGAGGGCAGTGTAGTCAACTTCAACTACCATTGCAGAAAGCAAATATACCTACATTCAATTTCCTTGTGAAGCCAGGTATGTGCAGACAGAGCAGACATCAAGTGTGCATTGCAAAAACAACTACGTACTAATGCAAATGCAAAAAATATACAGGCAGATAGAGGCTTACGGGGCACAGATCATTGGTGATTTCGTCATACGATATTCTGTACTTCTGATGTATAACCTGTGGAGTTTTGACCATAAGAGAATTAAGCAATAAAATGAAAAAGCTTACTGTTAATTTAGAAGTTAGTGAAAATGAAAATTCAACATACCAAAAATCCAACAGCCTGTCTTATGTGCTTAAGTTCATCCCATGATGAGCCCGCATACTGCAATCAAAGGAAGTTATAACATGAAAAACAAGGAAAGTTATGCACATGACTAATGAATTAAAAATAAGTAAATAGTTATGAAAGACAGTTGCAACAAGATAAATATCAAGATGAGGTAAGAAGTTCCAGAATGCAAATTTACCTCTTCTTTTGCTTGACAGCACCACAGCTCTAGCTCAGCCAAACCAGACTTCACATATTCACCATTACTAAATGTACAACACTCACGACGCAAAAGAAGACTGAAGATAATAGACAAGCCTATGTAAGATACCATTAAATGGGTTCAACATTCATAAGAAGCAGGAGTAAATTACCTATTAAACAACTGTACGTTGATGTATGAAAAAGTCTGAGTGAAGATCTTCTGGATAAGAACAGGAGGCACCTGCAAACCCCGAAAAAAATAAGAATCTTTCCATTTAAGAAAATCAACACTGAGTATGAAGGAAAGCCATACAAAGTTTTGCTTCAAGGTACTGAGGAGACTGTTAAGACAATCAATAATGCTCTGCCAGTGACTTGATGAAGAATCTTTTCCAAAGGACCGCCCAGATCTTAACACACTTCCCTTGGATGTTCTGGGTGCCTAATATGCATTATGAAAGATAGAGTTCAGTTCAATTTAAAGTTCTAAAATGTTAACGACCTACGCACATCAAAATTATCACTCTCAGCAATTAGAATTGCATGGATGAGCTGGTGTCTTATAGTTAGCTGGTAAACCATCCCAGTTTTCCACAGAGAGCGAGGTCAAATCCCATGTAAACCGGGGATAGGAGTTCCAAGGAATGGGAATAAACCCCAAGAAGCTCATGGTCCATCAGTCCAACCAGAAAGCTTTAAAAGAATAAAGAGCAGAAAAACAAATGACAGGTAATTTAACTTAACAACACCTGAATGCACAGGGAAAGTAAAGATGCCAGTTCCTTTTTCAAGTTGTCTCGAATGATTCCATATATTTTCTCCACATAAGCAGCAAGCTGCTGTTTGAAAAGCAAGGCAGGGTATTTTGCCTCAACTTGGCGCACTACAACTAGTGCAGCAGTGGCAGCAAGGTTGTTTGATGATGAAGAAGAGCGAAAACCCTGAAAATGAGAAAGAAACATTTCCATTATAGACCATGAACAACTTCATAGAAATGAATTTCAATAAGAGAATCCAAGCATTGTAATACCATGGTCATCCTCCCAAACAAGGATGCTGCAGATGACGGTTTCTTATGTGGAGTTGCACCAGTACCACCAGCTGCTTTTAGACTTCTTTGCAACAAAAATAGTAAAGCAGACGTATTTGATAACCAGTAAGCCATATGATCATTGTTATCTTCATTCTGCAACCAAGAACAAAAGGACGAGCTTTTAATTGCTTTTCAAAGTTAGTACTGATGGTTTATTTCTTTATCAATCTACCCCATTCAACTGATCATTTTACTCAATTTAATTTTTGTTTCTCCTAGCAATACTCATCAGCTACCTCAATTGCAGAACCAATCATTTGAATAAGGCGATCAAACACACTTGTCCTCTCTGCTTCAAAAGATTTCCAGTGGAGCAAACATTTGTAAATGGTAAATGCCGCAACTGGCTTTCCTTGGCTAAAGCCAATGTTATTTGTTACACAATTGATGAGAGCATCAATATTCTCCTACAGCAAGAATAAGATATAGTATGACAGAATTAGACAAAGCAATTTCATTAGAAGAGTAAGCAAACTTAATAGATGGGGCAAATCAAATCCACATAAGCACATACATGCTGTCGTTCAATATGTGACCTCCTTAACTTGCTATCCGACTCACTACCAAATTCCTTTACAGGCGTTGCATTCTGTGATTCCTGTAGAAATGTCACGTTGTCAAAGAAACACTTATATAGGAAAGGGAGGGCAACAACACAAGTATAACAGCTAGTTGGTTAATAAAGAAAAGTAGAAATACATTTGTCCTATTCTCGTCATTCATATGGTGACCATTTTCGAAACTTGACAAGACCGGAGCTACTGGAATTGGTGGTCTATCTGCTGCATTCTTAGCAGGAGTGTGAAACAAGGATTGTTTTTGAAGAACTTTATATTCAGCTTCCATGTCAGAGTACTTTTCTTCAAGCCTGGAAAGTGAAAAGATAAAAGAACGCACATTACTGCCAAGCTATGCGCCCACTGCAATTCCCAGATTGTTCAATCATTGAAAGTTATGTTCCATATAAGAGAGCCTCCATGTTAGTCACACACCATCATTAACGAGAAGCTACCTAGATTTCAACAATTATCCTTCTAGAAGCACTGCCATCAACAACCTCCTCCACCAAAAATAAATAAATAAATAAAAGTTTATATCGTTGCTTAGTCATAATAACCTATGCATAGTAGTCTTCAGTTCAACAATTTTCTTTTCTGCGTCCATAGCTTGATCCAATCTCTCTTGGCTTATTTTGCTTGTCTCTTCAAGCTTCTTCTCTGTTTCATCAATTTTCTTTTCCAGAGAACATACCAGAGCCTGAAATTCACCATGGGCAATCAAACTATAAGTACATCAAATTTCAGAGATATATTCTTCCAAATTAAGAAGACGTCAACAACTAAAGTTATACTGGTGCCACAGTAATATCATCAAGCAAAGGCAGAGACCCCTGGATCTGGACTTTGCTACCTTAAGTTCCTCATTTTCTGTATTAAGTTTCTTGAGCACTGCATCGTCAACTATTGGAACCTCCTGTATAATAGGAACTTTCTCTGTAGCCATTTTAGCAGCCTCACGCTCCTTTACTAGTGCCTCTTTAGTTTCTTTAAATTGAAGTTGAATTTCTTGTAAAGCAGACTGTAGTTTGGCATTTTCTTGTGTTTTTGCCTCTTCAATGTCAGCCTGTGGATAGAACACGAGACAACAATTTGAGAAGATAAAATAATACAGACCCCAAAACAATATCTTGTCACCCTTATTTGGTCACATGGCTCCAGTTGTTGATCTAATACATTTCCTAGAATTTTTTTGATATAAAACCTATCTCTTAAATGCCTAGACAAGCGCTAGAAAAACACAAAAAGGAAAAACATGGCTGTAAATGAAATAAAAATTAAACCAGAGAGCCAATAGCTCATGCAAAATTTTTGTTTTAGTACTTAAACCACCAGGAACAACAACACAGAAAGACAATTTCTGCATCATGCATACCCTCATGCGTTTCTCTAACTGAAGTCTCCATGTCAATTCTTCCACTTGCTTTTCCAACTTATTTTTTGCAGCTTGAAGTGCTCCAGTTTCCCTTGCAGCCTGTAACCAGAAAGCATATAAAGGAGAACTTCTTAGCCTTATATACAAAAAAGAAGAGAAGAAAATATGGGATGAAATTCTTTCCCAATGGATTGAAATTACAAACAGGCATAATCCTAGGCATCATTGTGCTATCACCTGAAAGTGCAATTGAGTACTATAATTTCTGGAACCTAGTTTAAACAAACGAAAAAACTGTACTTAATTTTCCTAAAATAACGAGCAGCTCAAAATGTTCTTCATAGGAGAGTAAGAACTTATTATGTTCTAGTATAACTTTAGAATATAGTTTAAAGAAGAGATATAAAAGATAACCATCTTAAGAAGCCATTTGTTTAACAAGCTATTTAGAGAAATAAATAAGACAAGAAAAGATAGAAGCTAACCAGCTTAAGCTTCCGTAGTTCTTTACGTGCAACTCTTCCTCTCCATGCACATTGTGTAGTGATTGCTGCTTTCTTTAGCTTCATAAAATGTAAATGACACAAGTATTTGCGGCAATGGCTCTGCATCAGAGAGATAAGCATTCTTTGAATCCAGAGAAGTAGAAGAAACTCAAAAGATTAACTAAAAGTAATTATGTCTAACTAAGCCATGAGTTTGTAGTTTATGATACCTGAATTACAATTGCTGCTCTAGTCTGCCTTCTGAAGCGCAACTCATTCCTTGCAGCCATTCCACGCATACTTGTTTGAATGGTAACTGCAGAACTATACACTTCTTGATAATATTTTTTGGCAAGATACATGCGCACATCTCTTTGGATTTTCAGAGAAGCAGCCTCTCTACGCATGTTTTCATATGCATTCCGAGCCAGTCGTCCTAAAATAGCATCACAAATTGCAGATAGTACTCAGTGAACAAGTAGAAAGACAATTGCAGAAAGACACAGGAACACATCTTCAAAGTAATAACGAACCTCTGCATCCAGCTTGAACCTGTATAGCAGACCGACGAAGCAAGATGAAGCTTCTACGAGCCAAATAAGAACGAACTTTTCTCTGAATAATACATGCAGATCTTCCTAGCACTTCACTTCTACGAGCATCCAGTTCTGCCATTTGACCAGCCCGCAGAAATACTTTTGTTTTACCAATCTAAAACAATAGAATGGATATAGTTTATTAGACTGCCCAAAGATATGTATTTCTATAACAGCATCTGCGATAACAATCCAGATAACAGCAAAAGAAGAACATCTTCAGATGTCATATTGTTACCTGATACCCTTCAAGTCCGACTTTCTCCAGAAGCCTCTTGCAAGCAGTTATTTCATCATAACTGACACAAGATTCCATTACACAAGAGTTAGAATCTTAATTGTCAAGGCAAATACAATAGAAGTAAGATTACATATACCTTCCATCAAGAACTTCAGGTGCAAGCATTCCAAATCGGTCTAAAAATTCATCAAATGGTTTTCTAGTAGGATATCCAGCACAACTGATCCTGATTGCCTCCATGACTCCCTGGAATGGAAAACAAGGGAGTTAAGTAATCTGATAATCATTCAGGTAAGCTCAATTTCCAGAAAGAAAGAAAAAAGCATATGCATTTCTGATTGACAATCTCACCCCACATCGAAGTTGCTGAAGAATATTTTTGTTCTCAAAGATTGAGGGTTTAAGAAGGTTATTGGGCTTTACACAACGAATATAATGAGGCTCGGTGGAACTAAGGGTTTCAAGCAGTGCTTGCAGTTGTTGCTGCATCAAATAGGAAAAATTATTCAACAATGTACACAGAGAAGAGCAGATAAAGCACATAATTTGCAGAAGAGCACCACACCTTAAACCGAGAACCTATTGAAGAGAACTTTGATTGTTTGGATGACTCTTCAGCCAAAATTGGGAACAAGGCAGACACAAAGGAACATTTGGAAGCACTTAAGAGTGCCTGATGTTCTGCAACAACGTAATCTTTATTCTTGTCCAAGAATAACTCAGTTTGATAGGTGACCTGGCAATCAACTCAATCTTTCTTCAGTTTTGTATTAAAAGATTCTACATTTTCGAAAACAAGCAGAATATAAGAAAAGAGCCGACTTACGTCACCAGCGTAATGGCAGATTGTGAAGTCACTTCGAGCTAGTTTTGGCTTGCTGAACCGTTTATGGTTTTTAAATGTCTGATATAACTTTTGCGCAAATGTTTCATGAGTTGATCTAGGGAACATACTACAAAAGGCAAATCAAATCATCTTACAAACAAGAAAACACAATTGCTTTTTGTCTTTTTCTTTCCATCTTTTTATATTGCGGACCAAAAAACATAAAGAACCATAGCAAATTGTCATTGTACTTACCAAGCTTCATCCAGAAGAGCAATAATACCACCAGGTTTCTGAAAAATTATAATTCAAATGTTATTCAAACCTAGCAAAGGCGTGTGGATGGATCCACTGATAAAGACATTCCAATGATAATAACCACTAAAATATCTGATTTAATTCCACCAGAACCATCGAAATAACCAGTTAAATTTGTAAAGGGAAGAAGGAGATGAAACAAGATCCAATGACCATGAGATAAGCATCCAGCAAAATTACTGCAGCATTATTTGCCAAATTTTTTGTTGTGCCCATCACTAAAAATCAATAATACAGGAACTAAATAATGAAACATCTATTAATAATTTAGTTATATATCATGCCACTCAATCAAACTGGTTAGCCAGTGGAACTTAGAGCAAGACACAGACAAACCTTTTCAATGAGATCCAGAATGTCTTGATTATCAACAAACTCAATATAGCTCCAATCAATTTCCTCTTTGGTATATTCTTCTTGCTCCATTTTGAAAACGTGCTGCCCAATTATCATTTTAGTGATTTTGTACGTAACATAGAGCAAAACTGCCCAGTATACTATAGGAATTGAAAATATGTTTTGACTTTACCTGGTTGAAGTGTTGCTGAAGCTTCTCATTCGTCAAATTGATACAAAATTGCTCAAAACTGCAGGGATTATATGGGCATCGGATATCAATACAAAGAACTGCCCAAGACTCCAATTAATTATTTTACACCTAAATTATGCAATTGTGTTTTCCAGCAAACAGAGCTGGTGGATCATAGATATACTACAGGCACCTCAAAGAATGTATGAAACTGTCACATGCTTGAACAAGAATGAAGTTTGGCTCTGTTGATGTCGTGATCAACTGAATATAAACCCTATTACGATGGTTGAAAAACTTTATACCCGATTTTGTTGTGATTAATAATGGAGAAAGAGTGTATCAGCAAGTTGCAAAAGGCTTCAAGTAACCCAATAGTTAGTTTCACAAAATCAAAATATTCTCTTTGAATGCTAAGAAATGCAATCCAAATTAACCCAACCTTTATTTCCTAAAGGCACATGCTAGCTTGAGACAGATCAACAGAGAAACATTAGTCCTCTTTAAGAACTAATTTCTGTCCATAATGAACACAAAAGGCATACCAGTTAAGCACCTGTTTGTCTTGAAACTCTCAAATCCATAAATATCCAGAACACCAATTAAGAACTTTGAATCAGGGTCTTGACCAATAGAACTATTAATCTTATCCACAATCCTGCACAGTTAAGATACGAAAATCATTAGCAAATCACTGATCAAAATACTGTGAATCAACAGCATGCATGTTCCTAGCAGGAAAACGCATTAATCAACCGTGAACATAGCCACACTGAAAATCTGTAGTGGTTGTAGAAAAGAACTTACCAGTCAAACAACCTCGAGTATACAATTTTAGCCAATGCATCTCTACTAAGAGCCGCAGACTCTGGATCCAACCACTTCGTGATAGTTTCATCACGAGTTACAATAACGCGTTTACAAAGAGAATCTTCCAAAGCCTTCACATCACACCTAAACAAATTTTAATATCAAA
>JANKOE010000009.1:23527351-23543166 GCA_026284465.1 Erythroxylum citrifolium | reverse complement strand
CTAATTTTTTAAAATTTCCGGTATTTGACAGGTATTTGACCGGTATTTTGAATACCGGCCGGTACCGACCGGTATTTGACCCCGATACACCTTACCCCCGTACCGGTACCGGTACACGGCCGGTACGGGCCGTTACGGTACGAAATTTAAAACAATGCATGTGATAGGATGGGAGAGTTAATGCCCTTTAAAAAAAATTTAATGGGTAGTTCTCAAATCATAAGCTTGTGGAGGCCCTTGATTATTTTAACATGTCAAAGCTTCATTAGAGATGAAGGTTTAATATCTTTTTCTTTTCTGCTTAATTTTATTCGTTAAATTAAGATGGTGGAATTAAATGCAAAGTTGACATCAAGTCATGGCTGCTATACCTATACTCTTGCATTGCATGGAAATTCTATGTTCAACACAGCTAATAACAAAGGCTTTGAATATTTCACTCCAAATTTATCTTTATACCAACCCAAGAGTATGTCATATATAAAAAGCACCGGGAGGCTATTTGGTTCAAGTTTTACCAAATCCTGGTGGCTAAAAGGGAGAATTAGCGAGCAATAAAAGTGCTGCTTTCAAATCTTTTATCTCTCCAAGTAAAGTTTTTAATCAAATTGAATAGTTTGTGATGAATGGAAGGTAAATAAATATACGTAATTGGTTCTGCCGGATTTCGGCCGAACTGTACGTTGCCGTTTGGATCCATGAGGGGATTGTTTTCTGTATTGACTTCGACGTCGAGGCTCCTGCAAAACAGAGAAGGCACGTCGGGGGTTGTGATCCGATTAACCCCTCCGACGCTCAAGTCAGATATTTGGTGAAGGTGAGGTAGCCGAATAAGTAGAAAACTAGGTTATGATTGCACGTACCGTTATCACAATGACATTACACTTTATATATGAGATGGATGCTAGGATTAGGTTAATCACGTAGACTCCTACTTCTGCATGGAGAGTTTTCTCTTGCTAATCGGCCACGGAGATCATGGATCGGACTTGGTTTGACATCTTTAATGAATGGACCGACCGATCGGCCCACGGGTCGTTGTGACTGAACCCAAGTCCAACACGACCGACCCAACCAGTAATATTAGAAAATTATTGCTTAACAAAAATGAAAAGCTTCATAATATAATACAATGAAATATTGTTTAAAAGAAAGGTCCATAATATAATATAATATAGTAAAATGTTATTTATCATTTTATATTTTATACTAAATTTTTCAAATCGAAAATAAATTATTTTTATTATTTAAAATAAAATAGGATGTAATATAAAATTTTTCTTTTTATTATATTATATTTCATTTTATTATAACTCTTCTTTTTAAACGATATTAAATTTCATTCCCCGATTAAATATAACCTAAGTTAAGTTCCCCTCGACTGTCACGTAGAGTTTTGAAAGCACACGGGAACAGGAGAGTCCAATGTTTCTGTCCAGATGGTGTCTTATTGTGTCCAGTGAATATCAGCCATTTATTTATGCAGGTCCCACATTTATTTATATGAGGCCTATACGGAACCCGCATAAATAAATGGCTGAAATTTACTAGGGACAATAAGACACCATAAAAATTGGACAGAGGATCTTATTCCAGAACAGGATTGCACCATACGAAGAAAATTAAAAAAATAGAATACGTGGCATAGTGATTATGCTGACCAGGAACGACTCGATACGCCCACGTGGAGAGGATCGGCCAAGTTCAGTGATGATGGACCCCACCCAGAAGGCTGCACGCATTGGGATTGCGAATTGTAAGGCTGGCTGTTTTCGGCCCACAAAGCCCATACTTGCCAACTATTAGTCTTTCACATCAGTAGCTGATGATGCGTGTCGTGCGAGTTGCGAAGCGACTGCCACAGCCCTACACTACGCAAAATATATTACTTATTTACTCACTCCCGCACACTGTTTTTGTACCTTCCAACCAAGCACGACTGTCCACTTCCCTAAGACCCTAATCTCGAACCTAAATGATTTTTGTATTTTATAAAAAAATTATTTCCATAATTTAATCTCTTAATAATTACCTTAAAATGAAAACAAATGAAAAAAAAAACAATAAACTTCTCATTTCACGAATCAGGGTTTCGACATTTTCAATCGAAAAAAGACTATTGTATTTATTGATTAAAATACAATTTCTATTTATATTCAAAATTTAAAATATACTGTATATTTATCATCGTTATGAACAATTGTGATAAGTTATTAATTCAGCTTTTCTTCCTCTTTTGTATACTAGTACTACTTTTAAGTGCCAAATTAAATACTATAACTGAGAATCTTTAGTGTTTGCAGCTTGATTCATTGATGACTTCTATGCATGCTTGGAATGCTCATAAGTTGGTGTCCACAACTTGGTCAATTAATGCATATTCAATTTGAGAACAATCTCTAAGAGCATAAAGCAGCACAATCAACTTAAATGGGAGCAATTTTTTCACGCATAATTACTTTTTGGATTCCATTGCAGGCAGTTGTTGTGAGATTATCTGACGAGAAAGATTGTGAAATGCAGCCATCTACAGCTTTTGATTTGAGCCTGCATGTTGATTATAGTATTATACCATAGCCTTGATGTCCGTTCTACTACTACGTGGAAGGCTAACGATCAATCTTGCTTTCGGTAACTCACAAAATATTGTCCTCTGTCGACACGCGTCCTCCTGGTTAAGGGACAAAATGCACCTAATTAGGATTTCAATGGCGGTGAAACTGATCATGGTACTCACTCATAATATCTATATTGAGTAGCTTTAGTTTTAACAGTTAGCTAGGTTTAGAGCCTGTAGTTATATACCGTACGTTGATTTGTAAAAGTAGAAACTTTTGCGGACTTAGAGTATTTCTTGAGTTGGAAAAGTCGATGGGTGTGCCCACCAACCCACTTGCTAGGTGGTCGCGTAAAAAACTCTCGTGGGAAAGCAGAGGGAAGCATGTGAATGAAACCTTGAAGAGTCTATCCTTTTCATGAAAAGATTTAGAGTTATGAGTTTAGCGTTTCTAAGGTTGTTATTAAAATCTATACTTTGGAATGAGTACTATCATCATTCCACTTTTGCTCTAGTCCTCTTCTTAAAGAATTAAAAAAGAAGCCTCCAAATGCAACGCTACAAAGAGATAAGAAGGAGAGATACAAACACATGGACTCGTATCCAATGCATGATCAGATAGAAATTAATAAATGTTATGTAAGTAATTAGGATTGTTTTGGCTGTATATTAATGGCCAGCACCACCATCATGTACCCACTAATATTAATTGCGTACTACTCCTCCATAGCCAGTAAGTAGCTTTTGATCGATCAATTAAGCTTTCAACTTTTAGGATTAGAGCGAATGATACGCGTACCTTCATTGGTTTCCTTTGCTTTTTGTAATCAATCTTCTTTAATGTGAAATATCATAGAGCTTTCGTTCAATACTGTACTTTGTGTGGCCGGCGGCACTTGCTAGGAAGAGAGTGTTTTTCGGCGTTATATTTATAATGTGCTTGTGTTTAATTACCAACTAAATTATGCAAAAACTTTTCAGATATATGTAATGAGTTTCAGTCACGCGTAAACAAAAGTTGGAGAAAGCCGAAATGATTAAGTTAATATAGCAGGGAAGTTGATTGGAGCTCATATACATGCTGGAACCTCTCAGCTGCCAACTTTCACTAAGCAGAAAGTAATTAAACCCGTAGGTCTTGGAATATGCAAAATTGGCGGTGCCACTCTATCGCCACAAATCATCAGATTTCACATGCATGCTCTCTCCTTTTGCCAGTTACATTCTCAGCTGAGAAAAAAGGCAACGATGATAGCTTTGTGGAATATATAATACCTGGCTAACATATGAAAATATGTTAACGCTTAATTCCACGTGTACATTCTTCTAGGGTTACGAACTGGACTGAATCTTCGATATCGAAGAGACTTAAACGAATTACCCGATAATGACTATCTCAACAGATACCTGAAAGGCTGAAACAACATTAACGTGTTTTAGAAACATATTGCACCCCACAAATTAAAATTTTCAATTTTCAATTTTTTCCTTTGTATGCATAAATTTTAATTACTCGCCATTTACTTCATAGTACCTCGAAACAATATATGAAGACAAATTATGACGCTACATTTAATACAAATTTATTAATTCTGAGTGCATGAAACTCACTAGCTAGCTAGGTACCTCATGACAAAATCTATTAATTAAGATAGATAGGTTCACTAGTAAGTAAAGCAAAGCCAAGGAGTTATGTTCTTAACAAAATTGAATTTAACCAAATTGCAACTATTTTGATTGGACACAAAATTTCAGATGTGATTACATTTGGACCCTTTAGATTTAGTTATACCTTCAGCACTTAGTCAAGCTTTATACTCTCTTTAATTAGAAACTAACTATTTTTTTTCTTCCTAGCTAAAAATGTGCTTGTACACGATGCTCTCCATTCAGTCAACCAAGAAGTATGAGAGTAAACGCACTGAATTAGGTGAGAAATAAATTAGCATATGTGGTTAGGTTCAATTATATTCATGATGAAGAAGGGAAGGGAAGGGACCCGCTAAGATCATTAGAGAAAAGAGAGGTTCTATTTGTATATGTAGTCTTGATTAAAGTTTTAGTTCGAATTCTTAATTTCTCTCATTATTCGTAAGCCATAAAATAATTAATATAGCTACTCTACTTATTGCAGTCGTATATTTAATGTCAGCTCATAACAGGTTAATAGAAAAGGAATCCACTTACTATATGACCAATCATTAAGCTAGCCAGCACAAAGATGAATGCATGCTATGCCTTTCCCTTATGAAAATCAGCAAACTTCAAACAAAATTAACGAAATAATTTATGCGACTAATCAGTCTGATTATAACTTGTTTGAATATGATATAACATTTAATGAGTGAATGAAATTTCTGATTACTACATAGTATATATTAGGATGTACTAACTATCTAATAATTCCTTAAGTAAGTGCCTATAACCCCTAGCTCACAGGTATCAAAGGTTTACTTAAGACTTGAAGTAAGAAGCATCATTATTAAACTTATTGCTGGTTAACATAACAGCAATAATGAAATGCCAAATGAAAGAAAAAAGAGAGGGATTAATTGAGTCTTTTGATCACAAGGTCAATGCCTAAATGGTCACATGCCACCAAGAAACTTTTCCGGAAATGAGCAATATTAAACCTTCAAAAGAACAAAGAAAATCTTAAGGTAATCATATATATATATATAGACAAATTGTTTGACGGAATAAGTAGCTTGGATAGATTTAGAAGATCTTTGCATTTGGTAACCACCTTGTATTTATCAGCATATCAATTCACTTCTCAAACACAAATTATAATTAAGCAACAATTAATACACCAGCATCTAAATGATCTTATGAAGAGTCAATTCTAGTCGGAATATTTTCTGGCATATGTTTGGATTTTTCCTCAGATGCGATCGAGGAACATTAAAATCTTAGTCAATGTATATATGATTGGAACCAGAATTCCGATTTTAAGTAGCTAGGATTCTTGTTTCCAGTTCCACAACGAGTTACAATAACGCGTTTACAAAGAGAATCTTCCAAAGCCTTCACATCACACCTAAACAAATTTTAATATCAAAAAGCAGCATTTTTCTCTTGTCCAAATGAATACAAATTGCAGTCTTAAAATATAATAAACTAATCCATGGGTTTTCCAACAAACTTGCTCAATTACATGAATAGCTCTGCAGCAGTTCTTAGATGGAACCAAGACTTTTCATCTTTCGGCACCGAGGAATCTATTTCCTTCCCTTTCGCAAATTCAATATTTCCAAGATGAAGAATTGCAGCTACAACTCGGAAAATGGCATCCTAAAAAAGAAAAAGATGAACATCCATGGAACATTTTATAATCAAGTAATTGCATACACTTGAAGCAGATTATAATTGCCTGCTCATCTGAGGTTATTCCAACGATTTCCATTGCCCTTCTAGTTGCAATGTACTCCTTATATTCATCAACACCATCCAATTCATAGCAATTTGATTGGTTCAGATAATGAAACGTTCTTGGATTTCCCAGTTTGTATTTCTGAACATCCTGAGGAATGATCAGGATATTCTATATGAATATGAGTTGGAAAAAAACGAGTGATCTTGAGAAGAGTAGCCTAACAATAGGAAAAAATAATGCCGCTGTGCACAAATAACACAATCACCTTATTATATACTTGCAAAACAAGCATGGCTTAACTATCATTGAGGTTCATAAAGAAATAACAGTATAACTAAACAAAAGTAATATAATTGTAGAAGGTCGATACCAGACTATTCTGAGTCCAGTTTGGTCATTACTAAGTACAGTAGAAATTATAACCGTCAAAACTTACACATCGGGCTGCAACTATTGAAACTGAATTTGTAATACATACAAGTTATCCACAAAATGATACTGTAGACTACAATTACTTAATCAGTGAAATTTTTTAGAGAATAAAAATATATAAATCACGTTGCACATGGAACACATCTTTGTTCTTCTGCCAGTTTTTTCTATCTAGGCTAAGTAAAGGAACCGCAAAATAACTACCTCAGCTGGTGCAGCACAAAGCATGTAGAAACAGTGATAGTTTCTCTCAGGATCAGATATCTGGCAAACTCGTGATCTTTCTAATAAATAAGTTCTAATTGCAGCTCCAGAAATTCTTCCTTTTTGATCAAACTGAATCTCCACAAATTTACCAAAACGACTGCAAGAATTGGATACATATATAAGAGCTGGAACCAACGAGACACAAAGTACAAGAGGCGTTTACAAAAGACAAAGAAAGTTCCCATGACTGATGTTCCCACCTTGAGTTATTGTTTCTAACAGTCTTTGCGTTACCAAATGCTTCTAAAACAGGATTGGACTGCAAATAAGGATAATAGCACAAGTAAAGATGTCTGTCATTTGACCAGTTATTCCACATCAAACTCCTTGACCTAAATTTTTTTTACTTCCACTAGTTATCAGATGATTACCTCCAGGACTTGCTGTTCAACAGTTCTCCCCTCAGCAGCAGCTCTACCTCCCATAAAAGCAAGGTATCGCATGAGCAATTTTGTGCTTTCTGTTTTACCCGCACCACTCTCACCACTAACAAGAATTGACTGACTTATTCCCTCGTTCATCATAAGTCTGAGAATAGATATGCATTTTCTGTTGTCAGACACCGAAGAGGGAAGGTAACAAGTAGCATTCAATTACAAAATGCAAGTTACCTATAAGAAGCATCTGCAACAGCAAAAGGATGAGGACTCAGCTCACCAAATGCTGCCCCTTTATACTGTGCCATCATATGACTATCATATAGATGCGGTAACTTTCGAAAAGGATTCACAGCAATCAATATGTTGCCTGTATAAGTCTCGAGGCACCAGTTAACGTATTAGCAATAACAAGGCAACAAAAAGAAGATGTAAACAAAGCAAGCATACTAACACCAATTAGAACACTATATGATCATATAAAGAACAAAAATATACTTTAACGGGAATATTAACAGCCCCATGAAACATCAAGGCCCAACACACTAGGGTACAAGGGACTATGAAGTTTATTTGTAAATACTAACATAAATTTCATTCATATCATATCTTGATCTTAAATTCTGGAGGACTCCTGGTTCATGCAAATAAGCCAGTTTTGTCATATCATCCACTCCACATGGAGGTGCTTCCGCATCTCTAGGATAAACATCAGAACTCTTCATGACAACCTGCATTTTTTTCAAAATTACACAAACAATTATCATCAGCTTATGAGAATATTTAAATGAGAAGCATGTACTTTTTGAAAAAAAAAATAATTAGCAGCTGAAGTTTGATCACTGGCTCACTGCTCACAAACTTAGCCAATAAGACACGATTGCAAGGTTGATTATCACTTTGGCAACTGACAATTATGAACAACCATATCTCTTATATACATGCAATGAAGGACATAGAGGAACTTCCATCACCCTTACCGTTTTCCCTGATGTACAGAGGACCTTAACCTCATTGCCTTTAATCTCTGCAACTTCACCATCAACCCAAGCTGTATCCGTGTCTTCCACCCAAACAAGAGAACCAATTGCTAGACTAACAGGAGCAGCCTGTCAAGCCAAGAATGTAACCACTTTACCAGGCTAATAAAATTGAGCATTTTATTCCATTGCAAATATGTAGTTATCTACTTCTCAATGAAAGTGGAAATGGTCTGTGGTCGAGTTAGTAACAAATACATAGGAATTTCTGGTTATAACTCGACAACCACTAGAAATTATGAGAACAGAACAGATCCTCTGTTGCCATATTCATATCACTGAATTGCAGGATGAGGACAATTCACTGATGGAAAATTTTATTAAAAGCAGGAAATTGAAAGTAACCTGATTACAGCATAAACTTTCTCTTCTGTATATACGAGGTGTAGAGTATAAAGTTTGCTACCATAAATCTGTATTATCTATTAAAAAACTATTTGAAGAATTTAAGCATTTGGATATCTTATACCAAAGAAAAATCAGTCAAGTCAAAGGTCTAGTTCTACATCACATTAGGTTAAGGTAATTGCTAAATACTCTAATGGGACAAAACTAGCCATTATTTCATAAGAAACAAATGCAGCTTTACAAGATTTGGTCAACAAGAGTTCAAAAGAATGAGTGATAACATGTAACACGCATTTCAAAAAGAAATGTTGAAATGAACAGCAGTTTCTTCATAAACTAGAGAATAGTTCCCACTTTCTATCATATACAGTTAAAGAAAATAAACAAATAGTTTGAAAAATAAATTGATAGGTAATAGAATCTCAAGAATGACAGTGAGGCTGTGTACTATTGGACCTCCCCAAACCCCACGTATCAGCTGAATTTATACTAGGTGTTGCTGTTGTACCAAACCAGAAGTTCTAATTTTGCTGACTCAAACATTCAAACCAAAAGGAAAAAATCAGAGCCTTATTCCCGACAAGCTTCTAGTACCTAAGCAATCTGAAGCTGATTCACTCCCAAGAGTAATAAGCTGCATCTATCAGAATATATCAAGATAGTAGGAGATAAAAGTTAACTATTAACACTACCCACAAAATACTCATATTTGTAAATCATTGATCCAAACGATGCAACAGAATAATGCTCATGCTCCTGGATCAAAAACTCAATGTTAGTTCCGCTTGTCATCTACAAACAGCTTTCCTGGACAGACCAAACCAGGGAGTTGAAGACCTAAACATTTTCTTCCTTGACTAAAATGGCACAAAAGAAGACAACAAAGGACATACATGTGAACGAGATTAGGTCATTAAAGCCCAAAAGGAAAACTAGCAACCGACAGACATTAGCCATTAAAGCTTCAATGCAAGCACAGATCAGTCGACTACCAAGTCAAACGGCAGCCATCAACCATTTTAATCAACGCTAAACCAAAACGTAATACATATTAAACAAACCATAACTTTCAATTGGCAGCTATTTACACCAAAACAAAGATAAAATGCAATTTTTTTAAAAAAAATACCATTTTCTGTTGCAATCAGATCAGAAACTTGGGTTGCTTCTGGATCTACTCCTCTAGCCTTGACTAACGATCAGTGGATTGCAAAGCCAACAAAAAAGCTTCAAACTTTCTTTGGCTTGAGAATAAAGCCACACTAGATTTACACAGACAGAACGAAAAAGAATAACCCAGAAAAAATAAAAAAATGGATCAAAATTTGAAAAACAGAGATGCTTAAACCCTTCAACAAGCCCAAAATTTCTTGAAGAAGAGAATAAGCCCTCCTCAAGTCTTTCGCCTCTCTCTTTGAGCTGTTATTTTCTTGTCTGTTCGTTTAAGTTTTGTATGTTTCCTTCAGCTCTTGAATTGGGTTTTTGCGAAGTTTACTTGACAAAAGTGTTGAGTGTTTTCACCGATCTTTTATTATCTATTAATTAATTAAGGCAACGAACGAAAACGTTATTGGCTAAAAACCAGATTCCCATAGTGCCCCTGTTTATCGGGCGTATTTACGACCCCCTGGGTTTCGGGACAACCAGACCAAGGACGTAGTCAACCAACCACAATGCCTCTGTCTGATTCTTGCAGCAAGCGGCGTGAAAAATATTTCTTTTGGAAATATATAAAGTTTGTCTCCTAACTTTTAAATTATGGAAATATATACTATACTATACTATACTATACTGGATAATCGCTCTTCCCACCTCTTAGGATAGGATGTCAATGTGACAGACAGCCTTTTCTTGTTTCTTCTTTTATGACATGAACCAGCGCAGCGTTGACATGTGTTTTTCTTACAAAATATGGGTTTCTGTAAGAACTTAAATTCCGGTGAAGTCTTTTAAGACTCACGGTCGCGGACCTAACCTCATGATTTTTTTTTTCAAGTAAAGATGAAAAAAGTGTGTAGGTAGTACCAGGTAGGGTCCTTAGAAACGGGTGAGTTGCTCTAATCAGAATTATGACATCTTCAAAGAGGGTGTAGGACCACCAAACCCCTCCTTCCTTGTCAGAAAAAAGGTCGTCCAAATTGCAATTTCGTTGCACTTTTTGTCGTCGCTTTAATCATAAAACCCCGGTCCATTGTCCATCCTCCTCAACATTCTCCGTGATTTTCCATGCTAACACCGCCTTTTGCTCCATTCTGTACTCTACAGGAGTCATACCAAATTATGTTGGGTTCATTTTTAATTAATATATATTTTGAATTCCATCTATTTAAATTCTAAACTTACCATAAATTCACATTTTTTAAATTTTATATTAATTATAAATAAATTACTAAATTATTTATTGAACAATAATATATCTATAAATTTAAAACATTATTTTTTACAATACTAAAAATAAATATCATAATTAACAACGAATTTAATTTTGAAGTCATACGTCATCACAGACGAAGCGTCTTTACAGACGATACGTTTCCCCTTTTATGAAAACCATAACATTTGACTCCTATGCCCAAATATTTCATAATATGCACCGCTGGAAAACTAGTAAGATAAACTACAACTTTCCAAAAGGTAACTTTGACTAACTTAGTATAAATTAGTCCAGTTTTTTCCTGCATTCGGCACACAATTTCTATACCTAGGAGAGACTTGGATTTTCGAAATGTGCAACTACCAAAGAAACGTGCACAAACATATGGGGAACTTTTCGGTTCTAAACTCGTTTGCCAAACCACAAAAGCTTAAACATAACTTTAATTACAAATTTACATTATAAACGAAGGCTTAACACAAAATACAACATATAGAGGATGCTCAATGTTTACATGATCATGAAGCTATCCAAAAGTGATCAAACTAACTTGGTTACAAAAGTTTCTAATATCTTGGAGTTTTTCGATACCCTGCAAGGTTTGCTATTCTTCACGTTCTACACCTGAGGAGGGAAGAGTGAGGTGAGCTACACAGCTCAGTGACTAGCATATTTATAGTCATTGGCAATTGATCACAAATTTGAGCATATGTATAAATATATACTTATATTTAAAAAAAAGCCAAGCATTCTTCCATTTAGTTTAACACTCATAACACATAACACTCAACTGCTGAGGAGCCGTTTGGTTCCACTTCTGTTTTTCTGTTGTCGTTTTTGGTTTATGTTTTATGTTTTTGGTTTCTGTTTTTTTCTTAAAAGAAACAAAAACCTGTTTGGTTGAGATTTGTAATATAAAAGCTGAAAACAAAAACCTGTTTGGTTGAATGAAAATTTGACCTTTATGTTTGTTTATTGAGAAAAACAAACAAAGCTTTTCTTCTCCTGTTTCCTGATTTTCCCTTGAACCAGACTGGAAGAAGGAGCAGCTTAAAAACACGGTTCCTGTTCCCTGTAAAACAAAAAAGTACTTTTCTTTACCTGTTCTAGTCTCTCTCCTCTCTTCGTTAGGGAAGGGGAGGTCTGGAAGTGATTTTTGTTCTGGGTTTGTTTCATTATCTTGTTTATTCCGACTGTTATCTTGTGAAAATGATGTGTAATCTGTTGCAAAAGGCAACCCTTTTCTGTTTTTTGTTCTGTTCTCTCTCTTGGGTTTATGGGGAGAAGTCGGTTTTGCTGGAACTCAAGTCGTCTTTTTCTGATCCTCGTGGAGTTCTCTCTAGCTGGGACCCTAATAACACTGATTGCTGCTCCTGGCATGGTGTCTCATGCAACTCCAAGCACGAGGTTGTCTCGTTGAATATCCCCGGTGATTGTGATCAATGGAGAGGTAATTTATCGCCAGAACTTTCTAGTTTAAAGTATTCACAGTTTCCTTTTCGTGGATCTGGAATTGAAAGAACATGTTTGAACCTTGGTGGAAAACTGAGGGGAAAGTTACTGCCTTTGATTGGTATGCTTAGTGAGCTTGAAGTTTTATCACTGCCTTTTAATGAACTGAGTGGTGACATACCTGTGGAGATATGGGGTTTAAAGAAATTGGAAGTGATCAATCTTGAAGGGAATTTGTTCACTGGGAAGTTGCCAAAGGGATTCATTGAGGTGAAGAGATTACGGGTTTTGAATCTTGGTTTCAATAGACTTGATGATGAGATTCCCATTTCTCTGTCGACTTGTGTGGATTTGGAAGTTTTGAACTTAGCCGGTAACAGGCTGAAGGGATCGGTTCCGATTTTCCTTGGTGCTTTTCAGCAGTTGAGGGGGCTTTACTTGGCAAATAATGAGTTTAGTGGCACAATTTCAACTGTTTTTGAAAGTAGCTGTCACTATCTTGAGCATCTTGATCTGTCTGGGAACTTTTTAATTGGTCGAATTCCTGGTAATTTGGGGAATTGTCGGTGCTTAAGGACACTTTTGCTGTCTTCAAATATTTTTTCAGGTCCCATTCCTCATGAACTTGGCCGGCTTAGGAGGCTCGAAGTTCTGGATGTTTCAAGAAACAACATTAGTGGATCAATCCCTGCTGATCTTGGAAATTGTCTTGATTTGACAGTTCTAGTCCTTTCAAACCTTTTTGAAACGTGGCTGAATGAAAATGATATAATTGGTAAAGCACCTGATCGGCTGACAAATGTTGCTAATTATGAGTTTAATCAATTTCAGGGGCCAATTCCTACAAAGATTACTACCCTTCCGAAGCTAGGAATACTGTGGGCACCAAAAGCAAGCCTTAAAGGGACAGTTCCTGCTGATTGGGGTGCTTGTAAGAGCTTGCAGATGGTGAACCTAGCTCATAATGGTTTGAGTGGAGAAGTAAATGGAGTTTTTAAAAGATGCAAGAAGCTGTATCACCTTGATTTGAGCTCAAACAGGCTAAGTGGGCAGCTTGATGAGGAACTTCCAGTGCCTTGTATGATTATATTTGATGTTAGTCAGAACCTCATGTCTGGTTCCATCCCCAGATTTAATTACAGAATTTGCTCCCGCTACCATTCGTCGTACCCAGGTTTGGACCTTGTCAAAAATACTGATCCATTATCTAGGTATTTGTCCCTCTTTATGCACCGAACTCTGAAGGCAAGTCATTTGCCATTTTCTGCTGCTAGCTCACCAATGATTCACAATTTCAGTGGAAACAACTTCACTGGCTCAATCAGATGGATCCCTGTTAGACCAGGTGGATTTGGAATACATACTGATTATGCTTTTCTTGCCAGTGGAAACCAGCTCACTGGAGCATTCCCTGGAGCCATATTTGCTAAGTGCAGTGAACTATATGGCATGATTGTTAACATTAGCAAAAACAGAATACGTGGTAGTATTCCATTGAAGATTGGTGCAATGTGCAGATCTCTTCGATGTTTGGATGCCTCTAATAATCAAATTTCCGGGACCATACCTGAAAGTCTTGGAGAATTGAAGTCCCTTGTTACCCTTGACTTCAGCGGTAACAAGCTGCAGGGTCAAATTCCTTCTACTCTCTATCAATTGAAGTTCTTAAAGCACGTCTCTTTTGCTGGCAACAATGTAACTGGTTTCACTGAGGATATCGTTAATTCCCAAAACCTAACTGCCCCTGTGCTTGAGAGAAGCAATATTTCAGGGCAAAATTTTTCAGGTTTCCAATATGTTAGATCCTTGTTTACAGTTAACGAGTCCAACAGTCTCTATGTGGCATTGCCCAAAAGTAGTAAGGGTATAAATTGCAGCAATAACAGCAAAATTTCTGTTCAGAATGCATGGTTTACTATGAGACTCTCCAAGGCATCTTCACCATCCTCAAACAGCAGTGATTATCAACGAGAGACTGATGATTCATTACAATCAAAAGCTAATGGCAGTGGGTTTAACACAATTGAGATTGTATCAATTGTATGTGCTTCAGCTATTGTCTCTGTTCTTTTAGTTCTTGTCTTTCTGTTCTTTTATACCAAAAGAAAGACCCCAAATGCCAGAGTTGAGGTTGCTGAACCAAAGCAAGTTAAAGTTTTTGTTGATGTTGGGGTTCCCTTGCTATACGAGAATATTGTACGAGCAACAGGGAATTTTAACGCTAGCAACTGCATTGGTAATGGAGGTTTTGGTTCCACATACATGGCTGAACTTTCTCCAGGAACACTAGTAGCCATTAAGAGGCTTGCTATTGGAAGGTTCCAAGGTGCTCAACAATTCCATGCTGAGATAAAGGCTCTGGGAAGAGTGAGGCATCCTAACCTTGTCACATTAATCGGGTATCATGCCAGTGAAACAGAGATGTTCCTTATATATAATTATTTTCCTGGAGGTAATTTGGAGGACCTTATTAACGAAAGATCAACAAGAGGTATTAGTTGGAAGATCCTTCACAAGATTGCGTTGCATATTGCCAGTGCACTTGCTTACCTACACGATCGTTGCAATCCTAAAGTCCTGCACCGAGATGTCAAACCTAGTAACATATTGTTGGACAATGATCTTAATGCTTATCTGTCTGATTTTGGATTAGCTAGGCTTTTGGGGACTTCTGAAACTCATGCAACAACTGGTGTAGCCGGAACCTTTGGATATGTTGCACCAGAATACGCTATGACATGCCGTGTGTCCGAGAAGGCTGATGTTTACAGCTATGGAGTGGTGTTGTTGGAGTTGCTATCAGATAAGAAAGCCTTGGATCCCTCCTTTTCTGAGCATGAGAACGGTTTCAACATTGTCTCTTGGGCCTGCATGCTGTTGAGGCATGGTCGAGCAAAGGAGGTCTTCAATGCTGGGCTCTGGGACTCGAGCCCCCATGATGATCTGGTGGAGATGCTGCATGTCGCTGTCACATGCACTGTTGATAGCCTTACACACAGGCCGACCATGAAGCAAGTCGTCCTGAATCTGAAGCAAATTCAGCCTTCCTAGTATCAGCAAAAAGCTCCGGCTGCGTTCAAGTAGGGTAGGAACTGAGGAACTGGGGAACCTTTTGTGTCTGTACATGGTATCGTTATAGCGGAAATGCCTCATAAATAAACTCTAAAGGCTGTTTATAACATAAGAAAAATCCTATAGCTTGGCCGTCATGAATAGTTTTTGTTTTTTGTTTTATTGATTTTAATAAGAATTATAAATAATTTAATTTAATATTTGATTAATTAAAAATGATTATTAATAAGAATTATAAATAATTTAATTTTACGTAATAATTTTATGTAACTTTTATTAATAAATATAATTAAATAACATAGTACCCTCCACACCAATGTTCAGAATTTCGTACCGTACCGGCCCGTACGTACCGTTCCGGCCAGGTTCTGGTACCGGTACGGGTTCAATGGTACCGGTGACAAATACCGGTCGGTACCGGCCAATTTCGTTCGTACCGGCCGGTACCGGCCGGTATTCCAAATACCGGTCAAATACCGGAAATTTTAAAAAAATGGGGGACTTTTTTGCAAAATTTTCA
>JANKOE010000009.1:23480893-23495017 GCA_026284465.1 Erythroxylum citrifolium | reverse complement strand
ACTTATTTTGAACCCTTCCTTCTTCTCTTCATTTTACTAACTCTAAGCCCTAAGGCCCATTCTCTCAATAAGCCCAATTCTAACACTTTAGGTCTAGTTTCTAATTTCTATTCCTTCCTTTTTAATACTACTAAAATAATTAGGACTTAAGCAATTAAAGCAAAATTAAGGAAATAACAAAAGAATTACAAATAATTAGATAAATTAAATATGAAATAAAAGAAAAAATTTTCGGGACCCAACACAGACATTCTTATTGGTATGGATGTATACAGTAAAGCATCACCTTTGTACATCCTACCCATAGGCCTCAGGTATTGATCATTTTTCAGTCCCTACACTGAACTAAAGAATGTGTTTGAACTAATCCAAGTTCCTACACTATATACTGCACTACGAGATAAATTGTTGGAATATTGTCCTGAATCTCATGCATAATTTTCTCACTCGTATCCTTTGTGGAAAAATGCTGACTTTTTCATAAGTCTACCTTTTAAGAAGAATGAGGATATAAATACCTCGAAAACCACACATCTAGGGATGAACCATGACGATCTAAAGCTTGCAAAAGATAAGTGTGCAATCCTTCTGAAGCAAGGACTTGTTGAGCCCACAATGTCAGATTGGGCTTGCCAGGTGTTCTATGTCAATAAACGTTTAGAGCAAAAACATGGAAAAAAAGAGATTAGTAATTGACTATAAGCCTCTGAATGTATTCATGCAAGATGACAAGTTTTCTCTTCCAAAGATAAGTACTTAGGGACTATTCCTTAAAGAAGTTATTATCTTCTCAAAGTTTGATCTTAAAGTATGCTTTTGGCAACTGGGTATTCACCCAACTGAGAGATACAAGACTACATTTTGTATTCCCAATGCACAGTACCAATGAACTGTTATGCTATTTGGGCTTAAAGTGGCCCTATCACTATTTCAAAGAACAATGACCAAGATCTATGAGCCTATCCTCTATAGTGCAATCATTTACATCAATGACATTCTCCCGTTCTTAAAGATCCATGAAAAACATCAGGTCCCTACTGTAACAATTCTTGGATCTTACTAAACAGCATGACATTATGCTTTCAGTCTTAAAAAGAATCATTGGCATAAAAGAAATTAAATTTCTGGGTATGCACTTCAAAGATGGATTTTATCAGCCTAGTCCACATATTGTACAAAACTTGTTACACTTTCCTGATGAACATCTCACTGTGAAACATATACAACAATTCCTCATGATTGTTAATTATATTCGTAAGTTCATACCATACGTGGCAGCTCATATTTCAGTTTATCCAAGTTACTAAGATAAAATCCACCTTAGCCTCCTGATAAACATAATTTACCTTAGCCTCCTAATATTTTTCCTTCCTTTTTGCATTATAAATATCATCTTCAGCCAAGTATCGTTACAATTCTTTCATCTTTCAAAGTTTTGAGTTCTCAAGCTTTTATGGCTAGTTAACCTCTCTTTGCCTTCACAAAGAAATCTTTTCCTCCTATTACTAGTACACCTACTAGTGTTTTTGAAGTTGCCTCACTTGCTTGTATGGGTTTGTTTTATTATTTGCATCAATTTCTTAGTGAACATAACTCTCTTGGAAGTCCCACAATGTTCAACCTCAAAGAAACTTAACTTAATGTGACTTTTCTACACGATCCTCTTTCTGCAAGCACATTATGGTATCTCTGGGCTTTATCTGCCCTTTATGCTTGTGCTATTGCTATATCTCCTCTTCAGCTCTATCAACATCTCTGTGACATAAATAATGGAAGCTCTTTATTATGGACATTCCTTGACTGGTTTCAACCACTAGATCAATGGAAGCAACAACGTTCTCTGATAATATCACAACATCATCTATGGAAAGCTTTTGCTAGACGACAATCTACTCATTGCTTCTACATCCTCCATCGTCCATATCGAGAAATACATACTGATGCCCTTTACATCGAACATCGTGTCCAATTTTATCATACATCATTGGCCACGACTTCAAAACAATGTGCTTCAATCTCTTAGAGATTTTCTCAAAGAGATAAATCATGTCCCTAATACACCAGTCATTTCCACCTCTATTGGACCATATCCTAGTGAATTTGTTCCTGGTAAACTAGAAGCACCAGAAGTTGATATACTAGGTTCCAATAGTCCTCAGTATGACACAAAAGAATCGGTCTCAGATATTGCAAGACCTTCTCAACCTTTTAACTCAGTCTTTCTGGATGCTCTGAACCTAGAGAATGATAACTACAGTCCTAATGAGGATGAGTTAAATCAATTCCTGCATAAACTTCACATATGTGAGCTCAGCATGCCCTAGGTTCCAATCCTCATAATATGACTCGTCTTTTTAGGAGTTTACTTTGAAGTCTTTTGATGAAAAGATAATCTTTATAGCCCACAAACTATTATTCAAGATTCCATTTTATCATCATAATGTTTACTTTTAGAAAAGTAGTTTACTTTTTTAAAGTAGCTTTGTTAAAGGTGTGATGATTGTACTTCAAAGTTACTTTCATTTTTAAAGTTGTAATGAGTGTGTCTATTAAGAGATTTACTTTTCTACCCTTGCTTCGCTTATAAAAGCAAGGCTCCTCTTTTGTTGTAAGCAGACTCAAGTAAGGTTTTTCTTACGTTGAAGATTGGATTAATGAAGTTTGGTTTGAGTGTCTTCTATCCCCTCTAAGTTCTCCCTCTCCTGAAAGCTTCAAGTATTGAGTAATGTTACTGTCTATCTTGATACAGAGACAAGTATGCTCTACACTCGCCTCTTCTGAGAATCTTATGTATCAGAAAGTATAAGACAGTTTGTGACTACTTTTCAAATAATTTCGCTGTGAGATTAGAGTTTAACGGGGAAAATAATGTAAGTACTGTTGCAACTATTGTTTCAAAAGGGGAAAGAGAGTTGTGAAGGATGTAAGGTTCCTAAGAGGACAGTTGAGAGTAGTGTGCTCGTGGAGAGAAGGGCTTTGTTGTCTCAGCCATCATACCTGGAACTTACCAATAGTCATAAAGGTTCCCTTATTGGTCCACAATAGTGTACTAGACACCTCAGTATCCTACAATCCAACTTTGGTTGGTCAATGATCTTCTCAAAGGTGTTGTTTTAGCTAGTTGGTTTTCATACTTTCCCTGTGTGCCCTTCGAGGTCCCGCATTGGTATAAATCCCATACAAAATGTCCACAATGATGACTGACACATGACCATAGACCAAAATCAAAATGTGTATGCAGGGTTTACACACAACATGCACATATAAAATGGACCAACAAAAGCAACATTAAAGGGCCAACTGGAATAATATCTGGGCCAAAATTTTGAATGTTGTTTTGGGCTATAAAAATATAGTTAAATGGGGTTCAATTTGGCTACACTTGGACTTTAATGTATGTTAGATTGGGCTAAAATATTTTGATGAATAAGAATACAAATTAAGGTTTATAGATTACAATGATAAATTTATTTATTTAAAAATAATTTATATATATATTGAAAATATGATTGAATTATAACTTTAAAGTTGAAAAGTTCAATCTTAATTAGAAATAAGTTTCTAATTAAATCTAAATTATTAAGTTCATAAGTTTAATAATAATAAAATAGAAATGGTTTAGTGATTCAAAAGGAATCATTTTTTCATACTCTTTCGAACGTTTTAGATTTAATGATAAGTTCATATTATAGGAAACATTTCAATTTATTATTAGAAAGTGTTGAATATTATTTTTCCTAGAATTTGTTTTGAGAAATGGTTGTAATGAGAACCTTGATTTTAATTCAAGCTCCAGCACAACAAAATCTTGTAAATTTTCAGAAGGCACAATTCCATCAATATCAAATGACACATGACACAGATCTAATGTTACATGTCATATTGGTGAATAAGAAGATTTAAGGTCTAATCTTTGTTTGTTATTAGGGACTTTCCACTTCCATAAGCAAAAATGAAGCGCTTTGCAAAACGCTCATACTCCAACAAAGATATTTGTTAGCTAGAGTATGGAATACACCATCAGATCATATTCAAATATATAGATGGGTGGTACAAACTTTTTTGGAAGGGTATAAGAGAAGAGAAGTGTACAAAGGTCTTAATTTTATTGGCCTATCAAATGATACTATAAAGCTAATGACAAAAAAAAAAAAAATTCAATGATTCATCTAAATAACTAATTTACTCAATTCCTCGCACAATTCATTGAATTTCATATTTATAAGATTAATCAAACTTTATAATTTTAGTCCAAAAATCATAGTCACTTTTTTATTCGATGTTTTCTGATACTTATGTTGCATTAGTTGTTTGTAGCAACTGTTAAATTTTGAATATTGTGTTTATTGAAACACATTGTTCTTTCAATTTTTATTGTTTTAATATGTATGTGTTATGCATATCATAATTGAGATATTTGTAAATAAATATACCTAAAGAGAATGATTAATTATTGATAAACTATTATATGGATGATGACTAAAAATTTAGTAACCTTTTGATTTTTATTCCATAGATAATTATAAAAGCAATTAAAGTTTCTGTTTAGAAGATTGCTTCAAATTCACTGAAATCAATAATAATTACATATTAAATAAGTCATTATGGGCATATATGTTTGATGAAAATGACTACCACTTCTAAAATTTTATCATAGAATTTACTAGAGGTGAAAATTTTAATGGTGATAATTTAGAAATTGAAAGTATGAAAATCTAATATGTATTAAAAGAGCAAAAGGCTCTTGTATCATTATATGAAATCATGACAATTTTTAAAAAGGACACTATGACTTAATATAGGTAAAATATGAGGCATATAGCTTATGTAAAAGAAGAAATTTTGTGGCTTCTGCAACATATATAATGATGTTATACTAAAGATCAAGAGGTATAACTATGCCAATAACATATGGTCTATGGTGGTAACTTGTTATAGTAGCACCTTAGTGACCATATTATGATCACTCACTATTGTGTTTGATATATATTTATGTGTGTGTGTGTTTATATATATCATAATAAATAAATAAATAAGTCATAAATGAGAATATGTGATATGGGAATTCAATGCTAAGGCATGTGAAGCTAATGCCAAACATAGTAAACTGAGGGATGTTAGTTATATCTTATCTTATGCTGAGCTAGTGTAAGTTGTTACACAGTCTTGCCTCCACATTAGGAGCATATGAAAATGGACTTATCTTACATTATAAATATCAAGATGATATAGGATGCCATGAGACACCTATCAATAAACATCTTGAGGCTTCTGAGCTATACGTTGAGGTATGTATAGCTAAGTTACAGTCACAAAGAGTTAAAAACTAAGAAAGCAAGCACTATGATGAGTCTAAATGAAAAGTGGAAAGATAATCTTCCACAATTCTTAGGATTCTAAGAAGAACTAAGGCTAACTACAATGAAAGGAAAAGGACCTCCCATAGAGAAAAAGTCTTGGCTATGTCATATTTTAGTTAGTATTTGATTTGATATTAATTTCCACAAATGTGGAAAGGACAATTTTTTTGGAATTATATTATTCATGACTTCATGTTAGATTGTTTTGCAGTATTAGATGTTCTTTATTTATGACAATTTGTTCTTGTAATATTTATGCCAATTTGTGGCAGCTAAACTTAGTCATATTGGATAAAATCAAATAAATTGATTGGCCAAACATATTTTATTTAAAAGACCTACATAAAGTAAAATAGTCTACTTGTGAACATTATCTAGCTAACAAAATAACGAAAAAAACCATAGGGCATGGGACAAAGTGTTACTAATCTACTATAAGTAATTCATTATGATATATGTGGCTAAACGAATATGAGAACATAACATGAAAGTACTTATTTCATCATATTTGTTAATAATTATACTCAGTATAGTTATATTTATTTGATTTCTCAAAATTTGAAAGATTTCTTTAGTTAAAAAGTATATAACTTTAGTTGAAATATAAGATAAAGTCGATAATTAAGAACTGATAAAGTATAAAGAAGAGTTATTTAATAGATTTAAGAGGTCGGGTGATGAAAATTGAATGGATAGCTAATAACTATCTTAAGAATCCATCAACAAAATGGTGGTGCAGAGAAGAGAGATAACACTATTCTCCTAATTAGGTCTATAACTGCACAAATTAATTTTCCTATCACCTATTATGGTAATGGATTGTTGATGATCACATATGTGTTTGATAGGGTGCATATTAAATCATATCATAAAACACCATATGAGATGTGGATACGTAAAAGACTTGATTAACCATATATGATTTCTTAAGAATATGTTTGTTATCTATATTCACGGTCCCTCTTATAGATATAGGAACTTAGGTTCCAAAGTAAAGAAAAGTATCTTTGAAAGATAATTTTGAACATTCCAAAGGGTGTATGCTCAAAGGTGAACAAGGTAATAAACAAGTAATTAAATTTGTGTCATATGATATCTCATTTTAGAGAATGATTTTACAAAGCTAGAAATGATAGTTCAAAACTTATCTACATATGAGATATTGATTTAGAATGGTCTTGTAATACAAGACTAATTAAATGATACTCATCCAAGTGGGAGCAATTTGGGAGATGATGAATTGATTTCTGATCAATGACAATTGCAACCAAGTGGAAGCCCTTTACCATTATTTAATTCAAGTGGGGGAAATATAAATGTAGATAGATTTATTTCTCAAATTTTCATTATACACATATTGTGAGGGGATTATTACTCATATAATTTTTAATTGGAAAGTAATAACCTTTGTGTTAGTTTCAAAAGAAAATAATAAGTTGAGGAATATGAAAAGGATCCTTTAGTCTTGCTAATGATAAATGAGTTATAACGATAGAAGAATAATGAACTTTAATGAGTTCGATTTGAGTATAAGTCATGGATATTTTTCTGAAAAGATGTTTAGCCATCAAGAACAATTATGTTCTTTAAATATTACATAAAAGACTGATGACAACTTTGAAACATATAAAACATGTCCAATGGAAAAAGGATGTAAACAATCAGAGCGATCGATTATGAGAAGAAATTCTTATTTGTTATGAGTTTTACTTCAGTTTGAATGATTCTAGCCTTAATAGTAGGAATGGATCTTGACATAAATCAAATGGATGTAAAGACTATGTTCTTAAATGAAGAACGACATGAAGGAATCTATAAGGCACTACAAGAAAATTGCAAATTACCAACAGAAAATTCCATACGGAAAACATCTGTAGGTAAATTTGTCGAGAAAAAAAGGTATTTTGCAACAGACAAAAAATCCGTCATAAAAGAGGAGAGAATTTTGCCACCAAACTTTTCTGACTGAATAGTGAAAGTCGTCGTAAAAATAGGCGCCAATAGTTCTTGTAAAAATTACATACGAAATTTACTGACAACATTTTTTTTCATAGGACTATTACTTACGGAAGGTGATTCTGTAGGTAATTTCCCTGTAGAAATATGTTTTCGTAGGGAATTTCTCGATGGAAATATATTTCTGTAGAGAAATTACTATGGAGCGATGTATGTGTATACAAGTTTTTTTTTCCTTTTCATTTTACACTTTTTAAAGATTTAATTTGAAAATCTTAAGACTATATATCACATTTAGCTTTTCAAATAAAATGATAAAAAGTAAAATGAAAGTAACTTTATGAAGTTAATTACTAGATACTAAGATTAAATTAATGCATTTGCTTTTACATTCAGACTCCTCTTTATGGACATAACATATATAGTTTACTATAATGGTTTACTATAATGGCATCATTACCTTTGTAATGAAAGAGCAATATTAATTATCTTATAGAATCTAATCTTGGTCTTTTATTTAATAGATTAGACTTTTCATTTTGTGAACTGATTCCCGACCCTAAGTCTTAGACTAACCTCTATATAACACTTTCAGTGCTTTGATTAGCAAAATTATTCTCACCTTTATTGTAATTAGCACATCAACACTTTTTTTAATTTAATCCTACCAATTGTATAGGGTTCAATTTGATGAATCATAATAGTTTTTCCTCCCTTTCAATAATGACTACATGATTTTATTTTATTCATACAATTGTTGCTTTATTGATTGGTTGGAGTGAAGTTAATTTCTTTTTGGTTTGGCTACGATGGTTGTTGTTAAGGACTTGTTACAGCATCTATCCCGGGCATTTTTCATTTTGGCTAGTTGTGCTACTTCATTCATATTTTGATGGTTTATTTGAATAGTTGTAGGCTTTTTCAATATCTGATAAAATTGCAAAATATTTTGACTGGGTTACTACTTGTGTGGGTATTTTCTACTGGGCATTATCTGTTGTATTCGTTGTCCTCACCACCCTTATACTGGGTCTCTCTCTCCCAGGTGTTCATTTCTCGATGTTTGGAGTATAAAGATACTCACTTTGCTGTCTTTTTTTTCAAATTTATTTTTTTTAATATATGTGTTTATTCATGTTAATCATTGAAATGAGTTTTTTTTAATGTTTCTAAAACATGATTTATTTATCTACAAGTAAACATCTCAATCATGTAATGCTTAGATAACTGTTTAGATGAAGAAACAATATAATTCTATTAATTCCTTTCCAATTATTGTCATTAGTTAGTCGATACGAGCAGTAGATACTTGAAATTAGTTGACATCACATGCAACCTAAAATATTTCCATATCATCTCACATTATAGAAATTTATGGATATGCTATAATATAATGCTTTCTTCTTATGTTATTGTTAATGTGTAAACTAAAGTTTCAATGTTTTGTAAGATTAATATGGATACTACCATAATGATTATTATATCTAACTATGAAATCACTTTTTTAAATAACAGTTTTGCATAAATGAGTAGCGTTGATAGATCTTGGATGTATAAACGATTAATACCCGATGGTTTCATTAATCTTGAGTTTGTTGAGGGAGCTCAAGCTTTTATTGACTATACATGTTCTCAACCTGCATATATGGATGGCTCAAAAATTAGATGTCCATGTAAAAAGTACAAACATATTCTTTTTCTTCCTATTGATGAAGTGAATCTCCATGTATTAAGAAAAGGGTTTGTTCCAAATTATTTTGAGTGGATACGGAATGGGGAGCCATTAATTTGTAACACCTCAAGGGGTAATGAAGTAAACTCGTCAATAAATGTAGATGGGTTTAAAGGGGGATTGGATTTATAACAAATAATATGGGTACAACTGAAAATCCTTACATCCAAATGATTTATGATGAAGCCAGTTATACCTTTAAGGCAAATATAGAAAATCTTGAAAAAAACCAAACCCAAATGTAAAAAAGTTTTTTGACTTTCTAAAATTAACTGACCAAGAATTGTGGCCAAATTGTGAGACCATGACTTAATTATCTTTAATTGCTTGCATATTGAATATAAAGTCTAAAAGGTGTATTTCTGACGAAAGTTTGGATAAAATTCTTACTTGGTATAATGAATCGTTACCTCTTGATGATAAAATGGTTAATAATTTTTACAATATGAAGAAACTTAAAAGGGGTCTTGATTTGCCAGATGAGAAAATTGATTGTTGCAATTTAGCATATGTTGTTTTGGGGAGATGATGTGGAATTACAAGAGTGTAAATTTCATGGTCAATCAAGGTTCAAACAAAAAAAAAGTACTATAAAGTAGAAATTAATACTTTGGAAGTGGATGTATTATTTCCCGCTAACTTCAAGACTTCAAAGACTATATGTCTCTGATATTACTACATCTCACATGAGATGGCATAACAAACATTAACAAAAAGATGGAATAATGAGTCATCTATCAGATGCACTCGCATGGAAACATTTCAATAACACCTATTATAAGTTTGCAACCGAAAGTCGAAATGTTAGGTTGAGATTATCGAAGATGGATCCTTTTGCTCAGTCCGACAAATAATATTCATCATGACCAATCATAATTACTCCTTATAATTTACTTGCATGGATGTGTATAAATGAGGTATATATGTTCTTAACGGCGATTGTGCCAGGGCTTAGGAATCTAAAGCATAAAATTGATGTATTCTTACAATCATTGGTATCTGAATTGCATCATCTTTGGGAATTTGGTGTGAAGACATATGATGTGTCTCTTAAACAAATTTTTTTGTTGAGAGCAGTTTTGATGTGGACTATTAATGATTTCTCTGCATATGCTATGCTATCTGGATGGAGTATAAAACAAAAATTGGCTTACCCTAACTGTGGCATTGATTATGATGCATTTTATCTTCCTAACGGGGAAAAACATCTTAGTTAACCACCATAGGAAATTTCTTCCCCCAGATCATCCATTTAGATGTAATAAAAAAAGTTTATAAAGAATAGGATGGTACAAACAATTCTTTCCCCTCATAAAGCTGGTGAAGAGATATTGCAAAAGATTGATGAATTAAGGTTGCTGAAAGTTACAGATGTTCTTTGTGTGTTTTGGACTCAGTGACTATCGATCATTTATTCTTTGATTGCTCTTTCTCAAGAACAGTATGGGTCAACACTCTAAACCATTTCCAAATTAGCCATCCTCATCTCACCGATCTACAATCCATATTACTATGGGTTAACCAGTCCTCATCCTCCAGCCACTGTGACATAAATACCTTCATCATTATCCTGTTCATAGTTGTGTATAATCTGTGGTATGAACGAAACCTTTGAACCTTCAAAGATGAAGCCTTGGATGTAGGGAGTCTTACCTCGCGAGTGATCTTTCAAGTTATGGAGCACCTTCGCTCAAACACCGAGAGAAGGTAAAATATGCGTGTGTTTTATTCTTAATGACAATTTTGCAAGTTTTATTCTAAACACGGCAGTGGGTAAAGAGAAGGAAGTTAAATCCTTCCTTGACAACTATAAAAGGACGATCGAAAGCTTCAGAGATAGCCTCATTTTCTACTGAGCATTGAAAAAAGAGTTGTGAAACTAAGTGGACACAAGCTACATGGTGACTCCATCGGTTTTACTGGTAGGTGTCAAACTCTGCACGTAGGAGTCCAACTAAGGTAAGGACTTGTAGGGGGTCTGGATTGGTGTAATTGTTTAATGAGGTTGGGTATGGCTTTGTATTATTGGAAGTTGTTTCTGTCATGGTAAGTGAGATTGATGTCATGGTTTAGCTTGTTATTGTGTTGTTTTGATTGAAGGAAACATTTATAGGGCTCATGTTGCTCTTTTGTAAGTTAGAATTCGGATTTGGACAAGAGATTACAGTTTGGACAATCTCAACCTGTACATAACTTCTAATTATTTATATACCTTCTGAATTACCAAAAAGAAAAGTTACAGAACTTGAATCCAAAGAAGTTAATAGAAGCATTAGTAAAAATATCGGTTGAAGAAAATAAAGTATCTTTTGGGATTTGCTATATTGGAAAACTAATTTGAAACATTATAATCTATGTGTGATGCATATTGAGAAAATTTTTTGACGATTTGTTCAACACCATAACGAACATTGAAGGGAGGACAAAGGACAATGCAAATTTATGAGCTGATTTGAAACTTTTATGTAGAAAGAATGAGATAGATAAAGATCTTTGCACTGGTAAATATCTAAAAGCATGTTACACTTTAGACAAAAACAAAATGAAATTTTGAGTGAATGGTTGAAAAGTCTAAAGTTTCCCGATGGTTATGTTTCGAACTTGGAAAGGTGTATGGACATGAGGAAGTACAAATTATTTGAGATGAAAAGTCATGATTGTCATGTGTTTATGCAAAGGGTAATTCCAATTGCAATTCGAGAGTTGTTACCGAATAAGGTTTGAGAAGTTATAACAAAATTAAGTTTGTTTTTTGAAAGCTTAACATCATATAAAATAAAGTTAGCTAAAATGGAAACACTAGAAAGGGAAATTCTAGTTATCTTGTGCAAATTAGAAAGGATTTTCTCTCCAAGCTTCTTTGAATGTATGGAGCATCTACCCGTACATTTAGCACACGAGGCTAAACTTGTTCATCCAGTTCAATATCGATCGATGTATACATTTAAGAGGTAGTTATAGTTAATATTTAAATAAAACTTATAACATATTTTAATTAATATTTGTAATAGGCCTATTTATAATGTAAGGGTTTACATCACTTGAAGAAAAATGTTAAAAACAAGGCTAGAGTTGAAGGATTAATATGTAATACTTATTTAGTAGAGGAAGCAAGTACATTTTGTTCAGATTATTTTGAGTCATATGTGCACACAAGAGAGAAAAGTTCCTTGTAATGACGATGAAGGTGAAACGGGTGGTGTTAATGGTAACTTATCTATTTTCACATATCCTGGATGAACATATGGACACTCAACAAGAAGAATGTTAACAGAAGAAGAAATAGAGGCTACCCATGGTTACATTTTATTGAATTGCCAAGAGGTTCAACCTTTCGTGCATTAAGTTTAAGTTAATTTTGAAATTGATTATTTGGGTTTTTGAGGTGAGTGGTGTTCAACACTAAAATACGTAATAATTCTTTTAGATTATACGAGGAATGGTTATGTGAGCTAATGCTGGAAAAAACATAGGATGATATCAATAAAAAAGTTGAAAACCACTTTCCTTGATGGTTCGAGAAATATGTAAGTTTTGACTTGCAATAATTGAAATGGTTAAATTATCATATCAAAGTATTTAAATTATATTATACTATTTACTATGATAATTTTTTTAATATGTAGGCCTCAGAAAATCTAATAAAGAACAATTTCATATGTGATCTTGAAAAAGGACTTTTGTGAATTGTTAAATCGTCTTTAGTGTATTTTGTTAATAGATACAAATTTCATACAGAATATTATAGTCATAGTATGGCAACAGTAAATATTGGGGTTGCATATAGGGAGAATTAATGGATTACTATGGTAAAATTATTGAGATACTTGAAATTGAATACCCTACATTACCAATAAAATAGAGTGAGATATTTAAGTGTGAATAGTTTGATCCAACTCCTAATACTGGAACAAAAATGCATAGCCGATACAATCTAGTTAAAATCAATCAATGAAGAATATTTAGACAATTTGAACATTTCGTGTTGGCGATGCAAGAACAATTTCATATGTGATCTTGCAAAAGGGCTTTTGTGAATTGTTAAATCGTCTTTAGTGTATTTTGTTAATATTATTTACAAATTTCATACATAATATTATGATCATAGTATGGCAACAGTAGGTTTGCATACAGGGAGAATTAATGAATTACTATAGTAAAATTATTGAGATACTTGAAATTGAGTACCCTACATTGCCAATAAAACGGAGTGTGATATTTAAGGGTGAATGGTTTGATCTAACTCCTAATGTTGGAACAAAAGTGCATAGCCGATACAATCTAGTTAAAAGCAATCAATGAAGAATACTTAGAAAATTTGAACCTTTTGTGTTGGTGATGCAAGCGACCCAGGTGTATTATGTCCATTTTCCAAGCTTAAGACGAGATAAGTCAAATTGGTTGGCCATTTGCAAAGTAAAACCTAGAGGTGTTTTTGAATTACATGGAAAAGGAGAAAATAAGAGAATTGAAAGTGAAGCATTTCAGGATGATGTTCGTGAAATAAATGTATGTGTAACATATGAAGAGAATGAACCTTTGAACGATCCAAATAATGAATATGTTGAAATTTTATCTGGAGAGGATGAGAAATCTATAGAGAACGAGAGATCTGAAGAGTAGCTTAACTTTGATTCTAAATCTTCATAAAAAGAAGATGATGATGATTTTGATTTATATTTAAATGAAGATAGTGATTAATTTACGTAAGTAATATAATATTATATGAATAAATTTATTATTGCATCAACAATATATTGTTGTATATTTAATTTATATTGTTTTATTAGTGGAATAATCAATAAAATGTGAATTTTAGGTTAACAATATGCCACAGAAGAGAAAAAAGGTTTGCTGCAGCCAAGGTTTAGGTTATCACCATTTGTAGGAGCTAGTGCACGTCTAAGTGAAGCATCACATTCTGCATATGCTACAGAATCAGGTGCTGCATGTCCAGCTAGTGCACATTGTTGGACCAATGGTGGTTGACAAAATTAACTCCACTTGTGTTTTGATAATAACAAGATAGATAGACTTGATTAAGAAATTAATTGCAGAAATTATTGGATTGAAAGA
>JANKOE010000009.1:23343402-23366293 GCA_026284465.1 Erythroxylum citrifolium | reverse complement strand
ATATTGCAACCAAATAATTTTTGGTTGCAAAATGTATATAATTAGCAACCATTTTACTATGGTTGCTGAGAATTTGGCTGCTGATACCAAATTTTCTTGTAGTGGTTATTTGGTAGCAGAGTCGTGACTCTTGAATTTAAGTGTTATTTATCCTTTAAAATTTTCTTTTCTTCTTTTTTCTTATTTTTAATTTTGTTGGTCATCATGAGTAGTGGTAAAGATAATGATGCATTGAACCCAAGATGCTTATGAAAGCTATCCAAGGCCATCCAACTTTTCAAACATGAGGTTGGATCGTTTAGAGTCCCCACCTAGGCCTAGATCTTCTAGACAAATACATATTTGACGATAACAAATAGAAAGATTTTGATGATGATAAAACTAGTTTTAGGAAGGATAAACGAAATGTTTTTTAAAAAAAGATAGCAATTTGGGTTGTATTAAAATGAAAATCCTTATCTTTCAAGGAAAAAATGATCGTGAGTTATATTTTGAGTGGGAGAGGAAGGTAGAATATATGTTTGGTTTTCGTAATTACTATGAGAAAAAGAAGATTAAACTAGTTGTAGTTGAGTTCTTGGATTATTATAGTAGATCATTTTGTTATCAATCGACATAGAAATAGTAAGAGACGTATCTGATCATGGAAAAGTTTGAAGGTAATGATACATTAGAGGTTCATACTTAGCTATTATTCTAAGTACATATGTAGAAAGTTGTGAAAGGATCATGAGGCAACTATGGCTGAATCATTGATAGTTTGAATAAAAAAATAGCTTAAGAAAAAGAGTATAATATGAGTGAAAATGTATGAGCATTCAAGAAAAAGAGAAGAATGACAAAAAAAAGTAAGTGTGCAAAAAAGTGAAAAAAGGCAATAAGAAAAATTTTCGAGAGAACGGAGCACAAAAGAGGGAGAAAAATAAGAGAGTTAGTATTTTTGCTAGTACTAGTGAGATTATAAGTGTTATGTTAATACTTGTGCTTTTTATATATGGATGTTGGTTTTTCAACTAACAATCTCACCCCTACTTTGCCTATTGCGGTTGTTTTTTATTGCAGAAATTCATAAATCTCCTTTTTCGAGAAAATACCATATGATTAACCTATTTTAATAGATATAAAATACCAAATAGACTTTATTCTTGCTGCATTAATCCTTAATCTACCAACCTAAAGAACCAATCTTGAAGAGACAATGAACTATATGCATTACTAAGAACTCTACAAATATGCAACATTATTTATAGATAAAGGAATTTATAATCAATATCATGAGAGCTTAAAGTTTTTGAAATCCAAAGTTAATCTTAATTGAAGATATTCCAAATAGTTAGAGTTTAGCAAAATGTTTCCTTATGTGATTATCTACAAGAATGGAAAGGAAAACATTGCAGCTAATGCATTTTCTAGATGGTATGCATTGCTCACTTCACTGTAAACTAAATTACTTAGTTTTGAGTTTATTAAGGTATAAACATAATTACAAAATGGTAGTATACAAGCTATAAAGTTTGAATGATCTGAAAGCGTATAAGTACATTCAAGATCTTTGTATATTAATACATACTCGGAAGGTTAATTAAGCATTCATTGAAACATGATATATATACATGTGAATGATTGAATAATCATATGATTGAAAACTTAATAATGTAGGAAATATGTATGTATTGCATGAAGATAGATTCACAAGTTGATCATCAACATCCAGACATTGCCGGACCATCAAGACAATAGCTTATCTAGAGCATATTGTGAGTTAACTTAGATTTGTAAACTTAATTATATGTGTTTCTATCTTATCTATATGCTGAATATAAAATTTAAGAACAATTGAATGTGAAACGCCGGAATGAATATGAAATGTGTGAGCAATTGAATGTGAATTGTTAGACTTAGATCTGATGAATTTGATACATGTGACAAAAGCACACAAGGATGAAAGGTAATGAAACATGGCATATGGAATGATGCATCACATTGAAATGCATGATTAGATAAAGGAGATGTGATCGGAGTGACCAACGTGAAAAAGAGCTTTAAGCTCAAGATTGTGCACAAAGAGCCACAGGCTCAGTTATTAATGAGCCTAGTATCCACAACGAATGCGGAACAATAAATAAAATGAGCCAAGTATCCACAATAGATACGAGATAGTAAATAGGCGCTCGGTCATAAAAAAGCAAAATAAAATGGAGTCATATGTGCATTTGCATATACATCCTTATATGTATTATATGATTGAATTGAAATGAATTATTGAATTGTTTAAAATATAGTTGAAAAGTAAATGAGGATGTGTTATGATATGAAATGTTAGTTTACCTGATATACTTGTGAAAGTATGATAAACTTGATGTACCTGATAAGGTATGATGAAATGTGATGTGATATTCAATACTGGATGATATTTAATAATTGTTGAATTGGGATATGACTTTCTCTGTGTATTTGACTTAAGTGAATACATCAATGATGGTTCACTCATTGAGTTCGCAAACTCATCAAAACTATAATGTTGATTTTTAGGTTCAGAGGAGATCTAGTTAGACTAATTGGAGTATAGCTACTACAATTGGATATGAGTTAGTGTCGAGATCAGTTGTACCTGCAGTTGTCTCTAGTCATTATGCATCAAGAATAGCATTTCTCACCTATTGTCAAATGTATACGTGAACTCTGAAGTGTAATGACAATTGTGATTTAATATGATTGGGGACAAAATTATTTAAAATGAATGTTTGAAATTCTTTTGATATGTGATGCCTCCAATAATGTGGTAATGTGATCATCTTAACGTGCCATCCTCGTTGAGTATGTTCTCGAATAATCATCGATACATTCAGGCATATACTCTATGAGAGTGGTATGTTACATTATACATTTAGTTTACAATGAAGTATCTTTAATAAATTTTTGATTACATATTGCACTTTATATTTTACTTGCTGCAGATATCTTCACTAAACCTTTGTGTGAAGATAGATTCAAGGAATTTAGACGGAACTTGAATATGGTAATGCTGAATGACCATTCGTCTGTCACGTCATGACCCAAACCTAATTATTTATCCCTAATTGATTAGCCCTAATTGATTATGAAATTCTATATTTTGCAACCTCTTGATTTACAAAATCTACCTAATATTTTCAACTGGTCCTTAAGTGATTTATCGAATAATTCGATTTTCACACAAGACCTTTCTTTGTGTGATTACCAATTTAATATTTTTAAGACTTATTAGGTCACTAACTCTCATTACCCAATGTAATCGGATTACTTTTGACTCACTCTCTCGATTTATTATCGAAGTATTAGCATACCCAAACATCACATCACCAAAAAATTGAATTGAAATCAACAACAATCAAGTCACAAAACAACTCAAGAACAAATCCAAATATGAAAATTAGAGCATCCTAAACGTGAATAAAATATTCAAATCCAAGTTACATATCAAGTTTAATGAATAAACAAATGAAAGAAAGAAAGAACTTAATTTGAACTCAAACCCTGAAATTTGGAATTTTTGGATTGCTCTTCTTACTCTTCCTTCTTGCTCTCTCAATTTAAAAGATGGTGGCTCCTCTTTTTTGAGTATTTTATGATCTTAAATATTTCTTGAGGTTTCTAGGGTTTACCCACTTAATTCGGTTCCAAAAATAACCCCAAAACGTTAAAATTACAAAAATACAAAGTTGAAATTCGCTAGAATAGCTGTCTGCACTCTCTGTCATGATTGTGGCAAAACAAGTCACAATCGTGGCCTGCTTCCATACTTCCAATTCTTCTTTTTTTCTTCAATTTCTTGTTTCCATACACTCAAACACACATCAAACAGCTCTTGAAACATAAAATTAAGATCCAAATCATGCTTAAAATCATATAAACACTTAGAATATAAACAAGAACTAATAATAACATTATTCTAAGCATATATACATGATAATCATCTAAGAAATACTCAAAAGCACACTTAAAAATCTATTAAAACATAGTATAATTTACAACTATCATGAATTAACTAGAAAAATCCATGGCAACTAGAATATGTAGTTTTACTCTTTTGATTAGTCAATATGCATTATCTTTAGAAGAGTAGTGACAAGTGGTAAACATAAGACAGTCATATTCTAAGCCTTTGTAGACTGACACATCCATATCAGTCTCATTTCCTTTTGTTTATGTGTGACCTTCATGACATGTACATCCTGACTTTGCTTTAATTTTCTATTTAAGACCACCTTTTTATCACTTACATTAACATGGAATTGATATAGGCATTTTTTGTTTTCTTTTTACAACCTACATTACCAAATAGCCTACCCATTGATATGATTTTACCTTTTAATAAGCCCCCTTAAACTTTATTTTCCTTTTCTTTTTATGCTAACCATATATAACCAAATGTCCTACCTAAGTCTTAAAGCTAGTTGAGCATTTGTTGATTATTGATAATTGTGGATATAAAAAAGTATAAGTGTAGAGGTGTGCATATATATAGGTTGGCTATAATTCTTAGGATGTCATTTTATGTCTTATCAATGAATTCCAATGTTAATATAACTTCTTTCAAATTTTTTCAAAAAAAAAAAAGCAAAAGAAAAAAGAAAAAGAAAAGAAACATATATATATATATATATGTTTAAATAAAAGTATCAAGGAGGAAATGCAATTATTCTGAAAAGTTATCCATGATTAGTTTCTCCTCCTAAAGTTGTAAAGATGGGTGATTTACTTATTATGTAAATGAGGGAGATATGGTTTTGAAGGGTCACTCCATATAATTTCAAATTGTTGTTTATCATTGATTTTTATGAGTGATCCCTTCTAAGTGATTTATGATTCATGTATTTTGTGCTTTGAGAGCTTAAATTTGAGCTATGAAATATAGTTTTTGGATTCATCATAGCTGATGGTGCCCAGTTTTGAGTGAATTTTAGCTCTGGCGCTTAATGTTACATTGAGTGTTGCTTTTGCTTCATTAGCTTTGATGGCATTTTTTTATGCAAATCAAATACATCTCACCTTAACCCTTGCCCATAATACAACCTTAGAAAAGTCCTTTGATTCATGATAATGATTGTGACTTTTAGTGATGAAGAAATGAAACGGTATGTAAAGTTGTGGAATCTTATGATCATGAATGGTGTTTGAGTGTAACTATGGATCTATCTTATTTAAACACATTTTTGTCCAAGTCTACCTCTAGATTGTTAGTTTCTATAGGGAATGATTATCAATTGGTCATGAGTAGAGGCATTGAATGTGTTCTTGTTATGGTTTTGAAAGTTATTCCTCTTTTCGTATGATTATCTATTATTAGGAAATATGGAAAATGTGGAATTGTTTTAATTTGTGACTTTGATTGTTTTGTTTTGACTGAGGATGATCAAAGGCTAAGTGTGGGGGAACTTGATATTTGCTTAATTGATTGTACATTTAATTCATGACACTTAGTGATTAATGCTTTAAAATACTTAAGGCATTCACTTTAGTTCATATTTGATTTTAGGAATGATTTAGAAGCGTAAGAGCCAAAGTGAGTTGAAAGCACATTATTTGAGCCTTTTTCTTAATATTCACAAGCATTTGTCTTCATAAAACAAGAAGGAGAAGGAATAAAGTGAAGGGGAGAAAAGAAAATGCCATAAAATGAAGAATGTGATGCAAGGTATCAAGTCACGATTGTAGGAAAATCCCGGGAGGAACATCAAATGTTCAGGCAGCGGAAAACAAAATTTTTGTTCCCGGGACCTTCCCGAAACCCAGGATCCAGGTGTCGGTATGAAGAACTCAAACCTGAATAGCCAATAGAGACTATCTCTAAAGGTATCCACGCAGAGATCAGAAAACCTAACCGAGTATGTAATCAGATGGGATAGTAGGTTATCTCATGGATTTACCTAACTGCATTAGATCTTGTACCCCTAGGAACTACTGTGTACAGGTATGGATTCCTGTTCCTATACAGACCCAGTACAGAGACCTAGATCTACCGTATCTAATTGTATGAGTAGCGGGTACATGATAGCTATAATATCCGCCCTACTATCATTCGAAGGGTCAATGAGCCCCCCCATCATCATAGACATTATATTCCAGAAACTTAGCTGTTTGTGATTCCACTATTCTGGTCCCACCTTCTATACAGTAAAAGTTGTAGCTTTAAAATGGTCGAGATATCTTCCTAAATAGTAATAAGCAGGACAAACTTGCACTCTTTCTTTATAATGATTATACTACCTCAGTAGGGTTGCCTCATACACGAATATGTGCAAGACTGATTTTCAAACTTCTTGATAATCAGGTAAAATAGCCATGTTCTGCATCGACTTCTTCAAGTCCTTTAGGGTGTAGTTATGCCTTTAGGCAAACACACCATTTTGCTCAGAACTACTCAGTATAGTGAATTAAGTCACTATTCCAGTTGATTCCAAATATCTGGAAACGGACCTTTTAAAGTCCTGAAACACCATATTTGCCATGATATTCTCCTTCACGGTCAAATCTGACTACCTTGATGGATTTTTCCAATTGGTTCTCAACTTTCAGTCTTTAAGTAAGAACACATAACTGTAAAGGAAATAATCATTAACGAATGTCAGAATTCATTTAGAATTGCACAATGCAACTATATATGGTCTACCGATATCCTTATGTATCAGACTCAATAAGTCAAAAGCATGAGTTGACTTTAATATCCTTATTAGTCAACTTACCCTTGCAATAGTCAACACATGCTCCCAGATCATCATAATCTATAATTGAGAAATAGTACTCTCCTTAATTAATCTCTCAACCCTAGCTCTGGAAATGTGGCTTAAACTTTTATGTCACATCATGTATGACTTTTCATTCATCAGGGTCCGTCATTTCATGAATTGTTTAGCAAGATACGAAGAAGAATATATCTAATTCTGGGTAAGACACATTATATACAAACCATATGACAAGAAAGTTGTACTATTATATTTTGTATTAAACAACAACTGTACAATAGAAGCATTAAATACAAAACATTAACCCTCTTTATCCAAAATTGATTAAAAGATCACATCTAAAATATGTCATGTAAAACCCAAATAAACCTTACAAGAAGGTTCAGTATATATATTCCCCATAGATATTGCTTCTACTTCTTCATTGCTATGAACCGTTAGTTTCTCCTTCCCTTTATTCGGCTTTATCCTGGATATGAACCCCTGCATCGTGGAATCAACTTAATCAAATGCTCCACTATATTGCCACCAAATACTTAATGCAACTATCTCAAATTAGATTCATAAATTAATAAGCCAAAGAGTTACCTGATGGTCACATTCTTTCCTTCTAGGCCTTATACTGTTGGCTTCTTTATGTAATGCAAACCTTTACCAGCACTGATTTGACCAACATCAATATGTGGAGAAGATTTTAACTTTCTATCTTTGAACTTAGCGGACTTCATCTTTATCTTCCCTTTAGTTGCTTTGAGGGTTGTAGGAGTAGCAAACTTAAGTTTCTCCTCCTCAGCAACTCAATGGGCTATCAAAGTGTTGAAGTCTCATTCCTTATCAAGCCAGTAATATGTCGTCACCAGAGTGCTAAACTCTAGAGGGACTGTATTCAGAGTCTGGTGAACAATGAAGACATTAGGAAGAGGAATATTCAACATCTTCAATCTACTGTGAAGATGAATCATTCTTGATATATACTTCATTACTCCCCCTTCTCCTGTATACTTAATAGAGAATAATTCTTCCACCAAGGCACTTGTCTCATCATTAGGTGAGACTGCATACCTCTGTGAGACATTACCAAGAAACTCCTTCGCTATGTCTGTATCCAGAAGTCCATTAAGCAGATGGTCAGGTATGGATCTCTTAATGGTCATAAGACATAATCTGTTAGACCGATCCCAGGCTTTATAGGTTGCTTTATGAACTATCAAGCTCATGGATGTAGGTGGAGATGGCTTATTCGTCCATATGGCCATATCAACCTCAGCTATTTCCATAGCATTCAATATATCCTCCGTCCACTTCTTTGTGTTAAAACTGGTCAGGGTTTCAATGGTGACATTGATTTTGTTGACCGAAAAGGTGACTTCAAAATGATAATGTTTAAATCAGCACAAATGTAGGATAGCAGCGATACTCAAAGCCATTGAATAATATCTTTACTGAAAATCTGATCACACATATTATGAAACACCTTTGGGCTAAATGCATAATATATGCAATTAGACCTCCACATAAAAGCGATAAGAGTATCACCTTTGGGCAAATAGATCACTTAAACAGTAACTTTCCTCCATCTAATGTCTTTATGCACATCTAAAAATGTTATGCAAGCCCAACACCTTTGGGCAGAATAACCAATCATAAAATCAGAGACATCCCCCAACATGTAAGCAGAACAATTCAAAATACTGGCTGGAAAGGCAACTTTGGTGACTACATCCTCATCAGCACTCAAAAAGTCCACAAACACAAGAGATATATCTTTATGTTATCCTCACATATTTTATGGGCATATGGTATGTGACAATGTAAGATCAACATATGCAAAAATCTGAATGCCTAGTCTCATTGTCACATACTCGTGTTGAAGACATTTTATGAAAACTTCATTTGAGAAAAATATCAGTAAAGTGACTATTGTGCATCACCGAACGCTGAACTGACCACCCGAGGCACGATAACCTCATGTATCTCCCTTATGGCAAGTTTGTTGCACGAAAATTCACTCAAAAATAGCTATAGAATGTCTTAATTCTTTTTTTGAGTAACTATCATACGATCTCGAATACTAAACATGAGACCCGAGACATGAAAACTTGAAGTATGTCCCTTATGTGACGTCCGAAGCATGAAAATTCACTCAAAATTGGATTCAGAACGCCTTAATTCATTTTCCTAGAGTTAAACTTTAATTTATTATTAATTTAATAAATCCTGAAAAATGGAAAAAAATTTGCTTTTGAATTTTCTAGACCTGAAAACTAACCTAAAACTCCCTGGGACACCCTTACAGGAAATTTGAAATTTTTGTGTTTTTTTAATTAATATAGTTGTCCGTACAGCTAACGTCAGCATTGCGTCAGCGCACTGTAGCGTTAACGTCATCCGCTGACGTCTGCGATTGATATGAGCAACTGCAGGAGATGTTAACCTTTATATATAGCTTTCATATCGAGCTTCTTCATTACAGACCCGATATGAGTCCGGTCCACACTGATTGGGATTCATTTTCCACACGGACTTCGACCCATTGATTTAGATTATTTATTGAGCCACTTTATTATCTTTATCTGGATCAAATTACGTAACTTAACTGACAAGTTATTTAAAATATCCAATTAATAGTTGTTCAACTTTAATAAAAAGGATAAAATTGTCCAACAGTGCATAATTTGCAAATCCTCTTAGGAAACTCAGGATCATGTGTTTATTTAAATGTGATTATACGAAGGTGGTGTGGAATGAGATTCTTAACCTATATAGTTTAGAAAACCGCACAACGATTGGACTGTGATAATCGACTAGAGCATGAAAAACAGATATATAGAGGAAGGAGATGGCTGAATTTATTGTACTGCACTGTCATATTTGGTTACATGTATAACGAAAGAGGAGAATATAATATTTGTAAGGCATAATCGAAACATTGAGATGTTTATAAGGAAGTTGGCTGATAAGATAAGACTTCATCTATATATTTACAAAGACAACCATAAATGCAGCACTCACATTAGCTGTAAGTGGAAGATTCTCTAAATCAATATGCCTCTCCTGTCCTGTCCTGTAAATAGACTAGATAATCACTATTGCTACTTTTGGAATTTTACTCGGTGGCCTGAGTAGCCTATTATATTATATTCACATTCTTTTTAAAAGAAAAGATTAACCCGTGTTTTCAATCCTACAATTTAACGATCTGCTTGAAATCAATTAGGTATCCACTAACATATTTATTTCATCTACATAATTCACATAGCATATAATTACAATAGCTAGGTTTATTTGCTTAAAACCTACTCATTTCAACACCCCATCAATGTAGAGTTAATATGCTAACGTGATAGCAGCTCAGCTCAGGGTCATGATATTGATAAAACTAAAACAAAGTAAGCGATTTTGTAATATCCTAAAAATCAAAGTTTACTGTTTTGATCAGTTAAAAAAAAACTCTAAATTACGTGACAAGTATTCTAAAAGTACTGTACTGTAGGTAACTTTTTTTTATTTTATAATAAACTTTTAAATTTTAATTGAGTCATAAAATATTAAAATTTATTTCACATGAGATAAGATATCTATAAGATTTTCTAAAACTTTCGAGAGCCTATTAGGAAATTTATCCATAACTATGGTTAATATGAATCCTTGTTATTAAATGCTTTTAAACATTTCAAAGGCCTTTGACTTTCATTTTCTAGCCCAATCCAAGGATCTGGAATTCGGATTCCAGATCCTGACAGCCACAAAACGGTGGCATTTCACCATCATATTTGTTAAATAACCAAATAAAAAGGGTAAAAAATTATAGGCCTCGCGTTATAAGATCACTTCAACACGACCTGCACTGTCTCTCTCACTCTCTCTCTCGCCCCATTGTCGGTTTCAATCATTCACTCTCACCTATGGCTACGACCCAGGGTCAGGTTATCACTTGCAAAGGTACAGTCCTTCTGCTTCTCTCTTCTTTCTTCCTACGCTGGATTTGTTATTTAGATGTTTTTTATGTCTGTTTGTTGTTTCTGCTTTCATTTACAATCCTTTATGTGGTTTTGATATTGGGTTTTTGTCTGGGAATGACAATGGCGATAGCTGCTGTTGCTTGGGAGGCCAACAAGCCGCTGGTGATAGAGGACGTGCAGGTGGCTGCGCCTCAGGCCGGCGAGGTCCGAGTTAAGATCCTCTTCACTGCACTCTGCCATACTGACGCTTACACTTGGAGTGGAAAGGTATAGTCTTTTCTAGTTAGTCTGTAATCTGCAGTTGATTATAAATCATTCTTTGTTTCTGGTTTTTGGGTTTTAATTTATTTGTTAAGATCACGGGGATTTGGGCTGTTTAACTTGTGTTCTTTTCTTTTTTTTCTTTAGAGTTCTTTACTGGGAAGTTTCTGTCTGACTTGAGCGCTGTCTTCTTGATATTGGAATCGACAATATGTTGTACTTGTTTCCAACTGAAACTGATAGCAATATCACAGCTGTTGTTGAAAACGGCCTTCAATTATGAGATATAAATTGCCACCATGAATTGGATAAGAATTTAACTTAAGTTTGATGAAAACTAGGGACATTTTCTGCATTTTGGTTTCTTTCACCGTCTTCTTAAATCTAGAACAGAAAATTGTCATTAGTTGTTCTCTGGGAATTCGCAGTATTTTTGTATGGAGTAACCGAAGATAATTTTTTATTCTTTTAGTTGTTTCTGTCCTTATGTCTATTTTTATTTACTTTTTGGTTTATTTTGTTTTTGTTATTTGGTGCTGATGTTGACTTTATTTAATTTTCTTTCAGGATCCTGAGGGTCTCTTCCCCTGTATTCTTGGTCATGAAGCGGCTGGGTAAGGCTGTCCAATTCTTTATCTTGCTAATATTCAACAATTTATGGTGCCTTTACTGAAGAAAGAGACATGGTTCAATTTTAATTTTTGGCACAGGATTGTAGAAAGTGTTGGTGAAGGCGTGACAGAGGTTCAACCTGGTGATCATGTCATTCCTTGTTATCAAGCAGAATGTAGAGAATGCAAATTTTGCAAATCAGGGAAGACAAATCTTTGTGGAAAGATTCGTGCAGCTACTGGAGTTGGGGTTATGATGAATGATAAAAAGAGTCGTTTCTCGATTAATGGAAAACCCATTTATCATTTCATGGGAACCTCTACTTTCAGTCAGTACACTGTTGTGCACGATGTTAGTGTTGCAAAGATTGACCCAAAAGCTCCTCTGGAAAAAGTGTGCCTTCTTGGATGTGGTGTTCCCACTGGTAATGATGTTTCGAGGTTTCATATTCAGTATTTGTTTTATTAATTGTTTGGTGCACTGACATCTATTTATAGAAGTTTCTTTGTCCATAATATTTATGTTGTTTGTTTCACTTGTTTAAATTTAAGAATGGTCTAAAAAATTTCAGCTGCACTTTAGTTAATACTGCACCTGTTGTTATCAATTATGGAGCATCACCCATTGGCATTGCATTTCTTTAGCATTTATAAAATTCTGTAGTTTTAATTCCTATCCAAGAGGATTCCTGTGGTCCACTTGGAAGGTGAATTAGTGGTGAACATCAAGTGGAAGTTTTCTTGAACATTTGTTGAGGTTGATTTGATGGGATGATCGTTGGTTTTGGGTCATTCTTATCTCTGATATTGAAGGTTTTGGGTCATTCTTTTTTCTGATATTAAATGCCCATATAATTTGTTAATGGAAAGCAATGATGAAAACGCACATAATATGATTACTGCTTCTGATCATTTTGAGAAAGAAATTCCAGTTGGTGCTTCTCTTAAATTGGTTAATCAATAGTATCTTTCATGTATCACCCCCCATGGATCTGTGCTCTTATGAGGTTATGACTTATTATTTTCCTTTTGAGCTTTTAGCTGAATGGAACCGCAATAGCAACTTATTACATATTTTAACGGGCATTTCTTATCTTGTAGGTCTTGGAGCTGTTTGGAACACTGCAAAAGTAGAAGCAGGATCTGTAGTAGCTGTTTTTGGTCTTGGAACGGTTGGCCTTGCTGTAAGTTATGTTGTATATTTATTGTGTTGTGTGGTGTGTTGAAATAAGAGGAAAAAGTCTAGTTATGTTTCTCTTGTGCTGAAATTTACCTCAATTTAATTGACAATCTGACAGGTTGCAGAGGGTGCAAAAGCAGCTGGTGCATCACGAATAATTGGCATAGATATTGATAGCAAAAAATTTGACACTGGTGCATTTTCGTCTTGCGTTCAATATCTTCCTTCTGTTTAATGTTCTGCACTACTTTCTTATAAAGTTTATAAGGGCCTATTTTCCTTCATTTTCCGTGGTGATAGAATGGAGGGGTGTAGCTGATTTGAGTTTCATCATGCTTGTAGTAATATTCTTTACTTTGGTGACTGCAACATGCAGCAAAAAAATTTGGAGTTACTGAGTTCGTTAATCCAAAGGATCACGATAGACCAATTCAGCAAGTCCTTGTTGATCTAACTGATGGTGGTGTTGACTACAGTTTTGAGTGTATTGGAAATGTTTCTGTAATGAGGGCTGCTTTAGAGTGTTGTCACAAGGTAAGTCATAGATTGGGTTGTGGCAAGAACCGTCGTTAAGTTGATAGAATATTTCTCATATGTTGAGATGTTGATAGAATCTCATATGCTGAGATTATCATCATCAGGGTTGGGGAACCTCGGTTATTGTTGGAGTGGCTGCATCAGGCCAGGAGATATCAACCCGTCCTTTCCAGCTGGTGACTGGCCGCGTTTGGAAAGGAACAGCTTTCGGTGGATTCAAGAGCCGTTCGCAGGTACCTTGGCTTGTGGACAAGTACATGAAGAAGGTACGCCTGCTATGTTTATATACATATATATATATATATATTTCCATTTACCTTTTATTCATTGACAAGTAAATCTTCTTTAATGATTCCACAGGAAATAAAGGTGGACGAGTACATAACTCATAATTTGACCCTTGGAGAGATCAACAAGGCATTTGATCTGATGCATGAAGGGGGTTGCCTTCGATGTGTGCTTAGTTTGGAGGTCTGAAGTGCCTAACGAGGTTTTGGTGGAATCAAATCATCAGGCGAGGAAAATGTGTTTAAAGAACCTTGGGGCTTGTAGTTGATCTAGTTTGCGTGCATATTACTTTTTCAAGTCTGCTTGCCCTTCAGCAGCTCCATGTGGATTGTGTTAAGGGGCGTTTGGTTTTCAAATTTTTGTTTTTTAAATAAAAATAGAAAGTTGTTTAAGATTTATATTTTTATTATTGATAATAATAAAAATATATGAGGTTAAATTTAATGATAAATTATTTTTAATTAAATGAATTTATTTTAATTTTAATTTTTATATAATATTATCAGTAAATTATTAAGAAAATAATTTAGAATTTAACTTTCTATTATAAATTAACATTTGTTTTAAATATATTTAAACTATTAAATTAATTTTATTTTAAATTTATATGATGAAAATTAAATAAATTATTAAGTTAAATTTTTTTATTAGTAATTAATTTTAATTAATTAAACATATAATATGAAATTAAATTATTTATAATTTTATTAAAAATTAATATATTAAATGATATATATTTAGTCGATTAATTAAATTATTTATAATTTTATTAAAATTAATATATTAAATAATATATATTTAGTTGATAATAAATCAAGAAAAAAATACTTTTTAAAGTTTTCGTAATTTTTAAAAATTAGAAAAAATAAAAAATATAAACTAAAAATTCAAACAAAATATTTTTTTAGCTGACTTTGGAAACAAATAGAAGTAGACAGACCTTGTAACGTGTCGGATATGAGATCAAGTTAACGAATAAATAGAATCTTGATGTTTATAAGCCATTCTATTGTATGAAGACGCATGGTCAGTAAACATATCCCAAGGAGCGATCGACTTCTTGGTTACAGTAATATATTTGTATCTGCTGCAAATGTCGTGTCACAACTAGTTTAGGTGCTTTTAAGGTAAGACGCTCGATGGAGTTCCTTTTTGTAGCCACCCTTAAGAATGATCTCGACGTTGCCAAATCGATCAAAAGCGATTGTTTGTTGCTGCCATTAACCACTCTTCTAGAATTACTGGAGAATCAAAAATTTGATTCCATACCATACTAGGTGGAGTCTTAACTAATTGCTCGATTATCATATATAATAGCAACTTATTCTAATAATATATAGCAACTTTCTGAGGAAGAAAGGTTATGATTTACGTTTTGATGACAATAAATTATAGTTATCATTAATGTTTTATTTTTTTCTTAAAAAAATTAAAGAAACACTTTGTAGAGGCTAAATTAATTCAAGGGAAACAAAAATTAAGACCAAAGAAAATAAAGATATAGCAAATTGAGCATTAAAGTGAGTAAGCAAAGATCTTTCTAGTTGTAAACATGAATTGAAGCTAATTTTCTTATATTTTGATATTCTAAAAAGTATTAGCAACTTCTTTGTAGAACCATTATAAAGATCGTTTTGCAACTTCTCTTCCTTATACTCTTTGATTTATTCTTTATTGATTGATTGTGTTCAAATAAGTTGCCATAAAATTAATGCAATCTAAAATCAATTAAGGTTCTTTATTAAGTATCATAAAATCTTCTTAAATTCACTAATACCTAATTCACTCTCTTCTTACGTGTCATTAGGAACTAATAAGTGCCATTAGAACAACTCTCTTTTATTGTGATTTCAAACGAAAATTTAAGGAAAGATCTTCATGACATATCTAGGAGCATCTACATCTTCAACTAACAAAATATTAGTAGGTCTCATTTCTTTGATGGAAATAATTATGCTATCAAAAAATTAGAATTAAAAATTTCTTGATGGTCAAAAGTGTAGATTTGTGAAAAATTATTTCTATTGGTCCATTCATCTCCATTAAAGTCATACATGATATAAAAGTTTTCAAACATAAGGAAGAATGAGAACCTCAAGATAAGAAATTCATTTAATTGAATAGTAAAGATATTCACATTTTATTTTATACACTAAGGGGAATGATTTTAATAGAGTGTTTATGTTTCAAATGACTCATGAAATTGGTACATACAAATCAAGCAAAAGAGAGAAAAGTGATTTTGCTATTGCTGCTAACTTAGATAAAAAAAAAATCCTACGTGTCTTATTTGCTCTTCCTCATATTGATTATTGATTTTGGTACCTCTGATCTGATCATATGACAAGTAATTATAGTCCTTTCTCTATATGTCAAAAACACTCATTTGCCTCCCATATTGCTTTAGCTAACAGATTTACTTCCTCCATTCTTCGTTTGGCGCTTCAGTCTTACTCCATTACTTTTCTCGTCTTCTATCGTAAACCTGGCTGTTGGTATTTTTCATTAACTTAATAACTATGACTAAATTCACTTGTTTCCTATTTTGTTTATCTTCTTTTTTTTTTTCTTGAACATTGTCTTTTTTAGAATCTAATGACAAAGAAGATTATCAATAAAGGGCTTGGTTTAGGAGTTCTTTACATTCTTGATACCCAAGTACTGCTAAGGCCCATTACTTGTCTATGTCTTACCTCCTTTTGAAGCTTGTTGTTGATTAGGACGTCCCTCCTTACATTGTCACTTAATTTTATAACATATCTTACTTAGATTTTGCGACTTATCAGCTTATCAAACATCGTCGTTTGTCTTTAATCCCTAAGATCACTAAATGAAGTAGTTAAGATAGTATTTACTTTAGTATTTGGGTTCCATATTCTATTGTCTAAAATTAGATTTTGTTACTTTTATTGATGATTTCTCTCACGTGACATAGATTCATTTAATGAAAAATCATGAATTATTTTTCCATGTTACTAAAATGAAAATACATTTTAATATTTCTTGTCGTTCAGTTTCTATTAACATCAATCCCTATTTCTTGATAACAATATGTTCCCGCGAACTTAACCATTACATATGACCATTATTTTGCAATAATAAAAATTACACATTAACGTGGTGCCTTTTACCCGCTTATTCATCCTTTTTATTGCTAACTTTTGAAGACCCTTGGCCACTACTCAATTACACTTTTTTTCATTACAATAAAACTGCATTGTTCCTTTTTTATAATTGCATTTAATATAGACAAACACTAAACATCTAATATCGTGTCACTTCCTTTTATGTTAATGATTAATGTATCATTCAAAAATTGATGGACACTGGTTACCAATAAAAGAACTACAAATTTTTTGACACATAATTGTCAGGAGTGTTTTTTCTAATAAAATTTCTGCAGGTTTTGATTTCAGGTTTGGAAAAGGGAGGGTAGTCATTATCTAAAGCTGAAGATAAGTTAGTTCCAGAAAATGTTCTAGTCTCCAATCAGCAAAAATCTTGGCAACATGGAGTTGGCAAGTCTATAGCCCTTTCCCCGTAGCAGATAAGATGACTTCAATGAAGGTGATCCTAAGCTCTAACAATAGAAGAACCTACTCCTACGGTTGGTGTCCAGAAGCTTGGTCTATCAATGAAGGTATGCGAGAGTTGGGCAACAAACTTTGACAATGAACAAGGAAATTAGAAGGGCATCATCTGACTCTTCAACTTATGTTGTATTGTGTTGTCGATATGGTTTTGTAGAGAAATGATGGTCGAATTGCGTTGCGGTAATTTGTTTGTTGAAAAACTTGTGTTACTGATTAGATGAGCTAGCTCTATAAGGTCATGTTACTTGCACAAACGAGGCAAATAAAAAATCTGAGGGGCTGTTCCTCCTTATTTTGTCATCTCATATATACTAGGTCAAATTTCCCTTCCAACACGATGTTTGAAGTTGTAATTTATACACTTCGAATGTCAACTACATGCTTTTATAAATATAAGCAAAACCCTTATTTCTTCTCCAAATACTCTAGCTCCAACCCCTCAACTTAATATTAAAAAACATCCGCTATCAGCTTCAGTTAACGAATACTTCTATGCCAAAGACCTTGTTAGATTACTATCCACTATAAACTACACAAGACAATAAAACTACACCACCACTTTGAGCATAAACGTCGAGCAAAAGAGCTAGTGCCTATTTCTTATATAAAAATGAAAGGTATCAGCTAAGTAACCAAATTTTGCTAATACAAGAAACCTTCTTTTCCCTTTTCATTGACCTTAAAGGCCAAAATGCCTCTGCCTGCCGTTTGATCAATGAGAGGTATGGATTCCATAGGTACGCCATGGGGAAAAGTTAGCTTTAACTGATTGTCGGACTTCAACCACATTGAGGAATGGACTATAGCCACCTTACTCGCCATGTAGACTTGGAACAGTCCATTTACCAGCTTTGAACTCTTTATAGAAGGCAGAGCGCTTTGAAACAACATAAAAGACTACAGAAAAACAAGTAAAAATGAATGAACCAGGAACAGAAATGAAGCTCAAGGGGGAGCATTTGTAGTTGCCTTTGTCAAGGAAAAAGTAGAGAACCGGGATATTTATTCCAAAAAATGAAGAAATAAAAAATACCTGGAATGCCTGGGATAACAAAGTTAGGTTCTTTCAAAATATCTGACAGTTTTTGCTTTTCATTTACTTTAACCCATTTCGAAGAGCCATTTCCTGCAGATATCAACACATGAAGTTAACATAGCATGCAGATATCGAACAACTGTATGACTGTTCAAATTCAACCAGTAATCACTGGAACTGCACGCAGCTCTTCTATGGTAGTAAATTATGAAACGTGCAATGAAAATTGACCATCAAACTGATAGGTTCCAGAACAAGGTACGGAAAATGTGTACGTTTGTATTGATTCTTTAGCTGAATGAGAATGACAAAACTGGATTTCGAGGACCAGTACCTCCAACCTATGGCTCATACATTCAACACTATACGTAATAATCTCTCTCCTCGTGCTTATTGCTTATTTATACTAAGAATCTGTGATTCCTAACAGATTCGGTTAGCTGACAACCTCATGATTGGTTGTCAACACCACTACTAACTAACAAAATATATGCATTTAATAGTCATTTCTGCCCCTCTACTCTCGTACTCCTTTGCCTTCTTTTTATTTCTCCTAACATAAACTTGAGTTATCTTTGATCTATCAATACTCTCCCCCATCAGCTTCACCTTGTCCTCAAGGTGAAAGTCTGGAAATCTAGCTTTCATATCTTCATATAGCTCCCATGTAGCCTCGAAAACTGGTTGATCGATCCATTGTATGAGCACTTCTAAATCTGAGCTAGTAGTGATGTTTCGAATGGCCAAGAAGGCAGCTGGATAAACTGGGGTAGCTTCAGGAACTAGTAAATGATCTGGTATACTTATGGCTGAATCGGTAGTACCCAAGACCTTCCTCAACTGAGAGACATGAAAAACAGAGTGAATTCTAGCTGTCGGAGGTAACTTTAACTAATATGCAACTGGTCCAATGCGTTGTAGGATCTCAAAGGGAACGAAATAGCGTGGAGCCAACTTATTATTACTCCTGGTTTCAACAGATTGTTGGCGATAAGGTGCCAGCTTAACAAAGACCCTATCCCCCACCTGAAATTCCACATCTCTTCTTTTCCCATCTACTGTCAACTTCATCCTTTGTTGCGCTATCATCAAATGTCGACGTAACTCAGCTAGGTTATGGTTTCTTTCTTGCAGCAGTGTATCAATAGTATCTATACCAGAAGATTGGATTCTGTATCTAGTGAGAGTGGGAGGATCACGTCCATAGAGGACCTTGAATGGTGTAGTGCCCAATGCTGAATGAAAAGACGTGTTGTAACAATATTCAGGCCATCCCACCCATCTTGCCCACTGTTGGGGCTGTTTGCTAGTGAAACATCTAAGATATGTTTCGAGGCACCTATTGACAACCACGATTTGTCCATCCGTTTGTGGATGGTAGGCTGAACTATATCTCAACCTTGTGCCCTGCAAATTAAACATCTCCTTCCAAAATTTGCTCAGAAATATTTTATCCCTATCGGACACAATCGAATTAGGATAACGATGTAAACGCACCACCTCTTGTACAAATAGATAAGCAACCGATAATGCAGTGTATGGATGTTTTAGAGGAATAAAGTGAGCATACTTACTAAGTCTGTCCACCACTACTAGGATAGTCGAAAATCCTTTTGATTTTGGCAACCCTTCTATGAAATCCATAGAAACATCCTCCCAAACTTGCTGCGGCACTGGTAAAGGCTGCAAAAGTCCAGCCGGCAATAGCGATAGATACTTATTCTGTTGACAAATGAAGCACTCAGCCACAAATCTATAGACATCATTTTTCATTCCTTCCCAAAACAATTCATTGGCTAGCCTCTTGTACGTTTTTAGAGCACCCTCATGCCCTCCGATATTACTCTGGTCCGTGATCAAGACTGGTATAACAACTGAATTCTTTCGAATTACCAACCGATCCTAGTAAACCAAGCGATCTTGGATTATTGTATATGGAGGATGTGATCCACCATCTTCTAGGAGTTCCTGCTTCAACTTGGCCAGTTTTGGATTAGCCTCAATCTCCTTGATTACCTGCTCCATATCCAACGCCCTAATCGCCATTACTGCCATTATTTCCACCTGATTAGGAACTCTTGATAAGGCATCTGCTACTCTGTTTTCTCTTCCCGCTTTATACTCAATACTGAAAGTGTACCCCAACAATTTGGAAAGCCACTTCTGATATTCCGGGTGCACCTCACGCTGCTCCAAAAGGAATTTAAGTGGCTGCTGGTCGGTTCTAATGATAAATTCATGGCCTAAGAGGTAGGAACGCCATTTTTTCACAGCCAATACAATAGCTAACAATTCCCTCTCATAGGCTGATTTGTGGCGGCTGGAAGTGGACAAGACCTGGCTGTGGGATGATTCTCCTACATTAGGACAGCTCCTATGGCATTGGCTGAAGCATCGGTTTCCAAGATGAAGGGTCTAGTGAAATCAGGTAATATCAACACCAGAGCTGAAATCATAGCTTGTTTGAGTTGTTGAAAAGAGGCCTCACTCTCTCTAGTCCACTTAAAACCCTCCTTCTTGAGCAATTGTGTCAAAGGCCATGAAATTTCTCCATAGTTCTTCACAAATTTCCTATAATATCCCTATTAACACTCTCCATTTTCTTTTGGAGCTCCGAGCTGTGGTCGTCCATATGTCTCTGCCATTCTTGATTGGAACGACTGAGTTGTTTCTTAAACTCTTGGTGAGCCTGACTGATCGATTTCTGTATCTCCTCCCCATCTCTTCGCCTCTCTTCCCGAAGAAGTTCCAAGTCCTTCTCAATCCCTTTATCCGCTTTCTTGGCAACCATTACCCAAGATCAACTGCTTTGATACTAGTTGATAGGTTCCAGAACAAGGTATGGAAAATGTGTATGTTTATTGATTCTTTAGCTGAATGAAAATGACAAAACTGGATTTTAAGGACCAGTACCTCCAACCTATGGCTCATACATTCAACACTATACATAATAATCTCTCTCCTCGTGCCTATTGCTTATTTATATTAAGAATTTATGATTCCTAACAGATTTGGTTAGCTGACAACCTCATGATTGGTTGTCAGCACCATTACTAACTAACAGAATATATGCATTTAATAGTCAGTTCTGCCCCTCTACTCTTTTACTCCTCTGCCTTGTTTTAATTTCTCCTAACATAAACTTGAGTTATCTTTGATCTATCACAACCCCTCACTTTTGGCACTCAAAAGCAACTAGTCTCCAGCATAGGTATGGTTAAACTTATGTTAACTACAGATATTAGCATTGATCTTGTATTAATATTGTTATAATTACTGCTATAATCTCTCCTATAATTGAGAGATTTCCTATAGTTAATAGCTAGATTACTTCCTAAATAGTCCTAGGAATTTTGTATATAAACCTTGCTAAATCTTGTTTCTATGTACATAAATATAGTGAATACAAATTATGTTCAACACATTCATCATGCTATCAGAGCCCTATCTAATTTAGGGACTGTTATTTTTTTTTTCGACTGTTCTTCACCAGTTGAGTTTGTACTCGCCCCAAACAGAAACGTTTTTTTTTCTCAGCACCCACCTAGATTGCTTCAACAGTGACCGGCGACCACCACTATGAAAGACCCAACGTCAACCGAACCTCCACGTGCCGCCACAACGTAATGTCGTTTCCGCGCGCGGGCACCACGCGCCGCCCTCCGGCTAGTATTTTGCCAACGTTCTTTCTCCATCAGGGTCACTGGCCTCTTGCCTCTCCTCTGGTGGTGTCAAACATACCCTAATCTTCTGCAAGTACCCTTGCTTCCTTGTCTCTCTTTAGTGTAGTATTGCTTCTGGTCTGTCTGGTAACGTTTCTGCCCATATATATGAATATATCAGCAGTACAAATTTTTTTAAGCAGCTTCTATTTGTTGTTCTAAGTAACACTAAAGAAGATGGAAGAAAATAAGGTAATTATGTCGAGTTTCGATAACTCTTCACTTCAAATTAGTCCCGTAAAACTTGATGGAACTAATTATCTTGCTTGGTCAAGATCTTGTTTATTGTTCATCAAAGCTAGAGGATTACAGGGTTACATTAATGATGACAGTAAGAGACTTGACATCAATAATTCTGATTATAATCAGTGGGAGTCTAAGAATTCTCTTGTCATGTCTTGGCTCATTAATTCAATGAAGCCGGAGATTGCTCAGACATACTTGCTACTTGACACAGCAGCAAAGATATGGAAAGCTGCCTCTCTGACTTATTCTCAAATAGGCAACAACACTCAAATTTGTTATCTTCGTAATAAATTACACAACATGAATGTATCACAGTATTTTGCGGAGTTATGTGGGTTGTGGTAGGAATTAGATTACTATCAGGATTTTCAAGCAGAATGCTCAAAAGACGCTGCTAGATTCTAGAAAATGATAGAAGAAGATCGGGTATTTGACTTTTTAACAGGTCCTAACCTAGAGTTTGATCATATATGAGGTACAATACTTGGAAAAGATCCTTTCCCTTCAGTTCAGCTCGCACATTCTCTAGTACAAGAAGAAAAAAGTAGACGAAATGTTATGCTACATACACCTATCATTGAAAAAGTTGGATTAGTAGCAAGTTCTACCGAAAAGCCGAAACCTACAAATACCTCATCCAATAAGGATCACTTTGATAGAATTCCGAAAAAATAGGTATGGAAATATGTAGTTTGCTATAGATTTCTGTAGAAAACGAATACAAAATACT
>JANKOE010000009.1:23319000-23335634 GCA_026284465.1 Erythroxylum citrifolium | reverse complement strand
CTAGGTCAAACAATTCACCAAAGCATCTGTCCACTGAAATTTCCCAATCTGAACAGTACATTTCAAAACAGCATATCACTTAGCACAAATGTCAAAAAAATCACTACCTTATATCACTGGAAAAATAAGATCTCATACTTCAATTTTCATGAAGAACTCATAATCCAATTCCATCCCTAACAATGTCAAAATTGTCATGCAAGTTTCTGCTGATAACCTAATGCAGGTTCAGTGTTTGAAAACTCATAACTCCCAAATCTGATCTCCAAAAATCACATTCTATATACCATTTTCAAGATAATTGTTTCCTCTACAACTCTTTAGAAGACCATTTAAGCCAATTCAATTAACAGAAATCAAGAAAGTTGCTTCTAATCAGAATGTGCACCAAATCCACACTTAGTCTAGGTTTCCACAAAATGCACAAAATCAGTCACTAGTCCACAATTCATATCTCCCAATATATAGATCGAAAAATTGGAAAATCAGTGGGAATGGAAAGCTAACGTAATAGGCTTCAACTTTCATATAGACCATTTTCCCCAATTCCTTCTATATTAATTTAGAAAAATCATCAAAACTATAGGTCATGTGGTTCGGTTACTGTTCATACCAGCCATCAACAGTAAATTTCAAAGCTAAAATTCACGCTCTTAAGGCTAAAATTAGACAACACCTATTTCACACAAAAATGTAGCCAACAAACCAAAGTTTCATTTAGCACAAATCTCACCTCATTTGCATAACCACACAATTAGTTATGAACAAAACAGTGTACTAGGTCAAAATCAATTTTTCAACTTTACTACTCAAATACACTTTCTATCATGCCAAGCCTAATTCTAATACCATAAGCATCCCAATTGGACACAAAAATCAGTCCCTAGGTCAGTCATACATTCACTAGGAATAACCACCATAATTTGGCAGCACTTACCTCTTAAATTCCATGCAAGATTAGTCATCAAGAATCAAGTCAAAATCAAGTTAAACAATTCAATCCTACTACTTCATCAAGCCATACATAAACATACCCTTATACCCACCAATTCAAACTAAAATTGTCATCAAATTAATGCATAAAAAATCATAATAATTGCATCATAACTCCAAATGAGTGCATCTAACAACTATGATTCATTAACTACATAAGTAAAACTTAAAACAAAACTTACCTATTTAAAGCTTTCAAATCTTCAATGCTTTAATCCTACACCAACTTCCCACTTTCTCTACTTTCTTCTAACACCATAAATGTATATCATCACCATGGAAAGAAAGGAGCTTGGTAGCATGAGGAAGTTCTTAAGTTTTGGAGGAAGGATACCACTTGAATGAGAAAAATCGATGGAGAGGTTTAAAACTTGAAGTAGCTTTCGGTGGATGATGAACATAAGTAATAATAGTTGAACTTTCCTTCTTTAAATGGGGAGTAACCGAAACAATAGCTTAGGAAGAAGACAAAAGCAATAACTCCAATAGGACAAGTGGCAATATGTTTAAGAAAGAGACAAAATAGGCTAAAAACAAAATGTGTAGTAGGATTTAGAAACCCTAATCAAATTTGCCCCATTCTAGTCCAATGGCCCTACTTCCAATCCCAAAATAATATATCCAATATGACAGTGCCATTGGATAGCAATTTTTGCTACCGAAAATCAACCGATTCGCCGCTTGGCGATTTTTTTCCGGTCTGGGAAATTTCTTCGAAAAATTTCAAAAAATTCCAAAAAATCCCTTAAAATGTAAAACATTCAATGACGCACTCAGAATAATTTTTTCACACACAATAACCACGTTAATCACAATAAAATTGCATTAGGCACAAAACTGGGAATGTCATGTATGCATGTACAGTTATTTCATGTGCAAAAACTTCACTATTTACCAATACTAGTATGCATGACCAGTTCTAATGAAGCCCAATCCATCTCATCCTATGCCAATTTACTAGTCTACCCTTCCAGTAGGGGGTGGGATGTTACATATTGCCTTTTTATTCATTTCTCTAGAAAATTCAAGAAGGTCAAACTAATCCATGTGTTACCATTCCATTGGTCTATTTGTCACCATTATATTGGTACATATGTTGTCCTTCTATTGGTCCATATATTACTATTCTATTAGACCATGTGTCACTTACTTTAGGCCCCACATATCACTCATTTTAAGCCTCTATATGTCACTACTTGTAAGGCTACACATGTTACCAATTGTAAGGCTATATATGTCACCATTTGTAACGCTACATATGCCACTATTTTATTGCTCCACATGTCACAAGTGTAAACTGCAATTTGTCACAAACTTAAAGGGTCACTTGTCATAATTATACTCAAGCCATTTGTTATCCATTTAACTGAGCCATTTTCCACTTGTTTCCAATGTCACTTGTCACCATTTCATAGGCCTAATCAACCTTAATTCCCATGGATAAATTTGTCTTGCTCTTTAACATTTTTCTTAGACTAGATGCGCATATCACCTCATCAATTACTCAACTGTAATAATAAATTCACAATTCACTAATTATAATCCATCAATTCATGTTATTGGTAAATCAAAATTCAAAACATTGGGAACGTGCATTCATATCACATTCATTTTTGTTCCATACCCTAGAATATGTCAATTGAGTGCATATACCATCTTGTAAAGTTTCCTAAATCATGATTCGTATATGTATACGAATATAATGCATATGAATGAAATGCATCATGTAAATTCTTAAATAAAATAACTCATGTGACTCAATCTAATAGTTTAATCTCTTAAAAATTTTAGGAGGTAGGATATTACATTCACTCACTTTAAAACGTAGTCAACTACTATCAAGATACAAGTATTTCCATACGAAGAAGGATATGGTCCTACAAAATCTATGCCCTACATGCCGAATAGCTTACTTTTAGAACATATTCTAATGCATCTCATATCATTTAACAATATTTCCTATTTATTGGAATTAGTCACATGTCCAACATAAAGCTCTTAGGATCTTTAAACAATATATGCCAATAAAACCCACATTTTAAGACTTTAGCAGCAGTTTTATTAATACTACAAAGTCTGTTATAGGAGGATACGTAACAGTAATTAAAATGTGTCTCATCTCCTCCTTAGGTTCATATTATCATATAATCTCATTAAAATAACTTCTAAATAGAAGGGTATCATCCTAATAACAAAAACTAACTTAACTTTAGAGAGGAATTTCTCTTTTGGTGGTAGGGAAGAACTTTTAGGAAAATTCTAGATGGAAGAAAATTTAAAAAATTTAATAAACTAAGGAACTTGATTATAATGAACAACCTAAGGTCTCTTGTTAGGAAATTTATCATCAATGGTTTCCTCATCTATATTGTCTCTTTGCTCCAATCTTGACAAGCAATTTGCTACTAAATTGTTTTTCCCTTTCTTATCTTAGATTTCTATGTCAAATTCTTGTAAATGAAGGAACTAATAAATTAGCCTTTGCTTGGTATACTTTATAGATAATACATATTTTAAGGTCTAATTATCAATATATACAATCACTTTAGAATCAATATGATAACAACAAGATACATATTATCTTGTCCTACATATGCATACCCTAGATAAAGAGGTAGTTGTTTCAATTTAAGTGTAGGTGTTTTTAATGTAAAGGGTAGGGTCTTAAGCTTTCTTTGTCCCAAATCTTAAAAAACTTGAAAAACTTGAGAACTAGAACTCTCCCCTTCAATACTCAAAGCATAATCCATAATTTTAGACTCTTCTCCTTGTCCTCCATTCTTGAAGTTGGACGTGCTTCCAAAGGGTCATAAGTAACTTTAGGCAAGGTTGCATGCATAAAGTCAACAATATCAATCATGTGACATATATTGTCCAGGTTAAAACCTCTCAAAGCCTTGAATATTATGAAAATATCCTTGTTATCCCCCACACTATATATAAACTTACCCTTGATCACATCAATAATCACCCTTGTAGAAGCCAAAAATAGTCTTCCTATAATGATGGGAACATTAATTCCATACTCTATATCTATTATTAAGAAGTCGACAAAATATATAAGTTGTTCTACTTTAACAAGTAGATCTTCTACTACCCTATGGGTACCTAGTGGATTAATCTATTAACTGGGTTGATACTTTAGTTGACTTAACTTCCAAAATTCCCATTTCCTAAAAAGAGACATAAGCATTAGATTAAAACTAGTGTCTAGATCATATAAACAATTATAATTATCTAAAACACCAAAATAGAAAGGAATAATAAAAATCCCTAGATACTTTAACTTTATAGGTAAATAGTTTTGTAACATCACACTACTCTTCTAAGTTAAGGACATTGTAGCATACTCTTAAATTTTGTTTTTTATTAAAGATGATATCCTTTAAAAAAAATTATAAAAATGGCATTTAAGCTAATGCTTCAGATAAGGGATATTGATGTAGAACTGGTACAGTACTTTACTAAAACTCAATTCATTATCAAGTCCCGTATGGTATTCGCAACATTGGGTGGAACTAATGATATTTTTGTTTTGTCTAATTTGTTGCCCTAATCCAAATTGACATTAGTGCCAAATAAATGTGAGATCAATGTTATTTTACTTATATTTCAATTTTCTTCTAGATCTAGATCAACATCAACACTGGATAAATATTTTCTCTATCATCCTCTTTTTTTGGTATTTTTGATGGTTTTACTTTCCTATTTCTGATGGCATTACTATCAAGTGTTTTGCTACCTCTCGAGCTAATAACAATACTTGGTTTGTGGTTTGTACCATATTACTATTAAAAGGTTGTCCTTAACCTCTTGCACTTCTTGTTGGCCAATTAGGTAACTTGTATTTCTAAATCGCAAATAGACTCACTTTTTGAATACACCATTTTTTGTAAAGCTTCCCTAAATTATCCAATTGTTTTAATTTTGCACTTATAAAAGACATAAATTTCTTGATCATCTCTTCAATATTATTTTGTGACACTAGTGACTATAAAAAATAAGGTCTTTATTAGAACCCAGGTAGTCCCATAGACTTGCCTACTCTAGTTCCCTACTATTTTCACGATGGATTTGAATGATTATCTACCTCAAGTTATATGAATGGGGCAAAAGGGTCATTTACTACTTTCTTTCCTCCTTAGGCATCCATGTAATTTTCCTATTTGTAGTATTTTGCAGTTGGCTCCACTTTTAAGCATGTGTAATTTTCCTATTTGTAGTATTTTGCAGTTGGCTCCACTTTTAAGCATGTATAGGAAGGGTGCCTATATATGCCACACTAAAAGAATGCCTCCCTACTACTCATTTCACAATTCAAAAGCATCTTCATATGATTGGAGAGATTAACTATTTATGATGTTAAGTTTGAAAATACTTGAACCTTGTAAAGAGTTGGTTTTGTTTTTCCCTTTGCCACTTTGGTAAATGATTTCCTTGACAATATTTTCATAATCTCTTTAACCTCCTCAACAATTTTTGTATAGAGAATCCCTTTACGTAATTGTGTCACGTCAGGTTTGACATGTTAAGGTAAGGTCATCATAGAATAATTGCATCACCAGCTGTAATGAATAATGATGATGTGGACACCGGCTGATCATAGGTCTATATCTTTTCCAAGCATTCATAGAATTAATGCTTCCCTTTCTTTTATGTAAAACTCTAAATCTGCATCCTCAATTTGGTGGTCTTATATAGAGGGAAAAATTATCATCATGAATGCTCATAAAAAAAGTTTAACGTCAATTATAGTGGCCAATTGCTCAATCATATAATATGGAAGGCACTTTATCTTAAGCTCATCTTCTATAAGGCCATTCAATGGAAATGTTTAGATAATCGAATAAAACTCCTTGAAGAAAGTGATCATGCCTTCACCAGGTGGTCTATTAAATTTCGAGAGCAAGTGAAGATGTAATTGCTTTTACTCATAGTTACTCGCCCTTTGACTTAGTCTAATCCATAATAGATTGGTGTTCATCGCAGGCAACTGGATGTCCTCCGTGTGCATCCTTTGTGGCTAATGTTGCTCTAAACCAAAAACCATATCATCATAATGTGTAACCATCTTTGCTCTCCTTTTTGCTTTATTCTTTCTATAAGGGTGTTCAATTTTATGATCAATTTGAAGTAGCCTATCTAAATTGTCACTCTTGGATCCCTTATATTTGCCTTAACTACCTGAAATAAGCAAATAAAATCACAAGATAAGATAAAATAAAAATAAAACAAAGTAATACTACTAATAATAACAATCATAGCTCCCTAACAGTAGCACCAAAAACTTTTACTTTTATATATTTGTAAGTTTAGAAAGTCAGTTATGGATAGTCTATTAAACTGGAATGATTACAAAGTAATGATCTCAAAGAGAACTAATCACTAAATCCACTAATCTTAGTTTAAAAAATAAATTAAACAAATGAAAGATTGGTGAAAATTATTTTAGAAACTAAATTAATGGAAATAAGGTAATTATAATAATGAAAAAAATAAATAAGATAAACCTTAAGGATTCAGGATTCACTTATATGGAATTCCAATTATCAAACAAGAATGATTATCTAGGTTGAAATAGCAATTAACGTACAGTATGTATACACTCTATTGAGGCAATAGTATATCTAATTAGGCAAATACCGCCTGTCAATATATAATGTAACCCATTCAAAATTATTGAGTATAGTTAATCTATATAGTTATCACTAAAGTTTAGGATATTGTCATTCTTTAGTGCTAAAGCATTTATTTTTCTAATACCTAGATCCTACTTCAACTATCATTCCTTTATATAATTCCTAATATTGAATCTATGGTAATCAGGCATAAACTCAACAATTGAAAACTAGATAATAAATTCAACAAACCAATAATCAAATCATATATTAATAATTGAGAAATATATACAAGTTATATCCCTAATCCTAAATAGGATTTCTAGCCACTAAAAATGATGAAAAATAGAACATAAACACATAATTATCAATATAGAAAAGAAGATTAGGAGGTAAGAAGTAGAGAAGATAGCACCAACTCCTCCAATGCTTGCTCCAAATCTTCCTATAATGCTTAAGAAGCATAAAACTATGAAAAGAAAACAAGAAGTCTCTCAAAACCTCTGTTAGAAATTCCCTACATAAATTCTAATACAAGCATTTATAGTCAAGTTTACAAAAATAGAGTTTTAGAAGGTTAATTTGAATGGACAACTTTAGAGAAACCATACTCATGTTATCTTCTCAAATTCATCACCTACAAGAAAATGAACTATACATAGAAAATATAATATAATCCATATCAATAAGTTATAAAAGTGTCAAATATCAAGTAAATTAACCCTAAATAATATATAAAAATATGAACCTATCATGATCCTTGTATTAATATGACTATTAACACCTACACATGTGACTTTTTTTCATGTGGCATTTCTATATAAGACCAATAAGACCCACAATATACTATACTCAATTATCCCCTAGATACGCAACCTATATTAAATATCAAAACCATTTTCCATTTTAAAACAAAAAAAACCTAATCATCCATTTCTTTTACCCATAAAAACGCGAATACCTTTTCCAATCACAAAACTAAACTTTTTTTCATTTCTTCTCTTTTCTTCAAATTCTCATTCTTAAATCTTGCAATTGTCATCTCATCCTTCATTTAGCATAAAGATCACTTCTTTTCAGCTTCTATTCTGTAAAAGATCTAACTTTGACAATCACATATGATCAATGCCTTATATCTTAAAATATTGTGTAACATTAGCATGAAGTTTCTATCACCATACTAACTGAATACCTAAAATAGATATTTGTAGCTTAATTGAACAAAAATCTTGTAATCTCTAACAAATTAATTATAAATTTTCCTTAAAATATTTTCATATAGACTTCTATCCTAGTTTTATACTAACTCTTAAGTTTTCTTTGTGTATATATATTTACTTTATCATCCTTCATCACTGAATTTGTTTTCGAAAACCTAATAGTTGCTACTTTTAGCATTGTTTTCATAAACTTGTGTTCTTACTTGAGGACCCTAGGTAGGTAATATGACCTTAAAAAATATAACCACCCTAAAAAATTCACCATTAGAATTACAAAAATCCAACTAAGAGAAGTATAACCTTCATCTTACAGTTTTTGCAACTTATAAGGAGATCAGAATTAAGAAAACTAGAATTATTAAAACATTTGAAAAACTAGGATTGTGACACTTGAAAAATAAAGGTGTATTATAAACTGCAAATGATCCTTACATTAAGTCACCTCACTCTATTAGACAATTGTCTTAACTCAAAGGTGTAGTTGACTCACCTAACTACTAATACTAGTTGCATCAATTCAAGTACCTTTGCTCTGGGAGAGTTGTTTCCCTTCTTTGGGATTGTTAGCTCTCCTTGTTAAACCAACTGTACACTCTTGATCATTTGTGTTATAGGTGATTTACCTCTTTTTATTAAGTTAGTTTTCTTACCTTCAAAACACAATTATCTTACCTAAATATATGAATTATATCACTCTTAGGCATCTTTAGTCTGAGTTATCTCACTCTAATATGATGGTTGCCTCACCTTGAAGACAAACTTTGTCTCACTTAACTAAATCAATTATATTGTTTTAAGCCTTTGTGTCATATGGGAGTTGCCTCACCTTGAGGATACAAGTTTCTCATCTATTTAGACCAGTAGCATCGCTATTGAGCATCTAATAACATATAAATAAACGAGAGAAAGAGAAAGAGAAAAAGAAGCAAAGACAAGTTTTAAAAGTTTCATAAAAAGAGAGAGATGAAGAAGAAAGGAAGAAAAAAGAGAAAGAAACAATCATAAGTAGTAAGAATAAATAAAGAGAATTGAAGGCAAGGTGACAAGAAAAGGTCTTCACTCCTTACCATCAACATTAGTTGACGTCTTTTTATTCTTTGCTTGCGTTAAAGAAAGTGAAGAGGAAGATTAAACAACCACTCTTGGCTATTGGCTCAAAAGCCGAGCGGAGATGTACAGATTCGAGCTGAGGCGTGCATACTAGTTGGAGGCCACTGGCTGCACCAAGGCGAGCGAAAACATGAAACATATATGAACTTCAGTACAATCAACTTCTATTTAGCCAAGTGTTCAAACATTGCTTCGCTTTTTATCGACAAAAAATGTCGGAAGTACGAGTAAATGATCACAAGGTCCCTCGAAACTTGTGTGACCTCATGAGCATTATTACAGAGAAAAGCTCTAGGGGAAACACGTACTTCATATGATTCAGCATTTGGAATCCATAAAGACAAGAGAGAAGCATCCAGCGTCTGTACAGCAATACTCTTACTTCAGGCTTACGCTTTACATAAATATAGTTACAACGCCTAGTCTTAAACATACAGGCAGAGATGTTAATATCATACTTCTTCATCAGGCAGGTGTTACTGCAGCTATGAATGTGCCAGTCCATCCCAAGAAGTTTCAAAATCAAAGTACAACGTACCTGCATCAACTGCAGGAGGGCCTGTGGAAATAACGTTAAGATTTGAACCTTCTAAAACCAATGGAACAGATTGATTTAAAAACCAGCTATCATGTTCACGATCACTGTTTTCAACTTGAGTTTCTCCACTAAACAGGGAGCTATACTGCCTGACAGTCGTTGGCTCATTGTTGGCTATAATGCTGTAAAGCATGCTATCTTCAAATGGTGTTTGCTGATCGGTCTGATTTAAGTTGTTAGCCCAACTGAAAACATCATCAGTTAACTTTAACTCCATGATATTTTGACTTCTGTTCCAAAATCGTGATAAATCCTTGCCTTCATTTGTTTGAGGAATAGGTTGATTGGACACTTGGGGTAGGAAAGGCATCGGATTTACTGGGCCATTTACCACATTGGGTGGGGACAACTCTGGATATACATGTGAATCTAAGCTCATATTGGCAAATTGATCCTGCTGCCCTGCAGGATTTTGGTTCCTCGATGTGGCTATTGAAGCACGATTTCTAGCAGCGTATGATGGACAAGGACAATTCATGCTATTTGATGAGCTGTACGCAGGACGATTTAATGTCAAAGCACCCCGGATAATTCCTGGCCTTTTAAACATGGTATTAGTTGGGGTAGACAGTAACCCAGAATTAGCAACAGCAGGCCTTCTACTCTGATTCTGTACTCCAAGACCCCGATTTGGAACTCTATGAGGAAGATTACCATTTTGTCTCTGTACATTTGAGCAAGCACGGATTGATTTATGTCTTGGGAGTTGATTCCTTGAGAGCGAATTGGTTCTCAGTTGCATATTGTCAACTGGTACTACTTGATTAACCTCAAACACTGACTCAGATCGAGAAGTGTCAAGAAAATTTGAAACTAATAATTGAGCATCCTTTTTCATCCTGAAATTTTCCCGCTGAATTTTCCACATCTGCTGTTTATCGGTGGCGTGACAATGATCAAAACTGGAGAGACCTGTACCCCAGTATGTGCATGGTGCAACAGAGTCACAGACATAACAGTGACACTGCATTTGAAAAAGAACAGAGATGAATGTGAAAGAACAGATGCTGATACTTTAGGCCAGGACTTCAGAAAAACAGAAATTACCAGGACACAGTGTGTTTCATGTGGAGTAGAACTGAAAGGAAATTTAGCACAAAGATGGCGTGAATGAGGATAGTCTCGGCAAGCAACCTGGAAAAGAAACACAATGTGTCAATATCTTGCAATCCAAAAGAACAAAAAAAAAATGGATTTGAGGCGTTATATTTAGCCTCAGTATATGACGTTAAAGATATAGCAGCTACAGCATGCCCAAGCACAGAAGATAATCATCATACAGACCTAAAAAATCTCAACTTCATATGATATTCCAAAGATCTCAGATATCAGTAGCACAAGGAGCCTCTTAATTACATTACACAGTTATCGCATCCCTCGATTCAGGATGCGGATCATTATCCTGGCATATCATGGTCCAACAGATAGAAGAATCATTACACACAACTTAGCAAAACCAGCTAAAAATAAGCTACGACTAAACTATCCCAAGTTCCCAAACCCCAATTCAACAAATCATCTGTAACTATTCATCCTCAACCCCAGCAGCTAAAGAGACGGACAGCTCCAAAATTCCCAAATTTATTTTCAATCATCTTATCAAAAAGCTACATTCTCAAAATAACAATGGTTTGACTGGCACATTACCATAAGATCAACACATTCAAAAGAACATCACAACACACCATTAAACTCTAAAAGGCATCTGAAACATGCTCAAATACTCAGACACAAGAACTCGCACCTGCCCTTTTTGTCCAACAATAAGCAAGTCATCGCCGTCACTATCGGCGTCGTTGACGATGGCCACAGGAATATCAGGGTCCCTGTCCAAAACCACGCAATCATCATCAGTACCAACATTCACCGCCTTCAAAGACTTGGGCTTTGACTTTGGTTTAGGAGGATTATATTCCCCAACAATCACAACATCATCACAGTCGTCCGATTTCGGATGAAGGAACTCCTTCAACCAAAAGAGACTATCTTCGCCAACTCTGGGATCGTCGAATGGCGGCTCCTCATCGGAGCTGATGTCAAATATCGGGGGATCAGAAGAGGCCATAAGAGTATGGAAACGATTAAAAAAAAACAAAAGTTGAAGTTTTTGGTACAACCATCCATATCACTTGCCAAGGGGTGTATTGAAAAAGAAAACGAGGGTTTGAAGGAAAAAGTGAATTAGAGGGGTAAAAAGGTCAAAAACAAACTATAAAACTTAAAGCAAAAATTCAATTTATATGAAACTATGGACTTAGGGTTGGATATAATTTTTTTTTTAATTATCAGACTTGAAATTTTTAATAAGTTTCACATTAATACCTTCTTTATAAAAAAAAGATTGGGCTAATGCTCGTTATCGGGCCGAAAGAAGCTCAAGATAATTCTGAGTGACTTTTTGAAAACAGATGTCAAATATTGAAGAGTTCATAAGAGGATGGAAACAATTAAAAAAACTTGAGTTTCCGAGTTCTAACCGATGTTCTGAATACCGTACCGGACTTGGTATCGGATTGGGCTCTGGAACGGAACTGTATCGGTACCGGTCGTACCGGGTACCGTTTCGGGATATTTTTTAAATTTATAAAATAGTCCCTAAACTTTTTAAAAATTACAAAATAGTCCATATTAGTAAAATAAAGGGGGAAGGAGAGGTAGGAGAGAGGGAGGAAAATTTTGAAAATTTTGCAAAAAAGTCCCCCATTTTTTTAAAATTTCCGGTATTTGACCGGTATTTGGAATACCGGCCGGTACGGACGAAATTGGCCGGTACCGACCGGTATTTGTCACCGGTACCATTGAACCCGTACCGGTACCGGAACCTGGCCGGAACGGTACGTACCGGCCGGTACGGTACGAAATTCTGAACATTGATTAAAACATCCAAAAGTATAGATCAATCATATAACTCTTTTTTCTAGCAAAACAACTTATGATGTCCAATTCTAACATCTAATGATGGAGCGCTTCATTTGATTATTAATTTATTACAGACAATCTCGAAATGGGTAAGATTTAATCACTAGTTTTGACCAGTCAATTGTACTATTCAAGTTTTATATTATTAACCAAGAGGTAAAAATTAAATAGCATTGGACTGAATTATTGTGGTGACTAATCCTACATGTGTGGGGAGATTAACTTGAGCTTGATGTTAAATTAACCGACCAAGTTAGGTTAATTAACCATCAATTGAAATCGGAATACGTGTGAAATTTAATTTAAATGCGTAATTAAAATTTAACCAATGCTCTTAAAATTTTGAGATTAACATAGTCATCAAATTGCAAATCTAAAATTAATAACATATTTCAAAGTTGTAACATTAATATGAACAATTTAACCATCTAATCAACCTCTAAGATACAACAAGTTGCTTTACTCCTAACAATTTTATGATATATGTTGTTGGAATCTAATTTGGAGTTAGATTTCGTACTAATAAAATAAAAAGTTTAAAGGTTGAATAGTGTAAGTTCGTCATAAAATCAATAAATAGTGACTATAAGAAAATTAGTTATTAGCGATGGACAATTATTGAAGGAAACGAAACCGTTGGAAATTACTAACGGAAAATCATGTTCCGTCGGTATAATTGATGGGAAAAATTTTAATTTGTAACTGAAAAAATTTATCGATAAATATGGAGGAAAATCAAACTGGTTAAATTTTCGGCAGAATATAACGACAATAACAAATGTTTGTCAGTAAAAAAAAGGGGAATTAATAGAGGAGTAAAAAATTTTTGAGTTTACTGATGGTAATCCATAAGTAAATTCCATCGGTAAATTTTAGTCGTATACGTCGTCATTTACTTTTAGTTCAGCATTTAGAAGACGTCGTCGTTTTTATTTAAGCTAAATTGCTTGCAGCTTCCTTGCCCCCGTGTCCCTTGTCCATCACAGCTTCATTTTTCTCTCTCTTCTATCGTCGCAGTCCGATTGTGCTTGTCGCCGTGCCATCGCGTGCCAGCATCATGCCACCATGCATCATCAGCGTGCCACCGTCGTCATTTTTGTTGCTAACAAAGGCCACTGCTCGCCGTGTCACCACACCTCGTCGCTACTCGTCCTCGCCATCGTATCACATCGTCATATATTGTACAATCATATCTCATGCACAGCACGTCATCGCGATCGTGGTTCTGTAAATGTATAGGTTCATTGCGACGTCGTTTGGTTATGTGTAAATGTGTCGACAGTAAAATTTGTCTTTTTCGAACAAAATTCATTGTTAAACTTCTTTGTTATATACCATTGGTTATGTAAATGTGTTGACATGGGATAGAGAAGATGTGCCTGAACTAAACCTCCAAAGTTTGTGGGCTTCCACACTAAGCGGAAGAAGATGCTTGTGCTGTTCGTCGTCATTACCAAATACCAATCGTCAGTGTTCAGCCGAGGACCACAACCCGCAGCCCAAGTGGGCAGGTGTTATGCCATACTGCCACTTGCTTAAGAGGTCGCAGCCGACCCAGGTTGGATTGAGGTTTATCGGGAACAAGCCGGCACACCACTTTCAATAAGCCACGCACTCGCAAGGCATAGGATTGTGATAACACATGTACGATACGTGTCAATTTTGTTTGTAGCCAAATCTTCTTCTTCTTGTTTGATTTCGCTGCTGTACCAAAGAAGAAAAAAGGTTAAAGGGAATCTTACGACTTTTGGAGACGAGACGGTTGAAGTTGACTCATGGCATGTGCCTTCTTCGTAAGCAATAGTTGACTCCCACTTTCTTTCCACTATTGACTAGACAACACGTAAGAAAGTGGCTTTTGGGATACTTTTCAAAAATGGTACGTGAGTTCGAAATTAAGGAAGTAATTTTGTGTTTTATTAAATAAATAATTTAGTTCTGTCTAATTTTGATGAAATTGGGCGCTATTGTTTGGATCCATGAGATTGGTTAACTTTGACTGATAAATACCTGCAAAACAATAAAGGCACACCGGGGGTTCACTGCCGGTAGGCCTCTCCGAAGCTCAAGTTAGTCTCTTTTGTGAAGGTTTTGGTGGTTAGGAATAAAGAAAATACGAGAATTGTAAAGTCGTACCTTTTTTATGATGAGATAATGAGTTTATATAGTAAATACCTGTAAGAATTATGTCAACATCGAGGAATGTGCCGATCGGCCTATGTGCCGTTCTGAGTTTGAGTTTGGGCCTAGCACAACCGACCCAACCATAACTAAACCTTATATTAAATTAATGCGACCATAAGCAAGATGTTTTATATTTAGAGGTTTAATTGAGTAATCAAACAATTTTGAAATTTAATTAAAAAATATATCCTTAAATAAAATTTATTAATTTATTATAGTTTATAAAAATAAGCTAATTTACTGACCAGTTAATTAATAAATAGATTAATTTTTAATTAAAAAATTAATCAATTCAAAACCTTTCATATAAATATGTTTTTTATTAATTTTTAATTGTAAAAAACGTATTCAGTGTGTAAGACTCTTTATATATATATACACAACTTTTTTTATTTTTATAAATAAATTGTTTCCGTGATTCGAACATGTAGCTTGATTCGAGCATGTAACTTTCTGATTACAAAAGAATAATGTTTACCAGTTATCTCAAGATTTTTCTTTCGATTACTGTTTTTACTTTTTTGCCCAAAGAGGAAGAAGGCATCTCAACACCGCCACTAGACAACGACAACCATTGTTAGTTGGATGTTAGATATGAATGTCCTGTTAGCTAGAGATTGGCTACACATCATTTCATGTTCTTATTGGTCAATGTAATGCTCCATGACCTATATTCGTCGGGTGTCTATTCGACGAAGCTAAGAAACAAAAGTGACTTCATTTTCATTATCTATCACCAAGAAAAATGGAGACAACCTTCGTAGTGTTTCTTTGGCCATTTCATTGGTTTTGAGTGTCCGAGTTGTTCAAATTATGAAACGATTAATATTTCAAATATATTTTTTAAAATTTAAAATTTATTAATTGATGTATCGATTTTATAAATTAATTAATTTTTATATAATTAATTTTTAATTACATTTTAAAATTTAATTAATAAAGATAAATTTGTTAAATTATATTTAAAAATTTTCACTTTATTCGACTTTGACCAATTTATAGGTAAAACAAGAAAAAAAGGAGCCCACAGCATTTACCAGATGAACAAGTGGTTACATCAGGATGGAGCAAGTGGATACGTGTCACTGTTACGTGGAATGTAGAGAACGCGTGTGTCACTTTTTCAGAGACTTTTGAGCATTCCCATAAGACCTTGTCAGTGAAAACGGCGTCCTCCTTCCTTTATTACAGGAGCCCATAGCTTCTGTCTGAAAACCGTTGGACTCAATTCACTTTGGCTTTTTCTAATTTAAAATATCGATAAAGTTGTCTAATAAAATTAAAAATTTTAAATTTTAATTAAAAATTTTAAAATTCAATTAAAAATGATTAAATAAAATTAACTAAAAATTTTAATTTATAAAATATATCAATCATATTAATGTAAAAAATTTACCAAATAATTGATTAATTAATTAATCATTTTTTAATAATAAACTTTATTAAAGTAAATTGGAAAAAATTTAAAAATAAAAAATAAAAAATAATATTTTTACAATTAAATCATTTAAACCAATTGAGTTTTTGAATCATAACAAATTGCAAATTAATTTGATAAGCTAGTAAATTTTCCATTGAATAAACTTTATTAGTCTTTATTTCATTCAATTTAATAAAAGAAGAAAGCTTTTTAATTACTTTTTTAATGTTGCTTTATAAATTAATGAATAAGAATTGTTATATATATTTAACTTTCTTTTCTCTAGTAATTCACATGGTTTTAATTTACGCAAACAATATTTTTTTAATTTTAATTAAATATAATTAAGCTATAATTAAAATGTAGTTAATTAAAATACAAAATATAATGTATTAAAATGTAATTAATTACAAGATAATTAATTAAATTGTAATTAATTAAAATTAAAATATAATTAATAGATTAAAATATAATTAATAGATTAAAATATAATTAATTAGTTAATTACAACGTAATTAATTAAAATATAATGTATTTATTAATAAAAATATAATTTTTTTAATATTTTAATA
>JANKOE010000009.1:22980042-23025093 GCA_026284465.1 Erythroxylum citrifolium | reverse complement strand
AGGACCGTTGGTATAGCCAGCATCTACTAAGTAGTAATTTCCTATAAACAAATGACACTATTACTATTGTATTTGTAATCAAACATTTCTGATCTTACATACCCCTTGGAACTTGAAGTCCATTACGCCTCGTTACAGCATCATGCAGAACCCTTGAATCAGATGTTGAACCCTCCCATCCCGCAAGAACATAAACAAAGTTTAAGTTCTTATCACACACCCCTAACACATTAGTGCATATTTTCCCTTTCCTACCTCTGTATCTAGGTTTGTCTGTTTGGGGAACTATTATATCTAAATAGGTCCCATCTAGAGCACCAAGGCAACCCTTTGAACAAAATTCTACAAAAAAGTTATAGTTTAGTATTTTAAAAAAGTTAAATTAGACAATTTATTGTAGCTAATTAAATTTACTAACCTTAAACCATTTCCATCTATTGTCTGTGCAATCAACTGGAATTGATATGGGCTTGACATACAACAGATTTTGCAGCTTTAGTACGGCCTTCAACACACTATGGAAGGCCCTACTTATTGTTTCTCCAGACCTCATCAACCTAACTTGTAATACTCTATTAGATTCATTTTGTGCTAATATTCTTAGGAAGATTAAAACTTTTTCTTCAATAGGCACATGGCCAGTATTTGTCAACCCATCGTGGACTTGAAGCATTTCACATAACAATGTAAATGCATTTAAGTCCATTCTTAAATCCCACTGGCTATTCCTATCACCCTCATTCAAAATCCTATATATATTAGCTTGCCTAGTTGGCACTGTCAATGGCCTACTACCTTGGCATTTTTCACTCCTCCTCCATTTTTTTGTGTATACATACAAGCATACCAATATGACCATTCTCATTAATTCCAACTCCCCATTCCAAAGCTCAAGCAAAGTCAAACACTTTAACATTGCATCTTGAACCTTGTTATCCATGTTTGTAAATAAATACTGCCTGCAAAGAGTAAAAAGTATAATGATCATTAACAAGCCACAACCATTTTAGTTTCGTGCGTTTACTAAAAATTAACTACACAATTGACATGCGCATATTCTGATCAGAAATCAATGGCATTAATTCCAAAGATATTTTTCGAAGCACAACACTTATACATTGTTATAAAAACCAAGCTAATAATCAAAACCAAGCTCATTTTAAACATTGTTATCAAAACCAAGCTCATTATTCCTTGTTACATTGGAACGATCAAAAACCTTGACTCTTACACGTTCATTGCACTAGAGATGCATGTTTCAGAATGTAGAAGTTATGATGGCCACTAATTTGTTACTAGTTACATTATAAATAACAAATAGATTAAAAGGAAATCGTTTTACAATATGATTGTTCAATTATAAATTAGAACTTTCTTTTCCAAGTTAAAAAATTCATACAGCATTATTGATATGTATATAAGAATAGTTTAGAAAAGAACTCAAGAAGAAAAGTACTCATTCTTTTTATTGCAATTAATTAGTTCTTTTGTAGGGGATGCTAGTGTTTTGATTTAATTATGTTGATGTTATGTACTTTAACTTGCAGTGTTTGATGATTTTAAAGTGTTCAAGTTATTTATAAATGGAATCTATTTCTAAGTTGTCTATAATGGTAAAGAGCAATGAATTGCAAAAACACCAAGCAAAAGAACATCACATTACATATGTCATACATAATTGGTTGCTATCAAAATTAATTACAACAAACAGTCAGTGCCAAGATATATTTCAGACAACACAAGGCATAATCCAAAGTTGCAAAAAACAATCAGATACATATAGCATAACGCAGATTAAATTCAAAAAAAGGAAATACCTGTCAAAAGAAACAGAAGAAAATCTTTGGAGATATATAATGAGGTTCTCTTGGATTCAATCAAAACGCATATGCAACCTCTCATCGATCAACAACAACCCAGGATTCCTAAAAAGAAACAAAGACAAAAGTTAAAAGCTTCGAAAGGAAATCAAAGAATGATCCAAAACCCAGAAAATTTTACACAAATATATGCCCAAATAAGCTTTCAGGAATTTGATACAAGAACAAAAAGGGTGGCACCGAAGTTGAATATACAATTCAATCCAATCAAGGAAAGTAGGTTGACAATAGTAAGGCCAATGAATATGGATGATAGAAGTAACCATAAAGTGGATACCATCCCCATGGTAAGAAGAAGAGCTAGAATCGAAAATCCACACTGTCCATTCAAGAAACTCAAAGAATGGTAATAGCCGAAGGTCTCCATTTCTCACAAATCCACATATACCAAGACCTAACAGACTGAAAGGTCTCCATTTCTCACAAATTTCCTTCATTTCCGACCCCATACAAGAAAAAGAAAAGAACAAGACAATGTACAGCAAATTTTCGCAACCAGAGAAAAGTCAAGCAAGGAAGCAGCGACATTTTTCCAGCACAAAATAAAAAACTTACTTGATTGCCGAGACGAACATGTTGGGAAAGAAGGGCAGCGTGCGAGAGAGAAGCGTAGAGACTTGACTGCCGAGAGATAAGAGTGATTTTGTTGAGGGAGAAGGGGGGCGTATGAGAGAGAACCCTAGACAACTGCCGAGAGAGGAGTGTTGGGGTAAAGTTGGATGATGGGTTTTTGTTTTGTTTCGAAGACAGAAACAAAAATTTTTGTCCTTCGGTTTTCGAAGGAATAAAAGTTTTTGTTTCTGTCATTCGGGGACAGAAGACAAATTACTTGGGACAACAACCAAACACGCAGAGGGACAAGATATTTTTGTTTTGTCATCTGTCTCCACTAAAAGAGACAGCAACCATATACACTGCGTTAGGCTTAATGATGTTGCGAGCCCATTTGTCAGTTTTAAGAATTCAATGTTTACTTTGGAGCAGGACTGTTACTCTATTAAGATTAAGAATATAGTGCATGTCAGTGTTGGTTCTCCAGATGTAAAAACTCTTATTCCTATTGAGCTCCCAACATCGAATCATAGAAAAGCCTCGTTTTAATTCCTGATTTCTCATAGGCGGCGTTAATTGATGTACGTGCAGATTTGTAAAATGTCTGAATGAAACTTTTGCATAATTGTGGTGTTCTCGTGACTAATAGTACAAATATTCTTACAAAATAATGTTGGATGCTGTTCCTGCGTGGACATTCTGTCGGTTTCTTATTCGTTTGGAGGGAGAAGGAGAGATCAAAGATGCAATAAGAGAGTATTAGGGATCCCAAATAATTCTTAAACATCCCTGGGCCTATCACAAATACGAGAGATATTATATGACAAAAATGCAATAAAAAAAGAACTGTTTATGAGAAATAGACTTGTACGTAGAAAAGGGCTCTCGACTCTCGAGAGAGATCCAGGGCATGGGTCATTTCAGTATTTCACTTTCGGGGATGTGCTAAACAATCAACGTACAAACACTAGTATAGTACAAATGTAGCCACCCTATCCAGTTCACAAGAATCAGAACCGACCATTAATAATAACTCTAAAAAAGACACTAACAATAGTTAAGACGTATGAAAACACATTATCTGTTAAATTTGGGGGGTTTTTTAAAGCTGTAAACATGGGATCTTTTCTTTTGGGTCATAAGTAATGTTGGGACTTGGGATAATGGATACGTCCATCAAATATGGCCACCCACGTTCTGCATTCAGTACATGTTCCTGACCTTTTTAACTCCAACGTTTTGTCCCGACTTGGTTACCATACTAGTGTTTGGTTGAGTTGAGTCATAGGCAATGTTGGGACTTGGGATAATGGATACGACCATCAAATATGGCCACCCACGTTCTGCATTCAATACCTGTTGCTGACCTTTTTAACTCTTTATCCAACCAAACACTAGTCGGGACAAAACGTTTATATTATGAGCATTAATTATATTTCTTTTTTTTAAAAATGAGATTCATTTATTACATTACATACATAATGTAACGATTTAGTACCTTTCATTTACTTCTTTCCCTACTTCTCTTCTCAGCCACCAAAAAAATTCATAATACAACATTACATTATATTATTAAAAACTAAAATGAAAATAAATAAAAAGCAAAGGACGGCTGTTGACATGTGACGGTTTCCCGCGAATATTGCTTGTCCTCCCCCTCCTTTTTCTCCGTGCTCCGCGCGTTTGGTACACTCGCATCCATTCTTTTCTTCGTCAATCTTATTTAGTTGCGTGAAGGATACGCTCCACATGGGAAAGTAATGCGAGTGAAGGATGGAAATTGTGGGAATTTTCATGCACATGACGCGTGGAGTTTGCAAGAAACTTCTCTTAATGTTGAATTTTCCCTAAAATACTAGTCGGAGGGTATTTTCGGATACAAATTTATTTACAGTTGATATTTATTTACATGGATTTATCTCTTAAATGTTATTCATAAGTTTTTTAATAATTTATCAAGCGTATATTTTAAATAAATTAAAGCTAAACCAAAAATTCAATTCGAGTAATGCTTGTATCTCTCTCGTGGTCAAAAGGTGGAGGGAATGAAAGGGACCGAAGGGGGTTGTCTTGTCTCCAGTCCAGACTGACGGACGGAGGAGAATGTAACATAAAATACATTTCAACTCTTTATTAATATAATATATTATTTCAGTTTCCAAAATTGTCATTATCTAAAATTGCAAACAAGCTCGCCGTCCTCCTCTGTTTCCTTTTCATTACTCACATGTTCCATTTTTAGCAACCTCTCTCTCGCTGAACCAGAGGAAAAGAAGATAGTCAAGGTGTGCCATTCTTTTTCAATTTTTGATTCCACCCTCCATTTCCTTTGTCTCTTTGGCTTTGTAAGACATAATCAATGCTTTCTCAACCTTGTTTGCAAGTTTTTCTTCTGTTATTTTGCGTTTTCTGTGGCAGATAAAGAGTTACTAAGTTCCTGATTTGGAACTTTATTTTTTTCATGTAATCCACCCCCCTTCGCCGCTTGGACTCTGTTATGGCATCTTTACAATTTTTGTTCACGTAGGTTTCATTTTGTTTGTTGTTAACAGGTGCTTTCTACACAAATCAAAGAGCCCAAACTGCAGTCAGAATTTGAAGTCCTCAGGATAGAGAACTGTTCGGCGATAAATCACTTTGTACAAGTTGGTATCTTGTGGATTTTCTGGAATGGCTGGGAGTTGAGATGCTGGCTTCATGGTGATATGAAAAATGGAGACAAAGGAAGATGCTGACCCACTAGAGGACGGGGCATCATCACCGTGCTCGGTGCCACAGCAAATGTGTGAGGAGAGATTAAGAATGGATGAGGAGAAATTGCATGCTGAAGAGTCATTAAGAGAGGATGGAGAGACATTGCATAATTTGTCATCAGGAAATAAAAGTTTTCAGTCGACGACGCCAAATCCTCATAGGCGGAGCCAAAGTGAGATTTTGACTACAGGGAATTCGCGTGGCAATAGTTTTCATAAGTTAAAAAATCAGGTACAAAAGGCATGGAGATGGGGTGCCAATTCAAGGGATCAAGGCAACAGATCAAATTTCAATCCTGAGATCTTGACCAACCAGAAACGGCAGTGGTACCAGCTTCATGCCAAAGACTCGGTACTGCGATATTTTCTTTCTGTTTTCCCTTGATATTTGTCATACCCAGCATAAACTCATTTCTTTATTCCTTGTTGGAATCAAGTCTCATGCTGTTTGAGCTATCTTTAGGTGTTTTCTGTTTCTGGATTATTCATAACAAATCTCGAGGATAAACCAAGGGAAAAGACCTGGTCTCTATGCCCTTAGGAATTTCAATATATTTTAATACTGTCTTTGTTCTCTTGCGATATCTATGATTAATTTTCGAATGAGTTATATTCTGCAACAAATGCTAAGCATCCAATAGAAGGAAAAAAAATGCTTATTACTTTTGACTAGAACAGGTGTTTGCTGTCTTGGATGAAGTTTCAACATCATTGATGTTCTTAACAGTCTGAAACAGCACTTGTGTTTCACAGCGTTTTAACGACCATGATTCAGTAAATGTACCTTGCAGTTTGGGGAATTAATTCATACCCACCGGGACAGTTTTGGTGCATTTTTAACATGCATGTAGTAGTAAATTGATGTCTTTCTGAGGAATATATGGCCTTTGGTTTGATAGGATGTTGAATTATTTGCATGAGTTTCAAGTCTATAACTTGCTTTCCCAAGATTATTGTACCTCTTTCACCTCTAAGTATCCTAATGATAAAATATCTTTGGACCATTTACCCAAAAAAAAAAAAATCTTTGGACCTCTGTTACTTGTCCTTCAGTAATCTTATCACTTTTTAAGTGATTTCCTGCAGCTAATCACAGAAAATAACAATAGGATGAGATTTTTTTTCTGGGATTCATTATCATTTTCCATGCTATGTAATTGAGAAGAGTTTCATTAGGCCAGCAGTTTAGAAAGTCCATCAACCATTTCTATGTTTCTAGCCCCTTTTGCTTGTTGAGGAAGCTCATTTATTTGCTCATTTTGCTTTTTCTCTTAAAAATAACTCTGGAAAGTATGATTTCTTTTATTTGTAAGAAACAGGGAAGGGTAAAATGCATTGTGTTATTTTCTAGGGCCTTTAAGTTTTACTGTACAAAAAGTACGATAAAAAATGAAAAGGTAGAATTCAAGAATAAATTGAGTTCCATCATTGGATTACAGTGGCTTGCTGAAGTTTATTGCTATTTACAAACAGGAGCGAAAATGCAATAAATTGCAATGTTGGGATTAGTTACCAGTTCGAATTTGATACAAATTTATATGTTTTGGGAAGTGATTGGAATGTGTTCTTATGAGAGCTTTGTTTGTTTTTTAATTTCTATAAGAAGTGTTTCTTTAGAACTGGAAAATTTCTCTACATGGTTTACATTTTGCATAAATTCCAATATATTGCGGAAGTTTCTGCTCCAGCTTGCCTTTTTTACAACATTTCTCATGCATTTTGTCACTTGTTTACTTATGTTATACGTGCACGGTAATGAGAGTTATGCATCCATATCTTTGATAAAAGTCATGATCTGAAGATGTCTCTTCAGGACCATACAAAATACAAGGAGCCCACCTCATTATTTGAGCACTTTGTTATTGTGGGGCTTCATCCTTTCACCAATCTTGAGACTGTAGAGGATGCATTTGTGAGAAGAAAGAAGTGGGAGTGGGAAATGTCAAAGGCTGAAATGATGATCTTTAGATCAACACAGAGTAGGGGGCCTTCCTTCCCAACATTGGAACCACAGGTTGAACTCCAGATCAGTTTTATATAGCAATTTTTACTGGTGCAAGTTGCTTGTTAATGGCGGTTTCATTTAGTTTCCTTTTGCTTTAGTTGACTTGTTTGTCTGTGCTCTTTGTTTGGGATACTCTTGCTATGTTGCTATATATATACGGCATTTTGCTTGTGAAGACATGGGAAATGTCTTTTGGAGACAGTGCAGTTAATTACTGTAGTTCCATTGTAGAGTAGAATGCAGTTCCATTGTTTCAGAATAATTGGTTTCTTGGTCAATTTTTCTGTTAACAACTTTATTCTGTATAAATTTATGCAAGTACAATTTTATTTATATATCTTGGTCAACAATTTTTCCTTCTCTTGAAACCTAACAGTGCAGTTATTCTTGCTATAACTGCAGATACTTTTCAAATATCCTCCTGGAAAGAGATTAGCAATGCGTATGAAAGATTTAGCTACATTCTGTTTTCCTGGAGGCGTTAAGGTTGGTGTTGCCTACTTTTTTGTAATAACCCTAGTTTCAATTTACTTTTGATTTTTCCCATATGTAGACATATGTATGTATGTTTATATAATATGATCTGAATCATTAATCTCAGCCAATGACTTAGGTTTTAGTTTTGAACGGTTTCTTATTATTCTATTAACTTCTTATGGCTTAAAGGACTCAAGTTTAAGACATGATAATGTAGGGTGAGTAGAGGACAATCAAAGGATTTGATAAGACATGAATAAACTGTAAATCCAGAGCTTCTGGAAGATTTTTACTTGTTCTGGAATTGAGGGTTTTAGGGCTTATGAAATAAGGAATTGAAGTAAAGGATAAGTCCATGAATACTCCTATGCTAACATCAGGAACTAGGAATCACTCGTAGGATTTGAAATGAACAAAACTATTGGAATCACTCCAATATAAATTTATTTTAATTAAAATTATTTTAATCTCTTATATAATATTTATTAATGAATTATCAATAAAATTATTTTATTTTATTAAAATAATTAATTTATAAATTAAAATTTATTTAAAATATATTCTAATTATTAAATCAAATTTTGTATGAAATTTATACATTTTGAAGATATTTTAAATTTAATTATATTTATTAATAATAATTAATTTAATTTAATTGCAAAATTAAGTAAATTAAATTGAATTATTTATATTTTTATGAATAAAATTAATTAATTAAATATATAATATTAAGTTAAATTATTTATAATTATTATTTATAATTATTATTAATAATTAATATATTAAATAATTAAATACTATATATTTAATTGATGGTGAATCAAATTGTGAAAAAATAGAAACAAAAAATAAAAACTACTTTTATAGTTTTCATAAATTTTGAAAATTGGAAGAAACCAAAAGCAAAAGCAAAAGTAAAAATCCTAAACAAATAGTTTTTTTTAAAATACTAAAATTGAAAACAAAAACAGAAAACTAAAAGCATAATTAGAAATAAACAGCCCTAAACTAATGAATGTTTTTATTCTACATCATTCTCGCCCGCCTGACGAGAGTCTGGTTTGAAGGGTAAATGTTTCAACCTCCGTCTACTAGGCCTTCTTTAGTGGTTTCTTCAAATTGCTCCCCAACTTCAAGTTAACCCTCGCATTTTCTAGATCTTGGGCTTCCACAATTGTATTAGAGTTGGTTCCATAAGGAAATCACATTGCTTCTCTCCCAAGTAGGCATCAAGATTATAATTATTATTGCTTCTTGTTTTCAAAAGCATTAACTTGCCATCATTGCTGAATTTCGACTTGGAAATGGCACAACTTTTCTTTGTTCGTATTCTGTGTTAAATTTACTACTTCATCTTCACCACTCAAAATAGGATCTGCACCAATCTGGCTGCTTCTTTCCTGTCCACCAAGAATATTATCACATTTTGAGCCAACAAACTCTAAGACCCTTAGTATTTGTTGGTCAATCTTTTCAGCTCCTTCAACTCTTGTTTTAGCCTATTCTCCTTGGTGTATAAACTTGCTGTTTAAGTGTTTCAGCTTGCTTTTAATTGTTTAAACTTATTCAGTTGTTTCAGCTTCAGGGTTTGGGATGCTTACTGACTTACCAAAAGGATTCATTGCTTCTTGCCTTTCTTCATCTTCAGTGATCTAATATTTTCAAACTCTTCTTGTTTTCTAGTTCCTGATCATCTTAGCTAATTGAACAGTTGAAGGAGACTACCAATAACCGCATCACCCTGAACAAACACTTCCTCATAGGCAGAGTCTATTAAATCTGAAGAGTCAAAATCAGAACATGACTTTTTGGCATAGATTTTTTGCGTTGCGTGTTGTAAATTAGTGTCAGGCCCTTCATCTTGTTTATTAATATCTTTCCAATATCTACCATCAAGTATAGGTTGTTGGTTTGCATAATTTCTTCTTGTGGGAGTTGTGAGTTGTAGGTAATGAATTTCAAGGCTATCTAGCCTTTCTACAATTTGTCAGACATGCTTTCTTATGTGAATTCTTACTCATGAATTAGTTCTTAGAATACCTTGTGAACATGGATCATTAGTAACCAAAATTGCTAGAACTTTCAGAAGCAGTGTGTCTTGATCTTGGTCGTTGAGTATTCCTGTATATGCCCGTTCACTGCATGTCATCATACCAAAGCTTTGATACCAAATTGATATAGGCAAAATAGATAGACGTTCAAATTATTTGATAAAACACATATAAACTATAAATCTGGGTTGCTAGAAGTTGTTTAATTGTGTTGGAAATGAGGGTTTTATGATTAAATTATCTAAAATAAGGAATTAAAATAAGGGATAGGTCTAGGGATCACTTATAATTTTGTATCAAAATTAGGAATCAGACCTAGGAGAAATAACAAAAGATATTGGAAATACTCCAATAGGGTTCTAGAAATCACTTCTATATTTTGGGAATTACTCCTAAATACCTAAGACTGACTCTTAGAAAAGTTTCACTCTTCAAAAATAAGTTTGTTCTTCTTATTCCTTGAAATGTCTAAACACATCTTGATGCAAAAGTGCTAAAGTCTGTCGAAGAAATAAAAGAGAAAAAATTAGTCAACTACAAGCCTTAATTTGGTGGGATGAGGATTGAGAATTGAGTTAACAATAGAGATAAGGGCTAAAATTTAGATTATGTTAGGATTTTTTATTAGATAAGAAGTAGTAGTGAATTAAATATTTTATTCTATTTTAGATATGTTATCCTAGTTGTTTAGGACTTAAATCTATAGAATTTTATTAGAATAAGATTTAAATTTGTTAGGAACCTTTTCCTACTAGAATAAGGGTTCTAAGAACTTCTCTATGTGTATACTCAGTCCTTCAAGAATTACAATCCTGATTTTTTTCTACAAACTTTAGTTTTCAATTAGAAGGAATGATGCTTTCTTTTAAGAGTGATTTTTAGACCCTAGGAGTGATCCTAGTTTCCTACCTTCCATTCTTTTTGCTATTCTCTAAATTTCGGTAATCAAAACCCTAAATTCTAGCCATATTAAACCTAAACTTCCAGCCATCTTAAATCTTAAAATCCTGGCCTAAAATTTCCAGCAATTAACTAAAAATCCCAGCTATACCTAATCTAAAACTTCAGCATTCCAAGCTGAAATCCAGACCTAAAACTTGATATTCCAACAACATAATATCAACCGCATTTCCTAATTTTGTGATTTTTAACTACTAGTTAATACTTTTTCCATTTGTCCGACATCACGTATACAGCAAAAAGTTTTTAAATCCTAATCCTAATGGAATAGGAAAACTCCCTAAGCATCCAAATTAAGAACAAGATGCTATTTAACGAGGATTTTTATTATTCCTAATAAACTGTTAGAGACCACTTGCTCTAACAGTGATTCAACTCCTAATACCGAAACCTGCACTTCAGCAAACACACACACAGAACAGAACAAGCACAAAAATGGAGTAGAAATGAATGGGATACCGATGACTATTATTCCCTAGCTAGACTTCGAGGGCTAGCTGAACCTCCTTACAATTATCAATTCTCATATCATAACCGAATACCTATGCCTCCCCCCTCTACCACCTTTTATTCCCTTCTCCTAACTAACTTCCACATGACTCATCTCTCTCCTAATTTCCCACTTTACCCTCACTTCCCCCTCACCTAGCCACTGAATTCGTATTCCTCCTCTTGCTATACTTCTACTGGAATCTAGTCTCAACATAAACTTAATCCATAAACTACTAAGGATAAAATAAAGTAGAAATATTTTCCGTCTCTAATAAGGAAACCTAAACTAGTATCTCTCTCTCTCTCTCTCTCTAATTCTGCATCATAAGATGGAACTTCCTCCCCTCCATTTTGTTAAAACTAATGTCGTAGAATATGGTAGTGTGCAGTTTTATTTGCTCACACCTTTTGCCTAATGGATTTATTTGCAAGGGTGAGAGCGGTTCAATTCCTGTATGCCCCTTCCAACAACTTCAATTTAGTTTCTTCCTTCTCATGCTTCTCCTGTCTAAAATCTAGAGAAGCTACTTGCCTTATTCTTATGTGATTATTTTATCATATTTCTTTTGGTGGGATTGCTTGGCATTTTAATTTGTCAATAATGTAATGTGTTATCCAGAACTTCAACTATTCAGTTATTTTAATTATATATAACTATCACCAGTCTAATTTGTTTGTTGATATTTTAAACTGCTTCAAATGCATTATATTTGATTAACATCTGTAATTAGAATGGATAGATAATTGGAGGAACAGAGATGGGGTAACTAGTTCGACATAATGATTATAAATTAAGGCCCCATCAGCTATGAAATTGATGTCTGATGTTGTTTATAGAAACCAGATACTTGAAGGAGTGATGTAGGGATGAACTAGGCAAAGTTCATTTCTCATCTTAATGCTTTGGCATCATCTTCCAGTATTGGAACCATGTATAAGTTCATTAATTAGTTCTTGTTTTAAAATATTATATAAACCTTCTTGTCGGAATAATTATGCCCAAGTAGTTGCTTGTCTTCCAAGCGTAGCTGTCTCCTATGACTCCTGTAAAGCACAAAAGCACAATGCATTTTGTTTGGCTGTTTATCTTTCTTGACTTTTCCATGACAAAGAACTGAACCACTTTCTTATATCCTTAATCTTTTGGTGTATGTTAAATATTTCCATATTTTTGGTGGTAATTATTGCTCAGCATTTCATTTTTCAATTTTCATTCTACAGACACAGTTGTTGGAGAGGAGCCCATCATTGAGTGAACTCAACGAACTCATTTATGGGCAGGTTTGCAAAAGCATATTGTAATTTGATCTCTTATGACTAGAAATTCCTCCTTTTGCTTTTCCTATTGACATGCATTGTTGAATTTCTGGACATGAAATGCATATTTTTTACTGTTAACAACATTCCAGATGAAATTTCTAATTTCTAGGCAGGTTGCAAGAACCATTAAAAGCTCCTTTGGTTACCTTTGGTAGTTTTTTGCTTCTTTCTGTTATGAATCTCCTTTGAAATAGCTTTATCTTTCATCTTCTATTGGTTATAGATTCACATGCCTTTGAATTGATGAAGTAACCAACTTGTACTCTGGCTTTTGTCAACATGTACGTGTCTCTTAAGCCACTTAGACTGGTTTTTGGTTTTGGAAAGGATCCCTGTTGATAAACATTTGTGCTTTCTCTTTTTCTCTTTCATTTGAGATTATGACCCTTATTGCAGGGTGAAATGTTTGCTTTCTGTCCTCCCTAAAATAGTTGTGAGGACAAAACTTTTTTTCATTTCAAGTGTCTAGTGAATTCATCTTGCAATCTTGTCAGCATCTTTTATTTTATGCAGGAGCATTTGGGGAGAGATGATTTGGCATTTGTATTTTCACTCAAGGTAATGCTGATTTTCTTTTTCCTAGTTATTGTGTTACTTTTATTAGATGCTTTTATATAGCTACATATTGCATTATTTTGTATGTTTCATGCACCATTATTTGTGTGATTGGAAGAATTATTTCCCTCTCGACCTCCTTCCCGTAATGCACATAACCAAAGACTATATTCTTTCTTTAAGATGACAAACTTGGGGATTTTACATAAAACTTCAGTAGAGCTGGAGTTTACTTTTAGTTCCCCTTGCATGAAGTTTGGTTTCTTATGGATCTTGAAATTGGGGTCCTTTCAATAAAAATTTGTAGCATATCTGCTTCAAACTTCACCTGATTAGCTCTCTATTATCTGTCAACTTTTATCCATTGCGATGCTTTCAGGGTGATAAAAAGTTTCATGATTTCCCATTAATCATTGTTTGAGTTTCAGTTAATCTTTGCAACTGTGGAGAGGGCTGACTGGATCTTAACTTTACTTGGAACTTTGATGCTAAACTGCTTGCTTGTGAAATCTTGATTTTATGTAAATAATGGAGGAATATGCTTTACTTCATGGCTCAGGTGGCAGACAATGATACTCTTTATGGGGTTTGCTTGCATGTAACAGAAATCGTTCAGAGGGCACCTGGCTTATCCGGTGCATCAACTCCCCTTGCTCATTCATTTGGACGATCACGATTTTTGGTTTCTGCCCCTCGTTGCTACTGTATACTAACAAAAGTTCCTTTCTTTGAGTTACACTATGAGATGTTGAACAGGTTGGTGGTGATTTATTTTTTGCTATTTTATGGATTAGTTGTCAATTTACTGCTGTACAGAAATAAGTGTATATACTTCTTGCATTGCTACAGTGCTGTTTACAGCTTTTATTTATTTGGATGCAGTATGATCGCACAGGAGCGTTTGAATCGGATAACACAGTTTGTTAATGAACTGTCGCTCACAAGTTCCATTCCTTCATCGAAACTATATAATAAGTCTAACTGGAATGCTGACCCTGATAAGGAGAATGACATTGATTGGATGGCTTTTGCAATACCTATTGATAATGCAGTAGCACTTTCTGCTGCAGCTGCAGGAATTATAAAAGATGAGGATAACTCCACCTTATCACCAAGGGAATGGGAACCTCGTTCTCCAGAAAGTACTACTACTGAAAGTGAGGCTTCAGATTTTAGTCAAGTGAGGGAAGTAGATAAGGATGTTAGGAGGAGTTCGCTATACTTTGATGACTGTGCTTCAGAGTCATCAGAAAGTCGTTCTGATACTTTTGAGAGAATGTATGGCAACTGTGAAAATGACCACACTTCTCCAGAGAATGGGATATTTTCTTGTTCTAGGAGCCGCAGACTAGAGCGTATTGGAAGTTTTGATACTTTATTCAGGTAGCAGAACTACAATTATAATATATTAGCTATGTAACTACATCGAGCTTTGACAAATTTGAAAACTTCATGACTGTTTTTGAAGCCATTTTGTTACCTCTGATTTGATTTTTGCTAGTTACCCCATCGTTTTCTTTCTGGAGTATCATTTAACTAATGGTTGACATCATCTATAGAAGTTAAATGTGCTAGGCTGTCTTGCTGCCGATCCAGTTTTAATAATACATTTTTATCTTTGGCAGTCCAGCTAGAAGCATGACACCAGAAGATGAAGATGATGAATTTTTCTCTAGTTATGATAAGGATTTTGATGATGATTCAATATTGGATTGGGCTAGGGTAGGTGTTTGAATGCTTTTCATGTTTACTGATTACAATATGTCATTAGTCTACTTTTGCTGAGTTTTATAGTTTGGGACAGGAAAACAAAAATGATTTGCTACAGATAGTTTGTGGTTATCATGCCTTGTCTATACCCAAACGAGGAAGTGAAATGGTTTTTCATCCTCTGGAGCATTTACAAGCCATAGTGTATCGGCGACCTCAAGTATCTGACCTTGGTTTTGATGAGAAATATCTGCAATCTTTAGAAGCTACGGAGGTATTCATTGCTTATTTCACCTTCTTGGACTATGCTTTCTTATATATATGTTTAATTGAACATTTTAATCTTGGCAAAAGGTCAGTGCAAAGTTAGCGGCTGCTGAGGAAGCTCTTGCGCTGTCAATATGGACAACTGCAACTGTATGTCGAGTTCTGTCACTTGAAAGTGTATGTCCTAACCAAGTGAAGTTCTATCTACTTTAAATTTGGCTTCTTCTCCAGGGGATAAGTTATTTATTGGAAAAATATAGTAAATGTTTTGCAGTTTATGCTCTAATAATAGTCCAGGATTCCTGAGGAGAGTATGCTACCCTGTTATTAGGCAGCTGGATCCAGTTTTGCATATATCTAAGATGAATGTAATGCTAGTTGGGAGACATGTAGACTAGCAGTTCTCTTACAGAGATTTGAACTTTTTCCAATGACCAAATGTGCATACTTAAGGCTCAAACTATGCAGAATTCGGCTTGATAGATGTCCAGTATTCATCTGTTTGTGTGTTAGAGTTTGAAACTTCTTCTTCTTTCAGGTTTTGGCTTTGATTGCTGGCACACTACTAGAAAAACAGGTAGCAGTGGTGTACCCTAACCTGGTACGTTGATAAGTTGTCGAAGATAATTATGTCAACTTATAACATTTTAGTAATTGCAATAGTGGTTTCAACTTGCAGATTTTGAAAATTCTTGATGCTCAACAGGCTTCATAATGATTAACTAAAGATTGCTGACACTAGTTCCAAATTCCTGCAGGGTGTCCTATCTGCTATCGTGCTTTCAGTTCTTCCCATGATTCGTCCATTTCAATGGCAGAGTTTATTTCTTCCTGTAAGTTCTGGACTTGACAACTTTGATGTTAGCTGTCCAAAATCCTATTCCTCTTTTTTGTTATTTTTTGAATCTATTCTAGGGGTTTGAATCATGGAAGTTGAATTTCTGATGAACTAAGGCCAAAATATAATGTGACTAGACTAGAGTCCTCTAGTTTTAATGTTTCTGTATCTCATGCTTTTCTGTTGGAAATTAATGCATCCAAAAGTACCTTGAGAATTTGTATTCATGGCCCTTTTAGATATGAAACACCCAGAGGTGAAGCTCAGAAACCAAAGAATGTAGGTGCAGAAGGTGAACAACAAGAGTGCTATTTTCCCAAACCATCATTAAAATGTAGCAGCAATCTATAAAGATCAGTTATTGGCATTCATTTATGCATACCTTCTATGGTGATGATCTGCATGCAGGAGAGTTTGAAGCATCTGTAGAGATAAATTATCCAAGTACTTCAGAACTTGGATACCGCCGTATCAATTATAACATGACCTTGTTATGTTTCTAGTAGAAAGAATTTAAATATTAACCTTTTTTGTACGTTGATCAGCAATTCATTAGTTATTTTCATACTCTGGATATGTGGGATACTGTTTTCAGTGAGTTAAACTTTATAAATTTCTATTCTGAATATAATCGAATGTCTTTCCAGGATACAGAATCATTTCAGTGAGTTAAACTTTATAAATTTCTATTCTGAATATAGTCGAATGTCTTTCCAGGATACAGAATCAAATAGTACCTTGGTTGTTATAGTCATAGTAGAGATGAAACATTCTTTCTCTTCTTTTACATGGTTTGGTGATTGGAAATTTTCATTGCATGTTTTGCTTAAGCCATTAACAGATGATTACAGTCCTCCAGTAGCTGGTTCTTAGCAAATATTTTCTCAATATTTGGCAGATCCTCCCCACAACAATGCTGGATTTTCTTGATGCTCCAGTTCCCTATATCGTGAGTTCTGTATTTTTCTTGTTATAGATGAAATGAATTGCTTGCATGTTCAGTGATTTTTGTGTCAATTTTCTAATCCCATTTGCCTGTGTTTAATTTTCTTTAGCTTTTCCTATTCAGCATAATTCGGTTTATCCCCTATACGTTCTGTGCTTCACTCTTTGAATTTCTGGGAACACGTTAGGATTTCTTTTGGAATTAATAGAATGGTGTAAAAGGTAGATTTTCAACGTAACCGAACTTTCTGAAATTGGTAGTTTGCCATGAGTTTTGGCCAGATAATTTTTATCTTGGGCAGGCATAAGTTGGATGCATTTGAACCTTTCACCATATGCAGAAGAGTGCAGTGGTTTTATGCACTATTTGAAGTTAGTGTTATTAGTCCAGACACCATTTCAGATAATACTAAAAAGATGAACTGGTAAAATTTGTGAGATTTTTCTGTTTGAGCAGCAGGAAACCTTGCATTTTGTGTTTAGATTATTGTACAACTTCTAGCCTCCAGAATGGAGTTAAGGTGCTTAGCTGAGGTGAGAGAGATGACTCACATCATGTTCTCTGCCGTGAAACTGTTCACATGCTTATCTGCTAGCTAGAGGGCAATGGGACTGTCATTGACTCTTTAAAGGAATGGAATAGCTTGTTGAATGGAGATTCTAGCGTCCTGCTATCTTTTCTCATTTAGCTACTAAACTGTGACGAGTTACAAAAGATGAAACTTGGTGGAATAGTCAACAGTAATGGATTGATGCTCAAAGGTTGGTATTTGGGGGTTAAAGTTGATAGCCGGAATTTCTTAATCAAAATATAGATTGAATTGAATAGTTTTGTTAGGTTAAAAGTAAAAAACAGGTGAAGACTAATTTTTTTCTTTATGAATCTTGCTTGCCATTTTAATAAAGGATTTTTGAAAGTTTCGCAATAATAAAATATCTTTACGGGCAAGGTTAATTAAAACAAAAATGATATCATGACTTATGGATCCGATAGAGTCTGAGTGTGGTAAATATGAGAGCACGCTCCAAGCAAGGTAGAAACTGTTATATATGGCCTGATTGAGCACCTCACTGTGGCCAAACAACAAGCTGGAAACTTGATCATCATCCATCACTGCATCTTTTCTGAGGGGTGAGTTTAGCTGCAGAGATTTTGTAAGGATTGATTAGCTAGGCAACTGGCTGAAGTTTATGTTCTCAAATTCTTCCATAAGCATAGATGAAAGCAGTTGCTTTTTGTTTTTATGTTTTTTAGGTTTATTCAGCTCTGATATCATGTAAAACAGAAAAGGAGAAGATAGAACAATTTGTTGTTGATTAGGGTTTTATCCTTTATTTACAATGGCAGGGAAATTTAATCCCAATATTTTGAGGAAAAGGGTGGGTTGTTGGAGAAATTAAATTGCCAAAAAGAAAGCTGAGGGAAACTTGACTGGACATATAGCACAGCGAGTCATTAAAGCAGGAGAGATGATGATAACCAAGGTAGGACTTGTCAACTAAAGAAAAACTTACATGTGAAAGTACCGGAGAAGAAAAGAAGTAGAATTACTTGATGAGGTGGAGTAGAAAATGGAAGTAGCTTTGATACCATGTGAAATTTCATATTCAGAGGAGTTAGCTATAACGGTCAGGAAATAATGGTTTGTTAGGTTTAAGGTTTTATAAGTGGTTAACATATAAAGCAGGACTTCATCTTCAGCCCAAAAATTTTTAATGCATTCTTTTTATGTAAATCACTATCTTTTCTCTTGATCGATGTAGGTAATTGACACACTTAACAGACATACTTTCTTATAACTTCAATACTTAAAGAAATGAAACTTTCAGCAGACATTTCGAGGAACTCTGGTAGGTTGGATTCAGTTGTTAGAAGATTGTCTCATTGGTTTCATGTAGCTTCCTTTTCCTTCCAGGTTGGCATCCAACATAAACCTGCTGACTTGAAGTTGAGAACATTTAATCTTGTCCACATCAACGTGCAGAAGGACCAGGTAATTTGTTCTTAGGGAAAACCTTTTTCACATATCTATAGAGTAGGTTGGCCATTGCTTGCTACGCCTTTAGACTATCCATAACATGCATAATGCACCCTGCCATGAAAAGCAATGGCACATCATCAAGTTTGTTCTAGTATAATCAGATTAGCAGTTACAATGATTGCTATTGAATGGTGAGAATAATCTGCTGGTGGTGGGTCTCGGCACTAGTGATTTATGTGGAACTTCTTGTTCTTCGCTTCTAGACCACAAAAGTCACTGTGATGTCTTTCAGCCTAAACCTTAAAATATTTGTTCATTGGACCTGTAAAAAACCCAACAGAAGCAAGTTACGGAAACATTTACTTTCCTCTTAAAATTCCAGGTGAAATCATCTCACTTGCCAACACTGCCAAGGTACAAAGAGCTTGTTCGTGAACTTGGACCAGTACATGCTAGACTACAATTTGAGAGTCCAGTTGCTAAAAGGCATCCTGTGTATAGGTGCAGCGAAACACAGGTTTTACTCTTGACTCAAATGCAAAACTGCCCTGCTTATGGCAGCTGCTTTTGTTATCATTGTTTACATCTTTTAGATTTCTTATTGCTTTATTATTTCCTGTCTACACTGATACGCATAATTATTCAGGCCGAGGCTGCATCAAAGTTTTTGATGATTATGAGGTGCTACATGGAATCACTTTGTTCAGAATTGAGGTCTCATACAATAACTAGTGTACAGTCAAACGATAGAGTAAGTACTGCTGCATGCCTTCTATAATTAGTAGATATTGGATCTATTCTTTTGGTAGGAAATGGTAAGAGATGTATTTTTTCAGTTCAAATAACTTCTTTTCAGGTTTCCTTACTTCTCAAGGATAGCTTTGTTGATTCATTTCCCAGCAAGGACCGACCATTTATTAAGGTTTGTAGATTCCGACTTTCATGATGTTATTAAAGTGCCTGTTTTAACTGCTGATTCCTGTTTTCTCTGTTTTGCAGCTACTTGTAGACACACAATTGTTCACTGTTCTATCTGATTCTCGACTGTCGAGATTTGAGCATGAGAGGGTATAACTTAATATGTTATCAAGTCTATTACATCTGCAGAGAACTGCGATCTCCAAATCAAGTCTTAGGCAGTCATGTGTTAGAAGGATTAATGATTCACAGAAAAGATCACCGACCTTGTTACCACTTACACTAACCATTTTAAAGTTTAGGACATCCTCCATTGACCAAGCTTTTGGAGCCATTACCTTCGAGCTTATATGGAGATAGATTGCAAAATGGTGTCTATAGCATATAGAATTGTAGCAATTATTAAGATGCCTTATACCAATATGGCATGTCTGTATTGCGTGCTAAGACTGACAAACACAAAGGATCATGATCAGGGTCTTTTATAGAGATTGTGGTCTTAGCTCCTGTCATTTAAACACTAATTGTAAATATATGAATATCGTGGTCAAAAAGAAAAATAAAAAATCTCAAAAAGTAAAGTTCATGTTTGATTGGGTGTGATTTTCTTTTCTTAGGGACTAACGATCTGTTCATGTTGCATGGAAGACGTTACATTCACGTGGCAGGCATTCCTGTTGTAATGACAAACTTTAGGCTTTAGTATTCATATGATTCAGACTGTAAATGATCTTAAACAGTTTAGACTTGCAGCGACCGACTGCTGAAAAAGCACAAGATTTGAGTTGACGAATTTCTATTTCCACTTACAGCTTGGCTCACTCCAGGCATACTATGGCATGTTGATCGTAACCTGATATGATGGTGGCTCTGGCTCTTCCTCAGAAAGCTCATGTGCCCTTTTTCATAAGGGAAATATATAAATCTCGTGTGTGGTTTCTTACTCTAAAAATAAGTGATATGAATTCCGTTTCGTACTGGCCCAAAACTGGTATGAAACTTTAATTTTTGGTACCGATTTTGAATACCGGTTGGTACCGGCCGATTTCAGCTGTACCGGTTGGTAGGTAACGGTCAGTATCCAAAATACCGACCGGTACTAGAAAATTTAAAAATTTGAAGGACTTTTTTTGCAAAATTTTCAAAAATTTTATAAATCTCCCTCTCTACCTCCTACCTCTCCTCCCCCCTTTTTTTTCAAAATTTTTAAAATAATAATAAATATTTTATTACTAATTATAATTAAAAATTAACTAAAACTTAAAAATAAAATATTTTAATTTTAATTACTAATAAATTATTTTTATTTAATTTTATTTTAATATTTTATATAAAATTTATTAATAAAGTATTAAACTATTAATAAAATATTTTATTTTTAAAATAAATAATTTACAAACTAATATTTATTTTATATATTTTTAATTATTAAATCAAAGTTTATTTGAAATTTATATATTCTAAAAATATATTTTAAATTTAATTATATTTATTAATAATTATTAAATTAATTATATTTATTAAATTAAAATTGTAATCATGTCTAATTAAATATAAAATGAAATGGAATTTGAAAAAATAACAATTTTTAAAAAAATAATTTTTGAATTATTTTCATTATTTTACAATAAATTATTATATTGTAATAATTATTATATATAGATAATTATTATATATAGAAATAATTAGAATATAATAAAGATATATATAAACTAAAATGGATAAGATATAAACAAAAAAAATTAAATAAACTACAACTGTAAAATATGACAATGAATTATTTTGTAATTTTTAAAAAAATTTAGGGGTTATTTTATAAATTTGAAAAATTACCTGAAACGGTATCTTGTATTAACCGGTACTGGTACAGTACTGTACCAAAACTCAATCCGGTACCAAGTCCGATATGGTATTCATAACATTGAATTTCATACTTTTTATTTCTAGCCAATAATTTAAAGACCGGATCAGAAGTTAAAAGATAAAATAAATATTTAAGATTTAAAAGGTTTAACCGGTATTAGGTCGTCATAAAATCAACTAAAGATTGAATAAAATTAAAGAGTTTAAAATATAATTAAAAAAGATTGTCCTTTCTAATCAAATAATTTAAAATTTAATTAAAAAAGAGCTTGCTCTAAGTGTGCTTCATTGTCCATCCATGTTATAAATAAAAAACAACATTTACAATTATTTTTCATCAATTACTCATTAATCATATAATTAGTTCCTTATATTATAGTTTGGTTTCGTGCATCCATCTTGTTATAATATATATGTATATATATATGGTAAGTTTATGTTATAAATTATTTAGTTATACAAATTAATGAAACGAACAAGATTAAATGGTAAAAATTCCAACAATTTGTTTTCGTTTTCCACTATTAGTCTTTCACGTGAAAAATATTGCTGGGAAATATGTCTTTTTTTAATCATAAAATCATCGTTTCAAATAAGGGAAACAATGTTTTTGTAAAAATATAAAAGGATAGTTTGTATACATTATTGTTAAGAATTTTTCACATAGTTGATTTTCTTCTCGGTGCCCGTGATTTTTCTCCGGTTTGGGAGTTTCCACGTAAATTCTCTTGTGTTATTATTTTATGATATTTTTGTCTATTAAATATCCTTGGGTGTGGGTTTGGGAGTTCTAAATTCCTAACATAGGAGGTGTAGCAGGACACATACTCCTGCCAGCACCACCACTCTCCTTACGAACAAGCGTATGCTCTTCCATGATAGCTCTAGTTAGCTTCTCTCTATTAGCTCCATGCTTGGCAAATGCCTCCTCCTCTAGTGGGAACATCCAGCTAAGCCATGGAATGTGCTCCGCCATAGCCAATGATGCATTGGCTACAATTGCCTTAAACTCCTGAGCTTGCTAATGCATTACTTCCTCTAAGTTCACAAATCGCTTCCCAAATGCCAACTTTGTAATGTTGTTGAACGCTATTGCTCTCAAGTACTTCTTCACTAACACACTCTTCCCAATGTTTTTTACACAAACATTAAGTTTGAGAAACATATTCATCTTGTTGACTTTGTATAAATCATGAAATACCCATCATCTATATAATAGTTAACATCAATAAAATGTAAACTATTAGTCAACATCATATGGTTAGTAAATAGAAATTAATACAAAAAAATTAATGGTAATTAATCATTAGATTAAGAAGATGCTAAACCAAATTATATAAAGCAATTAGGACATACCTAACAAAGAAAGAACAAAGTCTTTGTTATGCTAATTTGACAATATCAGGATTGGTGCAATCGTTGAAACTGGATTTAACCATGGCAGTGACCTCGTCTTCTCTAATAGGTCTTAAGGCCTCAATTCTCTTTGGAGTAAAAAGCTCAAGAGTACACACCTTCCTTACCTTCACATAGTGAGGTCCATAATCAACCTGTATAAGGTCTTGATCGTCTTGCTAAACTTCTCCATCGATCTGCTCCTGTTCCGGTCAGCCAATTGTTGATCATGTTCCTTTTAACACTTCTTTGGATGACTTTGTGTTTGAAACTATCATGTTCAAGGTTGAATTAAACCAAACCGATAATATTTGTCGTTAAACCTTTAGCTGCAGGGAAATGACCAGAACGAAGCAGACGACAATGAAGATAACGAAAGAGATAAAATTTTCTTTGTTGGGAGTTGTTATTCATGTTGTTGAAACACTTTGCAAATTGAAAAAAGAAAGGGGGTTAGGTTAAAAAAAACGACATTGTCTTCTAAAGTCACTAAACACCGTCGTTTAATTAATCAGAGCTTGAATCTTAACTACTGCTGATATGTCTGATTAATTAACGTCCCTTCACACGTGGCATTGCCACATCAACAGAGATAATGGAAACACTAACTTTGGGCTAGATTTGAAAAAAAAGAAAGTTTGAGCATTTTATTGCTACTTTTTAAAGTTCAGGCGATAATTGAAAAATTGAAGAAAGTTTGAGATTTTTTATAATTAACCCTAATATATATACCAAATCTTTTGAAAGTGTGTTTAAAGGAAGGATTTAATTAAATTTAAACATATTAGAATTGAGTATTATTTTTAATTTTATATTAGATAATATATATTTTGAATTTGATCGACACAGGTATAATATAGGACTACAACAACAATATCCAGTATAAATCTTACTGATATGCGAGATTTGGAGAGGTATAATATGAGATTGAAAATTATAAATACAACAAATGGGTTCGCTGCTGTTTATATTCAATTTAATCATCAAAACTTATAAAATAGAAGCATTACTATGAAAATTCTGTTAATCCTTTGAATTTGTATATAGGTGCATAACTTATTGATGTTAGTTCCTCATGATACAATATTTTCATTTGTTGCATATGCGAAGGCAGAAGATGTCCACTTTTCACCATTTAAAATGTATACGCTCTTATTAAGAAAAATATTTTTTTACATGTTTGCCTTTCGCTCATTTGTGTTTGATGTACATCATCCCGACATCACCATCTATAAAGAAGATAATTTATTACAAAAGTTATTTGATGACTTAAGTCCATATATTGTGTTATGGAATTTTCAACTATTACAATTGATTAAAGATATTTTTTATTAAATTTGGGTATGACTTTTCTAGAAAGCTTGTGCTATGAAAGAATTGATTCTAAATTATTTACAAAAAAACTCTTAACTTTCTAATATGATATACAATAACAACAACAATATTTTAGTAGAAGTCTCATTAAGTACGTGGAGTTTGAGGAGGTTTAAAAGAACGCAATCTTACCCTTAACTGATAGAGAAGTTGTTTCTTATAGACACATATGAAAAAAATAAATATATAAAATAAAATCAAAATTATAAAATATAAATTAAATAATAAAAATAAAAATAAAATAGACATAAAAGATAATTATAATAAAATAAAAATAAAATAAATACAAAACTAAAATAAAATAAAAATAAGTAATAAAATAAATAATACAATAATAAAAAACAAGGTAAAGTAAATAAATAAATAAACTAAAAAGAAGATAAGTAAATTAATAAAAACAAACTAGTCATTATAAGAAAATGTTTAAGCTAAGTAAAGAAACGTTTAAGCTAAGTAACTAAGAGAAAAGTACTACATATTAAATTTTTAGGCTAAATATATGATATAAAACTCGAAGGAAGATATTTCAAAGACCTATAAGAAAGAGAAAGACCTCTCTATGTGAGATCTTTTACTTGTATCCTTGTATACCAAAGTTTTCTATTGAGGTTCACGTCTTCGGGAAGTTTTAGCAGAGATATATCATTTTTTATCAGCTCTTCCAGTTATTATTAGGCCTTCCTTTTTTCTTTTTTCAATCCCTAAGTATAATCTTCTCACATATTCCCTTTAGAGCCTTAGGACTTCTCCTCTTAATATGTTCAAACTACCTAAGCCTTGTCTATCTTAATTTTTCATAGATATTAGCCACCTTTAATTTGTCTCTTGCCATTATATACCTAATCTTATTTCTTAAAGCAAGGTTGCATATCTAATAGAGCATCTCATCCCGACCACCATTAATTTATGACTATGCACTTATTTAATTGGCCAACACTCTGTCCTATAGAGCATGACTGGCTTAATCGCTAAACGATAAAATTTACCTTTAAGCCTGAGTAGTATCTTCTTGTCACATAAAACTCCTAATGCACTTCTCCATTTAAATCACCTTGATCTGATATGGTGAATTATATCTTTGTCAATCTCTTTATTACTTTGGCTGATAGATCTTAGATACTTAATACACTCTTTCTGTGTTATAACTTCTGAATCAATCTTCACCTCCACATGGTAAGCCACTCTATGGCTCGAAAAGTTACACTCTAAGAATTCAGTATTAGTCCTACTCAATTTAAAGCTCTTCAACTCTAATGTATTCCTCCAAAGTTCTAGTTTAACATTGACACCCTCTTTAATCTCATCCATTAAAACAATATCATTAGCAAACAACATACATCAAGGCACATCTCCTTGGATATTTTTGTAGAGCTCATCCATCACTACTGGAAACAAAAAGGGGCTCAATAAGAAGCCTTGATATAGCCCAATTTCAATAGAAAATGCTCTGTATCTCATCATATCTTCCTTATTTTAGTCTTTACACCTTCATACATATCTCTAATATCCTATATATATGCATAGAAACTCCTTTAACTTCTAAACACCTCTACATGATTTCATTAGGTACCATGTCATAACCCTTCTTTAAGTTAATAAAAACTATATATAGGTTATATTTTCTTTTCCTCCAATATTCTATTAATCTTCTAAGGAGATGTAAAACTCTGTCGTAGACCTTCTTAGCATAAATCAAACTAGTTCTTCGAGATAGGTGCGGCCTTTCTCATTCTCTTCTTAATCACCTTCTCCTATAACTTCATGGTGGGACTAAGTAGTTTGATGCCTCTATAGTTGTTACAACTTTAGATATCTCATTTGTTCTTGTATAGAGGAATCAGCATAATAAGCCTCCACTCATCCATCATTTTGGAAAACTTAAAGATCTCATTAAAAAATTTGGCTAGTCAAATAAGACCCTCTTTGCCTAGGTTTTCCACACCGTTATGAGTACTTCATCATACTTTACTATCCTTTCACTCTTTATCTCCCTTAAAACTCTTTTAATTTTTACCCTTATGATTTGTTGGCAACAAGTAAAGTTACGATACCTCTCAGACGTGTTAAGATTACCTAAAGAGATGTTGTCCTTTACGCTTTCATTAAAAAAGATATAAAGGATTTCAATCATCTTCTCTTGATGTCATTTTTAGCCACCAGCACATGTCCTACTTCATCTTTAATACAACGAACTTGATCTAAGTCTCTCGCTTTCTGTTCCCTAGCTCTCGCCAAATTAAATATATCTTTTGCTACATCTTTAGTTTCCAATCGTTAGTATAATTTCTCATAAGCTCTATTTTTATCTCCTGAAATTATCCGTTTCACCTCTTTTTTTGGCTAATTTGTAGCTTTCTCTATTAACTACCCTTTTTTAATCTCTGTGGAGCTATCCATGGAGCTTTATAGGCAATCTTCTTGTTCTGAACCTTTTCTTATACATCTTCATTCCACTACTAAGACTCCATATTACTATCCTTAGGCCCTTAGAAACACCTAAGATCTCTTTAACTGCATTCATTAAAAGAGTTAATACTCTCATTATCATCTCCTTCCAATTTTTATTCTTTTCCATATATTACTCTATCCATAAGTTGTTCCATCGTATCCCCTTTTAGATTCCACCATTTGACTTTAGTACACCTTGTGAGACTTCTTTTCTTCCCTAACTCTTAATTATAAGATCCATAACTAATAATCTATGTTGAGTTGACAAGTAAGTGCTAGGTATCACCTTACAATCCTTGTAACTAGGTCAATTTCTCTACCTTACGAGGAAGTAGTTAATTTGAGTTTTCGTAGTTCTCCTTTTAAAATTCACTAAGTGTTTCTCATTTTTGTTGAAAAATGAGTTGGATATCACTAACTCAAACACTACAATTAAATGCAAAAAAGCAGTCTTATTATCATTCATATCCTCGTACTCAAAACTCTCATGAGTCTATGAATATTTGTCCAAGGTTGCCCTTATATGACCATTAAAGTCTTCTCTTAGAATAACTCTCTCATCAGGAGGGATCTGTCGAATCATCTTATTCATCTCTTCCAAAAATTAGTGTTTAAGTTATTCTTCCAACCCTATTTGGGGTGCATAAGTATGCACGGCATTAAAAACAACACCTTTCACTATAATTTTTAAGGACATAATCATATTAGTCATCCTTTTTACCCTTACAATATGATGTATAAATTACTAGACAACCAAGATACATATCTCGTTCCGTTACCTCGAATACCTTGAAAACTAAAGTTTGAACCCGTTAATCTTTTTCGCTTTAGCTGCCGTCCACTTTATCTCTTAGATGCATGCCATATAAATCTTATATTTGTCTAAAATTCCTACAAACTGTAAGGAATTTCCTATAAGGGTCCCAATGTTCCAAGAACTTATATGTAATCTGTCAACTTCTTTTCTTCTTCTAGACACACAACTCACTGAAGGATTAATCCTTACTCTATCATTAGAAGTCAAAGTCATTACTCCTACCCAAATGCCCAATACAAGCTATAGAAGATAAGCCCAATAAGTCCTAAAGGACTCTAAGATTACTAAAAAAAGGAAACAAGGATTGATATTAAATCCCAAAATGGGCATCGTAATAAACACGTGTGAAAATCACAAGTACAAATGACCGCAAGCAAATTAAATTTTAAATGGTCTAAAATCTGAACCAATAATAGTCGCCTCTAACCTTACTTTGCAACTGACTAATGGACAATGACATAGACTAATTTGAATAAATAAATAGTAACTCAGTTTCTGTAGAATTTTAAAACACTGTAGCAGACATTTAAAAAAGAATAATTAAAATATCGAAAACTATAAACAAAAAAACTCAAAACTTTCAGTAGTTCAATAAAGAGTAAAAATTGAATCCCAACAACCAAAGAGCAACAAATCATTCACGAGCAACACACAATCTAAAACCAATTGCAAGTGTGTCCAATAGAGAAGAAAAATTTATGAAATACTAATTAACCAGATAAGGGAAACAACCAAACTGATGCAATCTGTTTAAGACCAGCTTTGTATATTTTCATCATAGTTAACATTTTTCATCAGAAATCCTTCCGTTGTGGTGCTCACTCTGGACCTGCAAAAGAAGGAAGCAAAGCACAAGGTTTTCCAATATCCAGATGAGGAAATGTTTGGAAGAGGACTAAAAATTAACCTGGTAAAACCCAATATGGTGATAATGACAAAGAAGATATGTAAATTAACAGAGAGGGGAAGATAATCATTGTAGCAAATGATATGCAATAGAAAATAGAAGACGATTAGTTAGATCTTCTCTCAAGAATAGGTTATCGAGAAGAAAGATTATTAGGATGATATCAAGTGAGATCTCCTTTCTATAGCAAGAAAAGGAAGAATAATCTTTTTTTTTTGGGTGAAAAACCCCCCAAAGCACTCAAAAGCAGTCCTCTTTGGCTTCAATTTCATAACAGCGGAGGAAGGGATATTCTGATACTCAACCTCTATTGTACCCAGTAGATAAGAAAACAGAGAGAGTAACCACAGAGATCATAAACAAAAGCAATACATTTGGTTGAGGATAACATTGAAAGCCTAAAACTAATCAATGTACCTAGAAAAAGAAAATTAGAAAAATTGAACTTTTGGAAATACTCGTCACCGGTGGGGAAGCTTTGGGTTGACCAGTTTAAGATTCGCATGTTTCCACCGCCTCATCAGTAAGTTAAAAGAAGAATAGAATTTTTAGAAGAATCTAATCACTTCTACTCTCGTGTTCAATGAACTTGAAAAGAACAGAAGTTAATTAACTAAATGATTATTAATTGAGTGGAAACTACAGAGATTAAATTAAAAATACAACTGAAAAGGAGAAACATAGATGAATGAAATTCACTTAAGTCTTAAAAAGAAAAATCAGATCATCTGTTTAGTTTTACTCTATTTTATTCTATCTTATGGAATCTCAGCTATTTATTTTACGGAACTCACGTAGGTCTCATGTGAGTCCCACATAAATAAATAGCTGAGATTTATTGAACACAATAAAACACTATAATATTGGACAGAAGATTTGGACTCCTTAAAAGAATATTACGTAATTCCTTTTCTATACAAAAAATCCCCAAACAGAAAGTATACGTAATCTCCACGTGCCCTGTTGTCACTTCTTTTTGTCCCACGTGCCTTTTATCCTTTTTTCTTCATATTCCCCCACTCTCTCTCTCTCTCTCTCCCCCTTCTCTCAGACTGCCCTTCTCTGATTCTGCCATTTCTCTCCCTAAACGAAAAAATGAATGCTCACCTTTCACTCCTAATCTCATTCATCTTCTTCACCGGTATAGTCTCACTATTTCCGACGAAGAGGAACAATCCGAAGAACGGTTGTTTCTCTTCTTTGGATTCTACGCCCTTCAATTCGAAGCCTCCGAACCCGTACAATAACAGTTCGGGAACCTCCACCGAAAGAAAGGAGTCGTCGGCCGGCGGATGTGAAGTGTGGAGCAGTGCCTGTTCCGATGGGGTGCTGGCCCTGGCACGGCGGCTGGAAACAGTGGAGTGGTTGAAGAGCTTGAGGAGGAAGATTCATGAGAATCCTGAGCTGGCGTTCGAAGAATTTAAAACGAGTGAGTTGATTAGAAATGAGTTGGATAAGATGGGGATCGGATACAAATATCCGCTTGCAAAAACCGGTATCCGGGCTTGGATCGGTAACGGAGAGCCTCCGTTTGTGGCCATCCGAGCTGATATGGATGCTCTCCCTATTCAGGTTCCCCAACTACAATAATCATTTCTTTGTGTATGCATGCACGTATTCTACATGTATGTATATGCTTATATATGTGTAGATATCATAATATTAAGAACTTAAAGAAATTTAAAGATAGAGTGATAGATATAAATGAGTGATGTTTATGCTGACCATGCACTCTTTAAATTAAGGGATCTATAAATTAATTATTTTATTTTCAAAATCTTAGCTAGCTCATTATTCTTTAATTAAGCTTTTGACATGAATTAGGGTTTGTTCAATTATAAAATATTAAATTTTGATAAAGTAAATATAGGAGATATTTTAAGTGAAGTCAATGCTCAACACTTCTTATTTATGTGATCTGACTTCTGACTCATATTGTAGATCCAGACAGTACTTTCATTTCTGACACATTTCACATTTGGATAGTGCTTTTATAAGTTTTATTTCTGATGATGTTTCTTATTAAGATAATTTTCTTTTTTACTTTATCTTTTTTGTGAGATGACATGGAACTAAAAATATTAAAAGTTAATATTTAAAAATTGATAATCTTAATGTAAACATAGCGACAAGGTAGTTGTTGGGAAGAACTTGTGCAGGCTTTCCCATTTTAGATGAGACTGTGAGGAGTAGTTAAAGCAAAGAATAGTTGGTGGTTTTGTTTATTTATGATCAGGAGGCTGTGGAATGGGAACACAAGAGCAGAGTTGCTGGAAAAATGCATGCTTGCGGTCACGATGCCCATGTCACGATGCTATTGGGCGCTGCTAAGATCTTGAAGAGCCGCGAGCATCTTTTGAAGGTCTATTGCTTAATCTCTCATAGAATAGGACTCTTAAATCTACACCTTAATCAACTATGCCGCTTTCTTTTCTATATCTCTACACACACATTCCTTTCCTTCTGAACTATATATAACCGGACAATAGGGGATCTGTTCTTTGCTAATTTAATATTTAATTAACCACTTTTACATAAACATGTTTTGAAGTATTTGCTAAGATGTCTTTTAAAAAAAGTATCAGATTTTCTGCATCACTTAATTTATTTCAGCCTTATTTTTATAAAAATAGGGTTGAAGCAGATTAAATGATACAGAGAATCTGATCTTCTCTAAAATATTTATATGAAATATACAAAGTAACAACGAGAGAAATATACTCTTTGAGATCGAAACAAAAGTTGAATCTTGTTAATCTCCCGGAAGATAAGGATAGAATTAAAAAGAAAATGGACGGACACAGTGGAATAAAATGAAAGTAAATAAATATAATTGAATAAAATATAAAAATTTGGAAGACAAGCTTACAGATTTGCCCTTTACTTACTAATAAAGTGTGTTTACTTACGAGGATAACTTTGCATTTACGGGTTAAGAGAGATGACCTTTATGCGGGTCCAAGAGAAAAATTTATTCCAAGTCCTGCATGATTCTCTTTTCTAGCTATAGTACAAAGCCAAGCAAACGACAATCTTTGTCGGTACTGTACCCATTTATCTCTTTTTATCAATTCAAACAATATTATAAGAGAGGATGTTTATTTCCCTTCTATTAAATTTTCTATCAAATGAAGACATTTAAACATATTGTGTGTTTGTTTTGGTTAAATTGTTTTACGAAAAAAAAATATGTATATAAGAATTTTTAAATATTAATATATTTTTTTTAAAAATGAACCAAACTAGAAATAGTTATTTATAATTTAGCCTATCACGTAACTAGTTAATAAAAATAAATAAATTGTCCCCTTCTTTTACTACACAGTTTGTCTGTTTTGAGAATAGTTCCAAGTGCAAAGAAGGAGCATAACCTGCACGTATCGAGCATTAATAGCTATTGTCTTATCCAACATCTTTATAGGCTGTGGTGTAGGTTTTTCATTCGCATGCAAATAAAAGAGTTTAATGGTTTAGCCGTTTCGGACCGAAGCTTTTTGTTGTTATTTGTATGGTGGCCTGATTAGCCTCAGTATCCTATGCTTTAAGTACCGAAGTGGGCGAGATCTAGGACACGCACATTTAGAATCTCGGATGAATTTGAGCAATACTGAAGTAACTAATTAGTTAAATGATTAGAATATGTTTAAGCATACAACTTGAGAATTAATTACAATAATGCATAATTTTGTGTTTGTCTTAGACTGCTGTCTCTCTGCAGACATAACAGAACATGGAAGGACAGATTTTCTAATATAATTAACCAGTTTTTATCCTATTCTATTAAATTCCATTCATATTTTTATATAGTTCCTACGTAAACCTATGGTTAAAAATAACTGACACATAATAGGAACAAAAAAAACGACACAGAAGATTTGGTGTCGGACATGGAAAACTAAAATGCCTGAAAAGCTACCATGTCACACTTCCCCAAAGCAGCCAACATGGAGTCTCCAAGTAAACCAAAAGTAGATAGTAAAAGAAAACTAGTAGTACTGTAAACATGCTAGATAAAGTCTGCATGTATGAAAACGTAAATGTTTAGGTCAAATAGTTAAAGAAAGAAATAGATGATTAGAATGTAGCTGTAAGAATGTGACTAGAGATGTTTGGCTCTTTATTCTCTAGTATGTTTTTGAGAATTAAAACAAGTTAGGGTAATTGTCTGCTTAATATAGCCGTGGATCGTTGGTTGTACTGTTAGAAAAAGTTGATATATTTTCTAGACTTTGATTCTTTCTTAATACCGACATTGCAAGAAATGTGTGTCAATGAAATCTGCAAGCTGCATTGTCTATCCATGGCAGGGAACTGTAATCCTGATCTTTCAGCCAGCAGAAGAAGCTGGTAACGGAGCAAAGCGAATGATTGGAGATGGTGCTCTGGAAGATGTGGAGGCTATATTTGCAGTACACGTCTCGCATGAGCATCCTATTGGTATTGTTGGTTCGAGGCCTGGGCCATTACTTGCCGGGTGTGGCTTCTTCAGAGCGGTAATTGGCGGCAAACATGGTGATGCTGGTAAACCTCACCGCTTTGCCGACCCCATTTTAGCAGCCTCATCCGCTATAATCAGCTTGCAGGGCATCGTCTCTCGTGAAGCTAATCCCTTAGACTCCAACGTACGTCTTAGTAGCTGAATCCATGGTTTCTCCATTTTTCTTTTGTAACCATAATTTGCCCATTTCATTACTTTGCAGGTTGTCTCAGTTACCACCGTGAATAAAGGCAATGACGTTGACATGATTCCAGACGCACTGGTTCTTGGCGGTACCTTCAGGGCTTTCTCCAACGCAAGCTTATATCAACTTCTTCGAAGAATTGAAGAGGTTAAAATGCAATATATACCAGCATTTACATTTGGTTGTTCCTACAACTAACTGTCATTTCGTTTATTGATCTATCTGAACGCAGGTGATTGTACAACAGGCCCGTGTTTTCGGATGTTCGGCCACAGTTGACTTCTTTGAAAAGGACTTTACCATCTATCCTCCAACTGTGAATGACGATGGCATGTATGAGCACGTTAGGAAGGTGGCTATGGACCTGTTGGGTCCGACGAACTTCAGGGTGGTGCCACCGATGATGGGAGCTGAGGACTTTTCGTTTTACTCAGAAGTGGTACCTGCAGCATTTTACTACATAGGCATAAGGAACGAGACATTGGGGTCAATACACACAGGTCACTCCCCTTATTTCATGATAGATGAAGATGCTCTTCCAGTAGGCGCTGCAGTTCATGCAGCGATCGCAGAAAGATATCTTATCGAATATGGATGATTATGTAGATAACAGTTTTAAAAATTCCTAAAACAGGAATTATATGTAAATTGGTCAAAGTATCCGTGCTTTTCTTCATCTATTTTAGCATTTTTACTTTTTTTGAGGCCAATAGAGGTGAAAATATATTTAATGGCCAGTGTAAAGCATCAAGTACGAATGAAGCAAGCAGATACGTTCAATTGTATATGGAATATGCTATCCCTCGTGGCTTTAAGAGTAATATCACTTAATGGATTACTATTCATATGCAATCCTCCTCCATCTATAATGGTGTTACCAAGATATGGTTGAATCAACCATTTGCGGTCAATTCTGTCAACGATGGTATTATCCATCCATCAACCGTTCCATGTTAACTGATATTTTACAGAAGCTTTTTGCTCATCCTAAAATTAAATTGTGTTTTGATGTGACACCATTCTGACAGAGGGCTGTAAGTAATTTGTCAATAATAGGAAAAATGTAATAATTTTCTAAGACGAAGGATATCACTCCGAGAAGAATTAATAGCCAAGGGAGAATCTCCGAGGATAAAATACTTCAATTGATTTCTGATCATTACTACATATTGCCCATAGCTATTTATAGGTTAGGATTAACCCATGACTCCTTAAAAACTAGTTAACAGGCTCTAAGAACCAACAATAATAGATTGGACTTATCACAAATAATCAGTAACAGATCAGTATTCACTAAGCCCCTACTTGATAGGAACACATGAAACAAATTACACAATAAATTGAAAACAAATTCTACAGATAAGAAGACAAAATTAGATGCTGGTAGATAAGACAAATCACTACAAGAAAATTAGATTTTAGCGATGGACAATTACTGACTGAAATCAAGTTCCGTAAGTAAAATTGTCAGCAAAAATTTCAATTTGTAACGGAAAAAATATCCGTCGGTAAATATGGAGGGAAATCAACCTGGGGAAATTTTTCGACAAAATATAGTGACGGTAAAAAATATGGTAAAAAAAGCTTTACTGACGACAGTAGGTCATCGGTAAATTTTGTCGGTAAATTTTAGTTCTAAACGTTGTCATTTGCGTCCAGTTCGTTTGGTTAAACCCCCCCTAATTTTCCCCTCGTCCATCGCAACCCCATTTCTCTCTTCTGTCATTGCAGTCTGTTTCTCTCTTCTGTCGTCATTGTCCAAGCGCACCTCCTCGTCGTGCCACCGCGTATCATCGTCATCGTCGTCCGATTAAGCCTCATCGCCATCGTCAGACTGTGCCTCCTGGCCGTCGTCGTCGGATCTACTTCAGGTATTGTATAAACATTGTCATCTTTTTGTGCTTTAATTCCAACGATATCAAGATACTTCTAAAGGTACATGAAGATTTCTTATATGCAAGTTTTTCTTTAGAAGTTAGAGATGATACAAATGTTATTGAGTAGGCTTTGATGGATACTTAACTTGATCTTATAGCACCAATGAGATGTTTTCTATACTTTTTGATGTATTTGTTATGTACATAGGTAAGATCAAATGTATTTCAAGAGAATTTGGACTATTTTACCTTTGGTAAAGTAATAAAAAGTGATCATTTTGATAAATGAATGACGAATATAGAGGAGGAGATGTAGTTCATAAAAAACAATGATATTTGGGAGTCTATTGACAATATAGATAGTTTTGAAACCTTTGATTACCAATGGGTGTTTAATCAATATTTTGATGATAACAAAATATAAATCCTACTAATGAGTTTGTTATCATAATGGGAAGCTTTATAAGAACTAGATAAAATAATGGATAACTTAAGAAGATACTTCATGAAGATGACAAAAGAAAAGATACAGTTTGTAACTTACAAAATGAAGATCAAGTTAAGAACAAAAAAATTAAGGCACATCGAGGTCATTTATATTTTGCGATATTATTTGTAATCTCATTTTGTTAGTTTGCCAATGTTAAATACTCATAATGCATAAACATTTTATATCACTTTATTGCATGAGTCTTTTTATTTATTAAGAGGTATTAAAGTCTTTATTTTAATCAAGAAGCCTCTTGATTTTTTAAACATTCTTTAGGAGAATTTTGAATGTTGGTTTAATTATTGTTGTGTTAAACAATTCAAGTTTAAGCACAAAAAGATGTTGGTTTAATTATTATTGTGTTAAACAATTCAAGTTTTAACAAATTGGAATTGAGAAGTTTGGGCTGTATTTTATTCCTCAAATCGTGATTAACAGCTGAGAACAAGCTAATGAAGTTGTAATGTTCACACAATAAAGTGCCAAGTTCTTTGATTTTTTTTGGGTTCATATATGGATAATGGATTTTGCTGTAATTTCCTTGGAAGTTTATTGAAAAGTTATTTAGAGTTGAGGTTAGAGATAAGGTCCATGCTTGTATGTCTAAGCCTTTTATGCCAAATCCATACATTTTAACATTTTTATAGTTGCTAAAATGCCATTTTATATATACTTAATATTAGGTGTTGCATCACTCATTTATGCTAATATGAGAATATATAGCAAGATTATGAGTTAATTTGTTAAATTTTTAGGTTTTTAAATCATGATGAGATGATCCAAGTCCATAAAATACTATAAGAAAACACTTAACTAAATTTACAATATGAATATTATTTATTTCAAAGCTTTTGATTCTATCAATTAGAACTTCATTTTAGCTTTTAGGATTTCCTATGTAGCTTACTTTAGGATTTCCTATCTAATTTTTTTTAAAGAAAATGTGAGAAATTGAAGATGTACAACATATCATTTAAGGATGATCTTTTGTTTTCATGTATAGTTAACCCTCTTTTCTCCTCGTTGTTGCTCACCCATCGCGTGTCGTCGTCGTCGTCTTCCTTTAATCGTTGGTTGAGGTAACATGTTATTCCTTGATTGTTTTTAATGACGTAGTTGAGACTTGTTCGTTACTATGTTTTGTGTATTACTTTGATTGTCATTGTCTTCATTTCTTTGTTTTGGTTATCTTCTTTAGCCGTCAGCTCACTCTAGCTTCGTCATCTTCTTCCTTCACGTGCTTCAATGACTTCTTCTTCGCGTCGGTTGAGGTAAGTGAGTTTTGTTATTTACTAGGTTTTTGTGTACTTGGTTTAATTTGGGTATTTGTTTTTGGATTGAACCTCCCATATGAACTTACTGCATTTTTAATTTTAATGGCTTGCACCAATCGAAACTTGTTTGTGGTATGAACTTCGGTTTATGGCTTTAAATTTTAAGTATTGTTAATCTAAATTTAAGTTTGTGGTATGAACATATATTTGATTTGTGATGAGATTAATAAATGAATGATTTTAGGGGTTTTGAGGAACTTTAATATAGGATATTGGTTGAGTTACTACCGAAATAAAGAACGAAGAAGAAATGTAGAAGGGTTATTACACAATATTAATGTACATAATTCTAGGACTTTGGAGATGGTTGAATCATTAGTCTCTTATGTTCTAGTAATTTATTTTACTTCTTCATATTTTAAGTAGTTGAGCAATGACTATAAAACTTACCATAATTTTGGAATTTTACATTGCTTAGTTTGTTAGTAGTTTTCTTAGGTTTTTATTGATTTATGCTGCAATTGGTAAAATTCTTATATTGTGTATGCTACTTGGTACTTGAGCTCTTGTGGCTTAAATGTTGTTGGTCATAGTTTCTCTAGTAGTATATGTGGTATATGTGCATTTTCAATAGGTTTGTGCTCATTTGGATTGTTAAAAGAAACTCTATTATATTAGAAACTGGGAATTCCACTCATAAATTCCATCAAATAGGAGAGTTGGTGGAATGGGAAGTTCATGTATTGATTTATGAACAAAGAAGACTCTTTAACATTTGACTTATGTTAGATGTACACAAAGTCCGCATATTGATCGAATTCTATAAATTCCATGACCTTAGAATTCTAAAAATTCCACAAGCCTATGAGTCACAATGAGAACTTGTTTTCTAGATTCACAAGTGTAAACAATGCCACGTACTATAGTTTTGAAATCAATTGTAGGTGATTGATTCAATTGGTTAATACTTAGGGGATGTTATGTAAAGTTTAGATATTCTGTAAACTTTGAGGAACATGAAAGATACTAACTATGGAATCACTGTTTGAAATTAAAAAGTTTTGGAAAAATGAGTAATGTTGATAGATCTTGGATGTATACACGATTAACAGCTGATGGTTTCATTAATCCTGAGTTTATTAAGGGAGTTGAAGCTTTTATTCATTATGTATATTCTCAACCTGCATACATGGATAACCCAAAGATCAGATGTCTATGTAAAAAGTGTAAACACATTCGTTTCCTTCCTATTGATGAAGTGAACAGGCATTTGCTGAGAAAAAAGTTTACCCCAAATTATTTTGAGTGGACAAGACATGGGAAACCATTGATTTATAGCATCTCAAGGGGTAATGAAGTACAATTGTTAGTGAACTTAAATGAGTTTGAAGGGGGAATTAGATTTAGAAACAAATAATATGGATGCAAATGAAAATCCTTACATACAAATGGTTTATGATGCAGCCGATTGTACCTTTCATCTAGAGAGGATGACGAGGGCCAGAGATCTGAAGAGGAGCCTGACTTTGATTCTAATTCTTCAGAAAAAGAAGATGAATTTGATTTACAATTAAGTGATGATAACGATTAATTTGTGCTTGTAATTGAATATTATATTCAATAAATCAATTATTTCCTTTTTAATATATTGTGTAAAATATTGAATTCAAATTGTTATATTTCTAGAAAATTCAATCAAATATAAATTTTAGGTTGAAATATGCCACCAAAGAGAAAACAGAATATAACGCAACCAAGGTTCAGACAACAATTCAGAGGTACTTATTGTCCAGATGAAGCATCATATTTTGCAGCTGGAACAAAATCACCTTCTCCCCCTCCAGTTACTACATTTGTACATGAGGCATCACCTTTTGTACCTGTTACTACACCATCCACCACTCCTACATCATCCACTACCCCTATAGCGACAGAGATATCAGGGGTAAACGATGCATATGAAGGAAGCGACCGCCAGCCTGCTGCCAGCCTGGAGTTGAGGATCCTGATGGAAGAACTTACATCACAATTGCCAATTATCTGTAAGTGAAAATACATGAAACACTATACGTTTATAATTAAGTTATAGGTTTAAATTTTAAAATTGGTATAAAGTTATTTGTTTTTATATTAAGTTGATTCCGTTTGAACAGTGCTCAAGAAACATGACGTTCAAATTCAAGGAGAAAATTGACCTTGAGGGTTATGTATGGAAGAATATCTCTCAAGCCACAAAGGAATTTTACTATCAGGAGTTTGAGGTACAAAAAAATATTATTTTCTTTTTTAATTGAATTTTATACATTAATTAGATAAATATTTATTACAATATAAGTATTTATCGAATGTTTTTCCTTTTATTTCATAAAGAATTTTTTTGGGATTCTGAATTTGACAGGGTCATTAATAAAGTATGGGAGAGACGAGCACGTACACGTTATTGGGACTTTGTTGGTATGATACACAAGGCTGATGTACACTCGCCTTATATTTTTGAACAAATATGGAGTCCTTGGCAGCAGTATTGGGCATCACCTGAGGCAATAGTCATTTCAGATTCTACCAATAGATGTGGAGGACCGGGGGGAGAGAGTCTTCCCGTACATACGGGAAGTCTATTACCTACCACGAGCATGCAGAGAGATTTGTAAATATCTCAACTTTACCCGTATATTCTGATTGTTTTACTTTGTTGTATTTCAATTTAAATTGATGTGTGAATTTTATAATGAAAATATGTGTATTATGGATAATGATGATGGTATAAATGTCTGGTGCCATATAACTGTGTTGAGTTATTTTCTTTGTTCAATAGTGGGTAAATATCATAAAAATAGAGAAAATTCTACCGAAATTTTTATTAATTCTAGTGAACTTATAACATTTTATTCTTATGTAGGAAAAGTCTACGGGCATGAGGTCTACACCCCACCAGCTCTTTTTGCACACTCACACTAAGAAGCATGACGGTGTGACATTCGTCAACACCCGATGTCGAGAACTAAATGTATGTGAAATTTATGGTTTACTATTAATGCTTAACAACTATCACTTACTAATATAAACATTGCCTTCTGCTAGGAACAAATATAAGAAAGCATTCAACAACAGTCTCAGTAGTCTAAAGATGTTGATGAGACTCAAACTTATCTTCATGCAGTGGGTGGTAGGGACCGTCGTGGAAGGATATTCAGCTTAGGTTTATTTTGCGAACACATGTTATTCGCAATCTTCCAATTATAGTATAGCAACATCTAGTAGACAGTCGATAACCAATGAAGTCCACGAGCTTCGGAGCACAGTGTAGACATTGGCAACTCAGTTGCAACAGTTAATGGAGTACATAGCTGTAATGAGATGGATGAGTTGAAGGGGCGGGGTATCACCTCATCGCAACAAACAGAGCATCCACGGTCACCGAATTAATAATGTACTTGTAGTCATTTCATTTGAGTTACAAATACTTATTATGTACAATTTAATGTTTTTATTATCAATTAAGATAATTTTAATTTTATATCATCAATTAACTTTTTGTTTAAGCAAATTCAATGTATAAACAAATCAAGATATTATGCACAGAAAATTCATAACTGTTCAAATTATGCATCAACCATAAGATCATCACGTAAAATTTAATGACGGGTTTTTGTTAATTTATCGACGGAAAACAAAATTTCATCGGTAAAAGTCAATTCTATTTACCGATGGAAAATAACAAACCATCGGTAATATTAACAACGTTGGTATACTCACTGAAGGAAAAACATAATCGCCGGTAATGTTGTAATAAAGTTACTGACAGAATAACCAAAACTGACTGTAAATTTTCCTACGAACAAACTTTGACCATCGGAAATTTATCGACGGTCGACTACACAAACCGTTGGTATATTCACTGACGGTTACATAAACTATTTGTCGGTAAATTTACCGACGAACATTCTTTTATTCGTTAGAAATTATTACTTACGGCCGTTTTAAGACGCCTTGGTCGTCAAAAAATTTCGTTGTTAAACTAACTTTCTAACCAAATTTTTAGGTTTTCCGTCAGTAATTTCCGTCGCTAAACGACATTTTTCTTATAGTGAATAAGAAGATAAGATAAAATCAAATGTTTGACACACGTGACCTCTTTTTCCTCTAATATGAAATTATGGGCTTATCATTTCTCCATTCTTGGAAAGACACCTTGCCCTCAAGGTGAAAATGAGGAAACTGTTTAGCAATGAGATCATAATCTTCCCAAGTTGACTCTTCAAATGGATGTCCTTTTTAAATAATAAGCAATTCGAAAATATGTCCAGCAATCCAGTGGTGTTCTAATACATAATCAGGTTATACTAAAAGTTTCCAGTCATCTGAAATTAGGAGAGGAGCTGGTGAAGTTGGAGTCAAAATCCCAAGTGTAAGTCGCAACAATGAAACATGGAAGATGACATGGATTTTTGCATCTAGTAGTAGCTCCAACTCATAAGCCACAACACTGATCTTCTTTAGGACCTTATAGTGCCCAAAGAACCTAGGAGAAAGCTTGTCAAAATGTTGCTTGGAGTTAGATTCGCAGCCATAATCTCCAATGAAAAAGGAAAGCTCTTGTCAGTGTTTGTCTTGTTGAGCCTTCATGTAACATTGCATTGGTGAGATTTTTTTTCAAAAGTTTCAGCACAGCATCTCGAAGCAACAACTGGTCTTCCAAGTCAGCATTTGATGTTTTACCCTTCACGAAAGGATGCAGAGGTGGAAGATCCCTACCATTGACAATCTTGAAAGGTGTTGTAGTAGTGGAAACATGAAAACTAGTGTTGTATGAATATTCTACCCAGCATAAAAAAGAATCCATTTCTTTGGTTGTTCGTGTGCAAAGCACCATAGGTAAGCCTCTAAACACCTGTTAACCACCTCTGTTTGACCGTCTGTTTAAGGATGATAGGAAGTGCTCATTCTCAACTTGGTTTGGCTAAGGCAAAATAATTCCTTCCAAAAAAAGCTTAAAGAAATGGGACCTCGATATGAAATTATCAAACGAGGTAGGCCACGTAAGCGTACAACTTCTTTACAAAAGACTCCAGCCACTGTTTTTGCTATAAATGGACAGGAGAGAGTAAAAAGTGGCCATACTTACTCAATCGATCAACCACTACTAGAATAATGTCAACTCCATTAGACTTGGCCAAGCCAATTATGAAATCCATTGAGCTATCTTCTTAAATCATCTCCAAAATAAGCAAAGGCTGTAACAAACGTACTGGAGAGGGTTTCATACTTGTTGCGTTGGCAAATCAAACATTTTTCAACAAGAAGTTTGACATCTCTCTTCATGTGAGGCCAATAGAACTAATCTGAGAGCCTCTTTTGTGACATCTTGTTTCCATAATAGGGGTTAGAACCCTAGACTTCTGTAATTAAGAAATAGCAATAAGAGATTAGAAAAATGCATTTCATGCTCATGCATAATGTTAGCATACGCACAAGTGAATTTGATTATTGCACGCATTACAATGAATTGTTCATGCACTCATTTGATATTTTCTAGGTATAAATAATTTTTTAATGTGATTATAATGTGATTTATGGGTTATGTGTCCTAAAAATTGAGTTGGAGTGTATAAGTAGTGAATTAGAATTTTTGGTGAAATATGAGAATTTTCTAAAATTACGGGTACTTTAGAACTAGGAAAAATGCCAAATAGCAAAATAATTGATAAATGGTAGTAGAAATAAAAGTCAAATGGCAGTGGAAATTTTTATAAATGACATTGGGATTTAATGACATGTGTCATGGAAAATCGGGAGACAATTGGATTAGAAATGGGGAAACAAATGGACTAGTAGTTTAAAAGACCAGTGAAGACCATAAGGTGGTGACATGTCACTTGCCATGCCACACACCCATCCACGATATTTCCTTCATTTGAAAGACTATCTTTTTTCTTTCATTTTCGTTTGGTGCTTTCTTCTTCTCTCTTCATTAACAATCTTCATCTTTTACATTTCTTCTTCTTCACTTCCACGATGCTTTCAACTCTCCCCATTGTGAACTGTGCCATCATTTTTCACGTGTTTCTTCAAGATCATGTGTCTTCTTCTTGAAGAAGAATCTATCATACTCCACCTTCTTTGATGATGGTCATATGAGCCAAGGAAAGCTATGGTTAGGTGATTCTTTGAAGATCTTGAAGTTATACAAGTAAGTATTATATTGTTCTTCACGATTTGTTGAATAGCAACTTTTATGATGATAGTTAACAGTTAAATGATTATAAAATGGTGATATGTATATATTGAAGCGTGAGTGAGAAAACCTGGGTGTGTTCATCTCTTGCTTTTACACATATGATAATGATCAATAGTTCATAAGTTGTTGTTGTGACGATTTAAGTTAGAATGACCGTTAAAGATGGTGTAAAAAGAGTACAGAAAAATTTGATAGGTAAATGGGTGTTTCATGCTCTATTTTCATTGTTAATATGTATGGATCTCTTTGGGTGTTTTAGAGATGAACTAAAATGAGTTTGAAGTTAAGGAAAAAGGAGTAGTGTGATGTCGTAAAATAGGAAAAATTAAAATAATGGTTCTGTTTGGCAATCAGCTGATTGCATTTAGCTGATAGCTGATTCTATCAGTTGTTAGCTGATAGCTGACTATATCAGCTGATTGCATTAGCTGTTTGTTAAAGATGTTTGGTAAAATTAGTTATTCAGTATTAGTTGTTTATGTGTAAAATGACTTATGAGGACATGACTTTAAAAAAAATAAGAATAAGAATATTATATATTTTAGTATTTCAATCAATATTCTTATAAGAATTTAGAATTTAGATATTTAATTATATAAAATTAAGTTTATAACTCTAATAAAAAATATAGAACATATATTATTATTATTATTATTATTATTATTGGTAGTAGTAATACTATTATTATTCTTTATTATTATTATTATTATTATTATTATTATTATTATTATTATTATTATTAACAACAACAACAATAACAACAACAACAATAATAATAATAACAACAACATCAACAAATAACAACAACATCAACAAATAACAACAACAACAACAACAATAATAATAATAACAACAATATCATCATCATCATCAACAACAACAACAACAACAACAACAACAACAATAATAATAATAATAATGACGATAGTGATGGTGATGGTGATACATCCAAACATAAAATATAATAATCCAAATGAAATTTAAGTTTAAGAACACTTATCAAATAGAGCAAAAGAAATGAACATCATCATTTAAAGCAAAAGTTTTTAACAATTTAAGAACGACGTCTAACTGGCATTAAACTAGAAGCAATATTATCACGAATAGTTGTCATCTCTCAAGTTCTCTGTTGTTCAAAGCCTTCTTGCGTAGAGTTAACTTAAACATTTTGAAATACATTTGGAGGTATAAATTCAGGATCTTGATTGATGATGTTAAAAGCAGGGTTGCCAATTGTACTTCTTCTAATATAGTTATGCAACGCAAAAGCTGCACAAATTATTCTATTTTGATCCATCAATGAATATTTAGGTATTTTCTTCAATATTTTCCATCGAGCCTTAAGAACACCAAAAGCCTTCTCAATACAACTTCTCAATGATGAATGAGCTCAATTAAAAACTTCTCGAGATCCTTTTGGATTTGCACCACAAAATTCTAATTGATGACACCTTGTCTTTGGGTAAGGTGTCAAAAATCCTTCTTTTTCCGGGTAACCTTTGTTAACCAAGTAGTATTTACCTGAGTGTTCATAGAGGAAATATAATTATTATAGATGACATCATAAAAAGTCTAAATTATGAATAGCAACTCCTACAAATCTTAAAATTACCTATCGGTGGTTTTAGAAATTTAAGTCTCGGATTACCAATTGTATCAAGGAAAATACGAGAATTGTGTACTGATCCCTCCCAACCCGCTAAAACATACGTAAATAGTAAGTTAAAGTCACATGCTACCAATACATTTGTAGTCGTTATTCCTTTCCACCCTCTATATCTCATTTGATCCTGTTCTGCAACAACCACAGCTATATGTGTACCATCAATAACTCTAATGCAATCCTAATATGAAACAATGATCATAAGATAATACAATTTTTAATGAAAAATAGAATGCAGGGAGGAGTAAGAACATATTGAATTACCTTAAAATGTGGCATATATCTAGCATCATTGGCAATTTGTTGTGGAATCTCCTT
>JANKOE010000009.1:22883927-22914628 GCA_026284465.1 Erythroxylum citrifolium | reverse complement strand
TCCCAATACATCGGACCTTCTGTCCGGAATCCACAATCATATCCAATCACAAAACCACCATTATCTCCACAGTAAACCTTAACCATACTTTACAAATCCATAACTCACAATTCTTACATCCAAAATTAGCATATTATACCTCATTTCAAAGCTAACACATTCCTCTACAACTTTCCATAAGGTCATTTGAGCTAATTAGAATCACAACAGTTCAGAATTTGGCTTCAATGTACAATCACCACAAACCTACACTTAGCACGTTTTTCCAGCACCAAGCATATTAACATCCAAAAGTCAACAGATTACTACTTTCAACCTAGATATCGAAAAATATCATACTTAGTGGTGATAGAAAGATAACAAGAAAATATTCAAGATTCATTAAGACCAATTGAACAAATTAAGCCTAAATCAACCTTGAAAAATTCATCAAAGTTTTAGGTCACCAATTTCGTATTACTGTTCATGCTACACATATAACTCACTTTTAAGGCAAAATTCAGACCCCTTCAAGCCACAATTAAGCACCACTTCCTTCACAAGAAATGCACCCAAACCCCTCAAGTTTAATTCAAGACAAACCTTACCTCGTTTGCTCAACCACATAAAGAGTTATGGTAAAAACATTGAAACATGTACAAAGTCAAATTTCCAGCTTTTACACCTAAACCAAATCCTATCACTTCCATACCATTTCTAAACTATTTCTATACCAATAAGCATCCTAATTAGCCAAGAAATCAGCCAAAATTTCATCAAGACCTTCACTTGATCACTTAGCCATAAAATGGCAGCACACACACACAATTGTCTTTCTTTAATTACCACTCATCTAACATCATAAAAATCAATCCAACACACTTCATTTACCTACTACACATGCCCTATCATTCATCTTTAATCATTCTTAAATTAATCAAGAACATAACTTACCCATTTCAACCAACACAATTCTCATACAATTAGATGCACAAATTTCACAATTCATGCATTTAATGAACAATCAAGACTTAAAACACAATCTTACCTATCTAAGCTTTTAACTCTTCAATTCTTCAACTAACACACCAACTCCTCCACTTCACTTCACATACACGATCATCATCATGGCAAAGGTGGTAGAAAGCTTAAGCTTGAATACATGAAAGGATGCACTTAAGGTAGGAGAGAAGAGTAGTAATTTAGCTAGAATAAGTGGAGAAAACCAATGAAGAAGAAGAAGGTAGGAGGTTTCGGATGAGAAAGAAAAGCAACTTCACTCTTTCAATTTTTTTTGAAGTGTCGTGAGTGAATGTAACAAAGACAAAGACATTAAATGAGTTTAAGAGTGTCATGACACACACTTGCCACTTAATGAAGAAAAGAAGAATTAAATTAAGAAATGTTTAATAAAAGAACCCTAATAGGATTTAATCTTTGATTCATCCAATTTCAATGGCTCTAATTACAGTCCCAAAATCATTTACCTCAATTTCCAGTGCCATTGGGCAGTAATTTTCAGTATCAAAAACCAATCGGTCCGCCACTTGGCGATTTTTCCAGTTCGAAAATTTTTCCTGAAATTTTCCAGAAAAATTCCTAAAATTCCCCAAAAATGTAAAACACACAACAGTCCACTCCAATTAAATTTTCAAGCACAAAAATCACATTTTCCATAACAAAATCACATTTAGGCACATATACCGGGAAATATCATGAATGCATGTACAGTCATTTTCATGTGCAAATTTTACTATTCACGTGTAAGGGTATGCATGTATATTTCAAAACCATTCTAAACACTCTTAGCCCTTTCCAAATTACTATTATACCCTTCCCATCGGTGGTGGGATGTTACAATATAAAATTGATATATATGTTTTGAATGATTAAAATGAACTATTTGACTACTATGAATGTGAAAAGTGAAATAAGTGATCAAAGTGATATGTGATGCTAAATGATTGCTAGTGGAGTGATGTGAATTACGTGATTATATGAACTGTATGTGTTATGTGATATGAGGGAGCCATCGAGGATGATTAACTCACTGAGTTCGCAAAACTCACCAAAATTATAACATTATTTTTTAGGCTTAGAGGAGTTACCCCGTTAAGCAAACGAGAGTCTAGCTACTGCATTCGAGTAAGAGATAGAGGTCGGGATCAGTTCGTATCTACATAGACTTTTCATTATTTTGTATTAAAGAATGTATTCTGCAATTATTGTGTCACGTGTATTTGAATAATTCTGTTTGTAATAACTTTCCATATTATAAATGTTTGTAAAGGAGATTGATCAATAAGTATAATAATAATTATGATTATGATTTTTATGAAATAAAAATATGGGCCCAATTTGATCAGTAGTTTTCTATAATATGCGTGTGATTTATGAATATTTTGTAATAAGCTTCGATTGTCTGACTGTTCTAGCATGCCACCCTCATAAAGTATGTTCTCGAACACTGTTAGTATGTTCAAGGATATGCCCCATAAGAGTGGGGTGCTACACAAAACCTTCTGGATGTGTCATATACACATCCTTTTTAAATCCCCATTTAAAAAGACAGTTCTGACATCCATTTACCATATTTCATAATCATGAAAAGCGACAATTGCTATAAGGATTCAAATTGATTTAAACATAGCCATGGGTGACAAGGTCTCATTATGATCAACTCCTTAATCTGTATAAAACCTTTCGCAACTAGTCGTGCTTTGTAAGTAGTCAAATTTCTATCTATGTCTATCTTCCTTTTGAAAACCCACTTGTTTTCAATGGGTTTTACGCCAATGGGAAGATCAACTAAGTTCTTTAAACTTGGTTGTCATATATGGATTGTATCTCGGATTTCATAGCTCTAAGCCATTCATCGGAGTCTGGAATTTCCATTTATTCCTTATAGGTCAATGGATTTTCAGTGTCCAACACTGTCACCTCATGTAGTCCTATATACCTCTCAGATGCACGTACTTCCCTAGTTGACCTTCACAGCAGAACTACTTCTGGTTGACCTTCCTCCACAACTTTTTATGGCTCAGGTTCAACTTCGAGTTTTGTTAATTCAGTTAGATGCAGGTCATAAGCCTCTTCCATAATCACTTGTGGAGTTGGTTGTACCTGACTTCTACTGACAAAAACATTTAAGGTTGGGTCAACGTGGCTCCCATTGGCCGCATTATCTTGTAGTGTTTCCTGAATTTCTTCAAGTCTAACATTACTTCCACTACTTCCTCTTACGAGAAACTCTTTCTCCATGAACACACCATGTTGAGCAATAAATACTTTGTTCTCTAACTTGTGATAGAAGTAGTATCCTTTAGTTTCCTTAGGATACCCCACAAAGAAGCACTTGTCTGAATTAGGACCAAGCTTGTTAGACATTAAACATTTGACATATGCCTCGTAAAAACAAATTTTTAGGAAAGAGATGCTACGCACTTTGCCAAACCATATCTCATATAATGTCCTTTCTACGGGAACCCTGTTTACTGTGAATGTAGTGGTTTCAAATGCATATCCCCAAAATGAGATTGGAAGTTTGGTTTGACTCATCATAGATCGAACCATGTCTAACAAAGTTTGATTCTGCCTCTCGAAAACATCATTCCATTGTGGCGTTCCAAGAGGGGTGAGTTGTGAGACGATCCCACACTCTCTAAGATAAGCACCAAACTCATGACTCAAGTATTCGCCTTCATGATCTGATCACAAGACTTTAATCTTCTTATCTTTGAACTTTTCAAAAGATTTAGACTTTTGTCTCATTAAATAGACTTAACCATATCTACTGAAATCATCAGTAAATGTGATGAAGTATTGAAAACCACCTCGAGCATTGGTACTTATTAGTCCACATACATCACCATATACTAGACCCAATAAATCACTTATCCTCTCACCTTTCTTGGTAAATGGTATCTTGGTCATTTTTCCAAGTAAACAAAATTCACACGTTCCAATCGATTCCAAATCGAATTGACCAAAAAGTCCTACTTCTTGCAATTTTTTGATGCACTTCTCATTTACATGACCTAGGCGACAGTGCCACATAAGAGTAGTACTTTCATGAAAAGTCTTGAGTTTTTTGTTATTAACAATAAAGACCTATTTACTTATCTCAAATATATAGACCATTCTTTTTTTTGAAAATTAATATATAGACCATTCTTAACACAAGAAGATCAATAAAACAAACCATCTCTATAAATCAATCAAGATCTATTTAAGATGGTAAAAGAGAAACCATCATTGTCCAAAAGAGAAATGGAGATAATGTTTCGAGAGATGGATGGAACAAAATATCCACATTTAAGTTCCATTACAAACCCATTGGGCAAACATAACTCAATGTACCCAACAACAATGGCTACAACACTTACACCATTCCCAATGCACAGCTGCACTTCACCTTTTTCAAGCATCCTCCTATCCTTTAGCGCCTACATATTTGAACAAACATGAACACAAGATCTGGTATCCAATACCCAATCAGAAATAGAGGTAGCAAGGTTAATCTTAATAACATATATACCTGAAGAAGAAGATGTTCCACTCTTTAAGTCCTCGATGTATTTGTGACAATTCCTCTTCTAATGTCCTTTGCCTTTACGATAAAAGTACTCGGCATCGAAAGGGGTTCTGGCCTTGGGAGTGCTTGAAGTCACCACTTGAGCCTTCCTTTTGCCATCTTTTCCCTTTTTCTTAACTTTGCACTTGTTCCTGCCTTTCTTTATCTTCTTCCCTCGCTACTAAACTGCCAAGACATGAGAAACTCCTTTCTTCATGTCCTGCTTAGTGGTCTTGAGCATCCCATGGAGTTCCTCTAAACTCTTCTTCATCCCATGCATATGGTAGTTCATGATGAACGATGAATAGCATAGAGGCAAATAGTTGATGACAATGTTAGTAGACAACCCTGGGTCCAACAGGAGACCTAGCCTATCCAACTGCTCCACAAGGCTCATTACCTAGAGCATGTGAACACTGATAGAGTTACCTTTTGACATTTTAACAGCCAGGAGAGACTTGGTCACATTATACCTCTCAACACGAAGTTACTCAAGAAACATTTTCTTGAGCTATTCCATACTGTAGTACGATGTGTTCGACTTAAATTACTTTTTAATTTAGGTGACATCGTCGCTACCATGAGGCATTATACATCAAACTCATCATATGAGTGCTTATTGTATGCGTCGACTAAGTCCTTAGTAGCTCCCTTAAGGGGTGGTTCAGGAAGGGGAGAGTTTAGATATTCTTTTCATTCCTATTTGAGAAGGATTCTCAGGTTTCAGTGTCAATCCATAAAATTTGAACCATTGGGGTTCAATTTTTCCTTGTCCAATATAGAATGCAAAGAGAGAGATTGATTTGATTTGATGTATAACATAGAAAAAGTTTGAATTAAGTTCATGTAAATGTTTTATTTCCAAAAAAAACTTCCACTACAACTTTTAAAAAACAACCTCTATTGTAATAGATCTAAGATCCTTATCTTTATCAAGAACAAGCCAACAGTGGCATGAAATTTGAACTTAGATATTATAGGTAAGCAACTCTTTGCTCATTACATATTTATTAACATCTAATGTTTTAAAAAAACTTTTCCCCAAAGTCCAAAACTGTGTTGATTCCTTGTTAAGTTAACCTCGCTCTATTTGGTTTGCATTTCTGACTTACCCCACAACTCTTAAAGATGGAAATTGATGCCCACTAAGTGGGTCTCGTCATCTAACAATTGATAATTTGATGCGATTAAAGCAAGGAGAAAAATGACTTAATATTATGTGGGACGTTTCTTCAAAAAAATTAGGATCAAATTGTCACACAATTTGTCAATCATATTAATTACAATTTCTAATTATTTAATATAACTTAAGAAATTGTTAATCCCTATCTTTTGGGTTTATTTATGGCATTCATGTCAATATAGATTCATACCTAACTTGTGAAAAACATAGCATCGTAAATGATATTAAAAATATGTTGCGAGTTTTGTATGGCGCTTTTGGAAACTTTTCCCGCATCTCATTGTTTTCCTTACCATCTATATGGTTAAATTAAAACATCAAAATTAAATGCCCATCCCAAAGTAGAACTATTCTAAAAGGAAATTAAAATTACATTTTAGAATCCCCATTCCAAATATAATAGGCTTGCAAGCCTTAAATGAATGAATTACATCAAAAGCAAGTTAACATACTTGCTTAATTAACTAATCTGATTAATTAAATTTAAGAGGCACCAAAGCCCGCATTACATTCATTCAAAAGAAAGCAATGCAACATACATATAATGTATTGACACTTGTCCATACAAAACTCGCTTTCGTCCCAACAAAAACAAGTTAGTGTCAAGACAAAAAAAACATTTGCATTTTCCTTTATGAACAATTCATTCACCATTACTACAAAAATCAATTGCAAGTATTCAGCCCAAAAGAATACGTAATATATATATATATAAACAGAATATATATATATATATATATATATATATTCCATTGGAGGTTTAAAAAATTCTAATATTTAAACATGGCAATTTCTCACAAAAATTCCATGTAATAAAAGTTAGAATCACATTTTGTCGATTAGGGCCATTAATAAACCCGAAAATAAACTACATATTGGAAAGGCTTATAAAAATTAATCTATCACATAGACTTAACCTTTATAACCTAAATAACAATCCCATTACCTTGGTTTAGGAATATCCCAAAATAATTGGATGAAAAACATGCACCCAAGTGCAAACTAAAATGCTGGAAAACTTTCCACCATTTCAATCTTTGGCGTTCCTTGCTTTCAATCAATTCTAACAATTAAAATTAATTGTTCTAGATCTTATAAGACAATCAAATTAGTGTTTGAAACCTAGAAAAACACCAAACCAATTATAGGAAAAAGGTTTTAAAACATATTTATTAATACACATTAATACACTAAATAACTAACCAATAAGACATGTAATCAATTAAGCAACTTATCATGCATTAACCTTGCACTAATTCAGTAAAAGGTCACAAACAAAGCCTTAGCTCTGATACCATTGTCGATTTTGTGAGGGCTGAAGTGGGTTAAAAGAAATTAAAACCAATAAGAACCTAAACGATCTTGTCTTGCAACCATTTCACATACCAAAATAGCACATAATTAAAGCATAGGAACCATTATACCTAGAAGTTGGTCTCCAAACCAAATAGGTCTCACGGCTTTTTCTCCTTTCTCATGATTGTGTCTCCTTTGCACCAAATGAGATGCACTTCAAGGTATCCACCAAAGATCGATTAGAAATCCCAATGGTTCCCAAAGTTAGATGGTGTTTCAATGGCTTATCTTTAATCCGTAGAAAAGAAGAGAAGAAAACGGTAGCAGCTAGGAGTCTCTCCAAAAATTTGAAAATACTCTTGCCTTTTGGACAAATTAGGGTTAACAAAAAGGCTCTTTAATTGTCTAAAATGCCCTTGTGTAAATAAAGCCAAAAACAAATTAAAAAGGGAAATAGTCATAAGGCTTTAAACACATCTTTATGTTCATTCCATAGATAACTCATGTTCTCACAAGGTTGGCATGTGAATTTTCATTTAAAATGCCACTTTGCCATTTATCTCATGTTTTAAAATAATTTAAATATTCGACCCAATTGCCATATAACTATGTCATATAATTATATGCATTATTTTGTTGAGCAATAAATTTATATGACATGTCATACTTATCAAACAAATTTATCTAGGATTAAATTTGTTATCTAATAACATATATTCTAATATCATATGACGACCAAAATAATTATAACACTTATAATTAATTTTATCGTCGTATTTATATCTACATATGATATACTAGAATAATTTCCCTTTTCTAATCAAATCTTTGCTGGTGTGACCAATTGGGATCTATGTCATGTTGACAATAGAATTAAAAACCCCTTTTAATTCTATACATCATAAGCAGTATCTAGCAAAATACATTATAATTACTCAAGTGAAACAATGATAAGTATCGTACACAAATCACGACCCCAGAGATATAATTGCCCGTGTCAATTCTCTTGTCTCATAATATCCTAAATAAATGCAAGATTGGAATATGTCATTCTTGCCAATTTATTCTTTCTTAATTTCCAAAGTAAATCATAAATATGATTAACTCCTTAATCATATTGCATGCATACAATATTACTTTATTAAGGGCCCATAAACATTATTGCTCATATCATATACGAGGGACAACAATATTCTTGATGACCATTTATCCTCTACATAAGTTACGCATACTGTGGCATTATCTGTATAGTTACCTGTTACGGTTAGTGTAAGGCAATGCCAACAAATACGCATTTCTTATGTAAGAAAATGAACATCTCAAACCATAGAATTCAAGATACGTATGAAACAGTAACGACATAAACATAATCCTAATAACGTTTCATTTAGGGTCTATCGAATACCATAATCTCCATTATGTATCTGTGTGATTAAACCGATAACTCCTTATCGTATGGTTTGTAAAATATCACCATCATTTAATCTACACACTAATCTTTTAGTGGTCAATTAATATTTCATGTTAATTACATAGATTAGAGATATTTTAGAGTAATCATTATTTTCTATTACAGAGTTCTACAATCTAAGCCCTCAACTCGAATAATCCATAAATAATGAAAACTCATAGAACAAAATGATATAAACCATCCAATTCATGAACATAACTGTTAGAATACAACCATCTAATGATTGGCTTCTAGATCATAACACTAATGATTGGCTTCTAGATCATAACACTAACAGATTACTCGTATGGTATTCATATCATGAACCAATTTTACCATCTTTGATATATTTATGCATTGTCTAAATCTTGTAAAGATACTAAAACAAAACAAATAGAAATTAGAACCTACAATACTAATCATAACTTACATTAAGTTTTATCAAAAAGATTAATATACAAATAATTGTGATAAGATAAGGTAAATTAGACACCCAGATGTCATCTTCATCTTACGGGAAAAAAAGAAGGGAACAATTTTAGTCAACTAAACTCAATTCTATAACTATTTTAGATCACATTTTTAATTAATTGGAAGTTTTCTACATGTTTGGTTAATTCTCTCCCATTTTGTTTTATTATTTTTGTTCGATATAGAAGTTTGGTAAGGTTTTTTTTATTTTTCTAAACTTCTTAAGTTTTCATATTATTCATTCATTTTTAATTATTATCTCTTAATTTTGTAAAAATTATTCTTATTCATATTCTTATTTTCTATGTAATCTTCACTTTCTTTCTAGATAAATTTTAGTTGTATTTTATTATTTTCTAACTCTAAGAAAGATTAAGTAATTACTTAAATGAATAAAATAAGAATGACTAACGATTTTATATCTAATAAAAGACTCCAAATATAAAAATGTGATTACAAACTTAACACATTTCTGAAATAAGTTATTTGCAAGGTGAAAATTATATTTTTCTTTATTATCTTTTACTTATAAGATCTGATAGTATGGTAGAAAGAAATGTAACAATTTTAGGACGAGCAAGCATGTCTCCTTTAAAAATGTGAAGCCCAATAAGGAAACACATCTTTCTTAACAAACAATATCTTTTAAAAACATTTTTATTAGATCAAAATCATTGAAAGTTATGACATTCACAAAAGATCTTTATATAACAACCATACATACATATGATCCTAATATATATGATCTCTCTATCTTAGATTTTCAATAAGACGAGATTTAGAAAGAAGAAAGGGAAATTAAAAACTTTCTATTCTTATTATTTATGTTGAATTTGTCTATACACTTATATCACTAAAGGAAAAACAACTATTACTATCTTCAATGATAAATTCACTAGCCATTGATATTTGCCCATATGCTCACATACATCTCTTCTTTTATTTAAAAGAAATGATATAGTGTTGCATGATATTGATGCTACCACATTAGTTTTCAGGATTATTCCTCCCCTTTGATTTTAACATCTAACTTCTTCCATCCTTAAAAACCTTCTTTATAAGGAAGGTTGACTGATGGAAAACGTTACTGACTATATATTATACAAGAATTCTCACGTTGCATTGGAAGCGGGCTTTCGAGACCAGCGAATCAACACTTACATACTTACTTTGTCTTTTCATTAAGTGACACTCCAAAATTGTTAGAGGTGCTTTATGCTTAACTATAAGATCTGTAGGTTATAGTACTCCAAATTATAAGTCAATTTCTCAATTCTATTAATTATTTTGAAGGGTTTATAGAACATTAGTTATAGATTTTTATTCCTTCGATCTCTTTACTAATATCCTTTGTTTATATCTGTTGTCATTTAAACCATGCATACATTATCCCTTCTCTTCTTCTTTGTTCGTCATTACATCCTCTTCTAAGCTCTTTGTAGGTAACACTTGATCGTTTATAAGGACACTTCTCAATCTATCAATGATTAATCCTCCACTATCACCTATATATTTTGAGTCATTTGCAAAGTAGAGGAGGAACTAACAATATAAAGTTTTGAATGATGACTTGTTAAGGACTGATCGAGTACTGTAGTGTAATATTGTACCACGGTACCTAAACGAATCCATTAAGACTATTTTGTTTAGTAGTCGCCAGTTGTATATCTCAAGTATGTCTTGAGGATCTTTTAGACTTCAGATTATCCATCTATTTGTTGGTGGTTAGCCAAAAACATTTAAGGTATGTATATGACTTGTGACCTATATAATTCTTTCCAAAAGGTGCTTAAGAACATACGATTTCTATCAATTGTAACATATTGAAGTCGGCTCTACATATTAATAAAGCTAATCATATCTTTAATTGATCCATGATGTTTTTATTGTTTAAAGATGTTTAATAACTATACAATGGGTGAACTTACCAAAACTACCCACCACTATAAAAATGATCGAATCTCCATTTGAAATTGAAAATCCTTAATGAAATCTATATTAATATCAGTTCATCATTGTTTGGGAATCAATATAAACTATAGCAATCTTGTCGGAGCATTATTATTTCATATTTTTTATACTAGAAAACTTGACATTTCTTAACAAAGTTTTGAACATCTCTTTGCATCCCCTTCTAATATAATAATATTTACATCTTTGTGAAGGAAAGTAAATTGCTTAAATGACCTTTAATGAGGCTCTCGTGTGATAATATCATTAATTTGGTCCTTAAAACAATGTTATAACCTATCACCATCCTCTTTTTTTGTGACTTTGGTACTCTCTCTTATTTCCATTGATAACTATTCGAATGTAGTGTGCCATTAATCTACTTATTGATCAAGTCACTAATAATTGGAACATTCTCCTAGCTATCTTTTGACTTCTGCCAATTGCTCAGTTTGCACCTTAGATATCATTAATTAACATGTCTCAAAACTAGTGAATAGTGATCCTAGAAAGTGCATCTGCTATAGTTTTTTATTTTTCGTCATTATAATTGATTTAAAAGGCATAACATAGCATTTTAAGAAGTCAAGCTCGCTAAAAAAATGTCTTAATCCTTTGCTTTAGCAATTATTTGAAGTTTTTATGGTATATGTTAATGCTAAAAGTTATTCCATTCAAATAATAGTGCCAACACTTAAATAGACAAGGCTTTATGTTTTGGTGCTAATGGCTTGCTTATCTAAACTAAGGGGTGTCCTTACATAAAGACAATTACCATTCCTTCTCCATACACATCAACTCCCACTGTAAAGGGTTTGTTATCATATGGTAGTACAAGATTTTAAGGCAAAGTTAGTGGCTTTTTTCAATATTTATAAAGATTATCTAGCTATATATATCACCTAAAAGCATCCTTCCATAGAAGATCAATTAACGTTTTAACTTTAGTTCTATAGTGATTGATAGTAACCAACTAAACCCAAAAGCCCAATAAATTCTCTAGCAGTCTTAAATATAGGTGATTTAACTATGAATTGCTATTTTTTTTCCTACATACTCAATATATGAAGCTTCAAAATTGAATTTACCCCTTTTGGCTAGAAATGGATAATGCCTCAACAAACCAAAGTAATTCTAAGATGCTTAAAGAGATATCTGAATGATTGAATTTAGACTGATTATCACTGAAAATCTACAATACTTCTTCCAGGTAGGTTTAAGCACTTCATTCATTAAACTTTAAAAGATTCATGGTATATTTATAAGTTCAAAGGGTATTATTAAGAACTCATGATATCCCTTATAAGCTCTAAACATTGTTTTAGGATGTCTCGAGGAATCATCCTAATTTGGTGATAACCGGATCTTAAATCTAACCTAGAAAAGCAAGTTGCCTATGTAATTCTTCAATATCAAAAATTGAAAATTTATCATTGATAATGTCCTTATTAAGCTCTTTATAAATTTTTTTCTAAAATCATGGGAGAGGAAAAAGGCTAATTATTATGTATTATGGTTACTCACCTTAAACTCTTGAAGTTGTTGCTCTAAAAATACTTCAATCACATGAAAGTTGTCAACGTATATATATATAGTCTCACATTTATCACTTATATACCTTTTTTTAGTAAAATTATATGACCATGGCTCTTATAGGGTGACAATCTAGATGGTTATGCAAAAACAATGTTGAATTCAATCATTAATCCCTCCAATTCTTATTAATGTTCCTTTTCAAACTCTTGAAGTTGTTGCTCTAAAAATAATTCAATCGCATAAAAGTTGATTAGTAACATATGATCTAGATATTATATTCTCAAATTTCTTTGTTATAACCAATTTGAAATTTTTAATAAGACCACCTTTTTAACATTACTTGTCACCCTTTTCAATTATATATTGTAGTCTATTTACCATATTTACATCAATAGTTCATTCAAAGTTGATAACCATTGTACTCTAGTCACAAAATCACATCGTCCCAAAGGCAATAATAGAGCATTAATAAAAAATTAAATGCCTTGTAATATCCACTCAAAAACATTTTATACCTTAAAGCAAAGTAGATGAAGATCACCTCCTATGGTAACTTTTGGATATTTGTGAGTTTATAATCTTCGTCTATTATACTAATAAGTCAATAAAATTATGTATAATTATTTTATTTATTAATATAGGAAAAGTTTTGCAATGGTGATACTGAGTCACTGACCTATTAATGCCTAGGAATGGCAATAGACAATAGGGATCAAGCCCAAAATAATTTTTAGAACTTAAAACTAACTTGAACCCCTATTAGCCTTAAGAAGCTTGCCCTAGCCTAATCTCCTAATCGGACTTAAGCAACTTAAACCATATTTAAGCACAATTAAGCTTTGGTTATAATAAAACTCAACCGAGCAAAATAAGTCCAAAAGCCTAGCCCTTTTAAAAATATTAAATAATTCAAAGTCTTATGTCAGGTTAAGTCCAAAAACTCAACCTTTTAAAAATATTAAATATTCTAAAGCCCAATTGAGACAAGTAAAGTCCAAAACCTAACTCTTTAGATTGGACTCTTTTGCCTAAATTGTAATAGTTAAAGAATTATGAAATATGTGAAATTAATATTAAAAAATTATAGTTATTATTTATATATGAAATATGTGAAATTTAATATTAATAAAAATAAATATATTATTTTTATTTCAAATTTTTATTACTATAAATTTTTGGAGACAAATTTGTTAAAAAAATTGCAAATTACGTAGTAAAATATATTTAAAATTTTATAAATTAGAAAAATTGCTTACCAATATTAACTCATACTATTACTGATACTAGGGATGACAATTGTACCCGAACCCGATAGATATCCGATAAAATTACCCGAACAGGGACAGGTATGAGGAGCAAATTTTTACTCGTGGGGCGTGTATGGGGGTTAACAAAAATATCCGCCGATATCTGGACGGGTACGAGGATACTACCCTCATACCCATTTACCCGTTATATACTAATTACAAGTTTGCCATTATAGATATATACATAAAACCCACCCAAATCCCTAATAACTAATCCCTAATATTTCAATTCTTCGGTTCTTCCTCAATCCGCAGTGTCGCCGCCATCTTCTCCACCGAATCAACTGGCAGGTACGCCGCAGAAGACCAGAAGTTCTCAAGTTCTCTTCCATTCTTTGTATGCTGTTCCTGTTTCAGTGTTTTCTGTTTTTGTATGCTGACTGAAACGTCTCTGATAGTCTTCGTTACTCCTTGTGTGAAGGTCTCTGATAGTCTTCGTCACTATGAGATTTTGAGAGTGTGTATGTAGAGAAGGTAACTTCGACGAGGATGAGCTATTCTAAGTTGAGAAGAGGGTGAATTTAACAACTCTTTAGTCTTTACATATATAGATGTAGGCGTTTTAAAGGTCTGATCTGTGAAGAAACGTAAAGAACGTAAAGAGAAGAATAGGGACGTATTGCATAATGATTGAGAAGATTCTTCTTTAGATCAAGGTCTGGCTTTCTTCTTAGATGCATGCAACAACCAAATTAATGTGTTCCTTTCCTTTTTCTCCAACGATAGGCTTACGTGCAACAACTAGAGTCTAGTAGGCTAAAGCTTACCCAGTTGGAGCAAGACCTTCAAAGCGCACGCCAACAGGTGAAATTCTGCAAAGATTTCCAATTTGAGTAATTGTAATTTTATTTATACTCCAAATAATTCTGAATTGCAGGGATTATTTTTGGGTGGTGCTGGTGGCAATATCAGTTCTGGTGAGTCCCCTGAACTTTATATTATTATTATTAACACCTTAAAATTTAATTAAAAAGTCAAATTTTGATGACATTATTTTATAACTTATTGCTAAAACTTCATCATTATCTACAATTTTAAATAATAAATATATATAATAATAGCTTAAATTGTCTGGGATGGGACCCAAAACTTTGATTATATGAATCCGAATGTGTATTATGTTCACTTATTATTGAGTGGTAGACTTTACAGTAATGAAATATCTTAAACAAATTATTGATTGTTATTAATGAATTATGTTGTAAAAGAAGAAATAAAATGGAGCCAGCTTCTGAAATTTGTCTGCTTTTTCCTTAATTTCACCAAATTAATATTTCCCAATTCTTTTTGTCTATCATTATCATGTCTTTGTCGGTTGCTTTCTAGTTAGTAGCTAGTGGTATCTTACATCCACATACATAGAGAAAGTATACACTTATTTGAACCAATCAGCTTTTTAGTCTTGACCATTTGAGGTCAACTGGGTGTCGTACTCTTATCTGGTTCCTCTAAAGATTAGCTTGATCTCACACTCTAGTAAACCAGTTACATAGAAATATTGTTCCTTCGATTGTTCAATATTGGTTATGTGTTATCTCATTCTTTTTGTTGAATTAAATTGTTATGGCATTTGGAATTGCCTTTTTTTTAAAGCTGGCTTTTTGGTGAAATTAATTAATGTTTTGCTAATAAATTTAACTTATTGGCTGTCCTTCTGCACTTTTAGCAGAGAGTATCTTGTTTATGAAAAAAAAATCTTGATTCATTGATGAGGAGAAATTCTCTTTTTTTGCTGACTCCTTTTTGTGGATATCATTATCCATCTTTACTTGTGTGATTCTCTATAATATGTGAAAACTTTTCTAGATTTTTTCTTTAGGATTTTTCCTCGCATAAGATTGTTAGATTTACAATGGTACTCTGTATGAAATTGGTGTGTTGGGCATGAAGTTGTTGCTGTCTCATGACTTTCCTCTTTTTCCACTTTGAAATTTTTGTCATCTATTTGTCACGAGCTTGGTTCAAATGCAGAGTCCTAAATAGTTGCATTGTTTAATTTGATGACGCCCCAAAGGTTTAAGTTTCATTACAATTTATTTACAAGTTAATGAATCGTTGGCATTGTCTTGTTATTTTCTTTTTCATTTGTTTTTGGGCTTAGATCTTAACATGTTTTAAACTGTTTCAGTTGGTGCGATCAAAATAGAGAAGAATTAATGCTCATCAATATTTGATAGTGATTCCCACTAAAGTCGATTTGTACTACTATGGCTAGTATATACATAATTCACCCTTTATGAATGTTCTGCTTGTGAAGGAAGCTATGTATCGCATTGTTCAATTATATTCTTGCAGCATTTCTACATTATATATATTTTGGCTGTTATTCTGTTCATTGTTACTCTTTGATGTTTGAATCTCAAAAATCTTTGACTGACATTGCAGTAGCATGATTAGGACCTTACCTTTTCTATATCTACTGATTTTAACATATTTACCTTTTCTATATCTATTGATTTTAACATATATAAAAGTATTGCTCCAAAAATTACAGCGTTTATGCAGGTTGGCTATTGGTCTATATAAATTTGTTACATTTAAGGTGTTGAAATTTATAGAGAAGTTGCTTATGAAGAAGACTAATCCTCCTCGCTTGTTCTAACAAAACAACCTGGTTGAGCTCGCTTCTCACAAGGAAATAAATGTTGTTTAATCATCTTTTTGAAGATCATTCTTCACAGCCAAGAGTTCTGGTTGTATTTTTCTTCACCCAAGCAAGCTTCATTCTCTAGTAGACAACATGTTGTTTAAACAAATTCCTGCAGAACAGGCTGCTGGGGCCAAACTTATAAATGCTCAATAAGTTCATACTATCTTCTGTGAATCCAATTTTGACAACTGGGCCAAGCTTTAGGAGGTCATGCAGACTATCGGTTACCTTTACATCCGTCCCAATCATGGGCATACCTAGCGAATCTGTGGATATTACATGAATAAGAAGTAGCTGCAGAATGGTACTTTCATTTCCAATCTTCTTAGGATTAAACTAAGAAGTCCCACGTTTTTAGTTACTCTGAATTTGTGGAGGTATCATTCTTTAACATCCACTTTGAGTTCTGCTGCTTTTTTTTTTTTGGGTCCAAGGAGGATTATGACCCCTCTTCCTGTCCAGTTCAATACTATTTTTCTGATGCCAATGCCCTCTGCTAGATCTTTTCTATGCTTTGGTTGTATTAATTGACTGGCTTGATTGGTTCTGTGTCCCTGTGTATGTGTGTGTGCATTCACACGTCTTTCTTTGCTCTCATGACATTTATCTAGTTTATCTACTTGATTTTATAATTTAATGTACTTTATATCAGAGTTTCTGAAAGATACGATGGCCAAATCAGTTGGAAAGAAGGATGTGGGTTTACTAAAATCAGTAGAAGAGAGAGCTTTGCACAAAAAGGAGGAGGATTACCACAAGCAGCGACAAATACCTTACTTTCACAAAGACTGCGTGTCAAATATCCTTCTTAGGCTTCCTCTAGAATCCCTTCAACATGCAAGGTTTGTTTGTAAGCCATGGTATAATATTATCAATAATGACCTCTTCATTGATACCCACCTTCGAAGATCAGAATCTGTTCTAATCTTTCAAAAAGTAGTTCCAAATGAAAGAATTCACCAATTTTCGTCCACATTAATGCCTCAAGAGCAACCTAATACCTTTTCTGTTGAACAAAGTTTTCTTCAATCCCTACCTACTCCTATTATCTGGCAACCAGTTACGAATCGCCGGTCAAGATTTTCCATGCAGTATATGGAATTTGGAAAGGGAGAGAGCAAGTTAGGTGAGTATAAAGTGAGCTGCCTGGGCGGTATTAGAGCCACAAGCAATGGTCTAATTTTGCTTGATAACAAACTGAAGAAAGGAGGACTGGTAGTGATGAATCCTGTGACAAGGAAACTGACTGCATTACCTCTTGGTACCTTGTGGCCTCCCGGAAGGCAGTCTTATGGTTTTGCACAAAGTGATACTTCTAAACTATACAAAGTAGTTCACTTGTTTCGTGAAGAGTTAGGACATGTCAATTGTGAGATACTTTGTCTTGGAACAAGAAGTTGGAGAGCGGTAAATGGACCTTCTTTTGGGCTCTTTGGTTGGTTGGGATACTCACCTGTTTCTGCCATTGGGGGTTTACACTGGATTCCTCATATTGATCACAGTGATTATATAGTCTCCATTGGTCTGGACACTGAAAATTTTCAAACTACACAGCTTCCAAAGAGCTGTAGAACTCATGACAGGATTATTGAGATGGGCGGTTCGTTATGCTTTGTCACTCATGAAGGCTTGAGCATTGACATTTGGAATTTAAGTGGAGCTGTCTGGACAAAGCAATACAGTATCACAAGAGGCAGCATAATTGACTTGGTTCCCCTTTTAAGCTTAAGAATCAGTGGAGATGTAATTTTCAGGAGGGAAGAAGATGGCTCATTCTATGCTTACGACTTTAAAGTTGAAATCATGAGAAAGATTGAGATGGATCAGAAGTGCTTCCCAAGATATGGTTCGTATCTACCTCATGTCAATAGCCTTGTCTCCTGGGAAGCAGCTCAAGCTATTTCTGACTGAGGTCTGTGCTTTCTTAGTACCATAAGTTAGAACATGTGGTATTGCTTTGTCTGTTGAAATACTATTGTGACTAATGACTAGAGGTTGTTAAATAATTGCTTGGCAACATGGTACAAGTTGGTTGGACAATGATTGGAACTGGAAAATTGTACTTCGTGTCAAAACTGTATTTTTGTTTTGCAGGGATATGGATACTCTATAAATATCCATGCATGCTTCAATTCCTAACTTTATTCCAGTAAACTCAAGTTTGGAATATGAGGAGTATGAGGACCAGAACTCCTAATAGACTGGACCGTTGGACCTTAAACGCAAACAAATTTCAGGAATACAATGTACAATTCAACTAATAAGTTCTAATCCAACTACTAAGTTCTGCTTGTCACTCTTAGAATTGAATTGTAAATTATGGGTTTTGAGTAACAAATAAATAGAGAGCTCTCAATATTAAATGGTTAAATATTTATAAAAAATTTGACAAACGAATTATTTATAAATATTTAAAATTTAAAAATCGTAAATTTTAATTTTTTTTAAATATTCGGATCTTAGAAAATGAAAGTTGAAATTTATTTTATAATTCATCTTAATAATTATTAAGGATCAAATCGTAATTTCCAAAATTGGAGCACATGTTAAACTTATGCATAACGTTTAAATTCTAAAATTTTCAAAATGTTAACATGTTTGACGATTTTAGTTTTGAAATGAATTTTCATATTTTTCTTAAAAATAACATTGGGAACTTAAAAAGTTTATTTAAAATTAAGATTATGGATTAAGACGACGATCGTATCAATCATTCAATAAAAGTTATGTTAAAATATAGAATTTATAGGCACCATATGATAACATGCCGCGGTCCCACGTGCAAGTAGGATTGGATGGTCAGAATCTCTGGATTTTAATCCAACGGTCATAAATGTTCCGAACTAAAGCTCCTCTCCACTTGCAGAGTTGCCTTCCTATATGCAGGTGTCGTTATGTGTTGTGTTTCTGTCAGCGACTCTTAGAGAAAGCCAAGAGCTCAAGTGAAGCGAAGTGAACTCATGCTTAAGCTGATGGCGGCGGCGAAGGGCCTGAATTTATGTTCTCCGACGTGTCCAACTGCTTCAAAGAAAGCTCAAACTCTCATTCCCAATCTCAAAACATCAACTCTTTTCTATCCTTTCCATCGTTTTCCACCAAAGATTCGATCTTTAACCATCAAAGCTTCATCAACCAACACCCACCATTCGGTGACTTCCCAGCCATCGTCCGTCTCTACCCACGATTCTGTTGTTCCCGAGCAGTCGATTCCTCAGGTCCGAGTCGATGTTTTATCAGAATCGCTTCCTTACATCCAGAAATTCAGAGGAAAGACTATTGTAGTCAAGTACGGCGGCGCCGCCATGAAGCAGCCGGAGCTCAGAGCATCGGTGGTGAGCGACCTCGTGCTCCTCTCCTGCGTCGGTCTCCGCCCTGTTCTTGTCCACGGCGGTGGGCCAGAGATCAACCACTGGCTCAAGCTCCTGCAGATCGAGCCAGTGTTCGAAGATGGGCTCCGTGTCACTGATGCTAAGACAATGGAGATTGTGTCGATGGTATTGGTGGGAAAGGTCAATAAGGACTTGGTTTCACGCATCAACAAAGCAGGCGCCACAGCCGTCGGCCTCTCCGGCATGGACGGGCAGCTTCTGGTAGCACGACCCTCCCCGAATTCCGCAAAATTGGGGTTCGTTGGGGAGGTTTCTAGAGTCAATTCCACCATTCTGCAGCCACTTGTGGACAATGGGCACATTCCAGTTATTGCATCGGTGGCTGCAGATGAGACGGGTCAGTCTTATAACATAAATGCCGACACAGTGGCGGGAGAAATAGCTGCGGCGTTGGGGGCGGAGAAGTTGATATTGCTGACAGACGTGGCGGGGATTTTGGAGGATAGGAATGATCCAAAGAGTTTGGTGAAGGAGATAGATATAAAGGGAATAAAGAGATTGATAGGGGAAAAGAAGGTTGCTGGGGGGATGATACCCAAAGTTAATTGTTGTGTGAGATCACTTGCTCAAGGTGTGAGGACAGCTAGTATCACTGATGGGAGGGTTCAGCATTCTTTGCTTCATGAGATTATGACCGAGGAAGGAATTGGAACTATGATTACTGGCTAGAACAATACACTTTCACTCTTTTGTTTACTTCTTCTCTGGCTCTTTTTGCCTCTTTTTCTTGTTCTTCCCTGTTTTTCATGATCATGTTCCCTTCTCTGTAAGTGAAAATGCAGACTTAAGGGAGATACAGTAACCTTATTTACTAATGGTTAGCGTCACCTTATTTGGTTGAAACGATACTCTTTCTTGCTATTTTTGATGCTTCAGAAAGAAAATGAAAAGCACCAATTCTATTGAACAAGCACCAGTAATCAAGAATAATATCAATTTGATGGACAAAGCTCATTTTTTTGGTATCGATTCCTTCTGTGCCAAAAGAGACCGTCCAAATTCTAACTTGGAACCAGAAAAGCAAGCTTGTGATAGGATGGATGCTACAGATACAGTAGACAATTTCTTGGGTTAATAGGATATGATCTTGACACCTTGTTCTAGCTGTATTTAGTTTCGAAGTTATCATTTCCTACCTAAATTCTTAATTTGTCGCCTGGATACCTCTTCATACGTGCAACATGAGACACATACTTGCTTCACTACTGATTAGGGATTGCAAAATTAAATCCAAAGGTTATGGTGTGATAATGAAGTCGGCATAGTTGTCATTTGCATGGACTAGAATTCAGTGTTAATAAGTAAACGGTATGTTCTATCAAACTTCTTTTGTAAACTTTATGATCCTCATGATACATGGTACAGTATTTATGTGTGAAGTGAAGTGAAAGAACTGTGACTTTGTTCTCCATTTTTGTCATCTCTATCATGCTCATGATCAATAATTATACATCTCTTCATGATGGATCTGATAGCAAATTCCTTAGGTTGATATTTGGACAATTTTGGAGCTTGTTGCCTGTGTAACTTTGGTGGTGGTTGCTGATTTTACCATCAGTGTTCAATGTGATTGTCTTGTTTGCTGCTACTCTCATTCAGCCTGTAAAGGGCGAATTACTTGGTATGGAGAAACCAACTCCAAGCTATACTCGTTACCTCAGACCTTCTTGGATATGTTGACGAGACCATTTCACATCCAGGAGAATACATGGATCCTCAATCCACTGATTACATCAAATGGAAGAAGACTGATCAGCTAGTTTAGTACTTTCTCACCGGATTACTCTGTCGAACTTCAACACAGTTCGCAACCTTTGGGTAGGACTTCAAGATCACTTCATGCTACAATCCGTGTCACAACATTCTCTCCACCGCTGGAAACTTCACTCTCTCAAAAAGGGTTCTAGCACCATCATTGAAATACCTCAACATCATGTCCACCACTGGTCGAACTAGCTGCAATTGGGGACTATCTCTGATGATGATCTTGTTCTCTTCACCTTAAACGGACTACCTGTAGACTTTGAGTCCTTCGTCACGACCATCGAAAATTGCACCACAGCATCACCTTTACAAAACTCAAAGCTAAACTTTTACTCCATGAACAACAGTTGTTCTCCTTCAATGAGCCACCTATATTGGACTCCACATTCGCTGCCTTCTCCAGCACCAACAACTCTACCTACGGCTCACATGGCAGAGGTGACGACAGGGCACGACGTGGGAGACAGCCCGAACCTCACCCTAATGCGTCTGAATTTATTTCTAACCCTAATGGTTATGGACTTTCCTACCTACGGGCTAACCAATTCAGTGGTATGTTTAATAGGCCCTTTGATGCACCACCTTTTGGGGCCGTACAGTTTAGTGAAACCCCACATAAGCCCGCCATGCACACTCCGGTCCAACTTCAAACTCAAACCTAATATAACCCCTTTTATCCTAACCCTAATTTTCATAATAATAAGTCACCTAACTAATGTCAAATTTGCTGAAAATGAGGACACATTATTACTCATTGTTGTTTTCAGTACTCCGAATCTTATAACAACTCCATTCGATTCCACCATATTACAAACAATATTACCACAACCTTCTCTGTCATAAATATCCAACCAAATCATAATCCATCTCCCTTCAATACCAATATTGTTACTGAATGGTTACTCAATATTGGCGCCACTACTCATATGACTCCACATTCTCGTACAGTAGAATCTCACACTATATGAAGGACCCAATAAAGTCATTGTTAGTAATAGACACACTCTTCCTATTTCATCCACCGGTACCTTAACCGTTCCCACTTTTTCTCATAATCTTCATCTTAGTAATAAATTGATTGTTCCTCACATTACTACTAATCTTTTATCTGTAGCCAAATTTGTCACTGATAATTTATTTGTCATTAAATTTAATCCATTTGGTTGTGTTGTGAAGGACCTTAAATCCAAGATATTGCTTCTTCTCAAAGCCCAAATTCATAATATCCTCTACCTTATGAAGATTCCAATGTACTTCACGAATTCAGAACAACAGTTGCCTCCACTTCAATTAACTTGCGGCATCAATGCCTTGGTGATCCATGTCTCTCCACATTACCTAGATTAGGTCATGTTTTGGAATTTAAAATTCATGTTTTGAAATTTAAAAATGTTTTCAACCCATGTATTTCTTGTCTTTAAGTAAAAAATGTTCGTCTTTTCTTTCCTCTATCTTCTCGCATTTCTGTCAAACCATTACAACTAATTCATTGCGATATTTAGAGTCCTTTCCTGTCTCTCTCCTACTATGGATATCAATATTTCATTATCTTTGTGGATGATTTTAGTCGTTTTATTTAGATTTTTCCTCTAACCTACAAAAATCATGTCTTGTTTTGTTTTTAATCCTTTAAAAACACCGTTGAAAATCTATTATCCACTACCATACAAATCTTTCAATGCGATGAAGCTCCTAAGCTCACAAAATGTGTCTTTGCTGACTATCTTCTTTCAAATGGAATCAATCTTCGCATCTTTGTTCTCGATACACCCCAACAAAATGGTCTTGTTAAATGAAAAATTTGTCACATAACTGAAACTGGTCTCACCCATCTTCTTCATGCCTCTCCCCAATTTTATTTGGTACAAAGCATTCACTATTGTCGTTTATCTTATCAATCTCTTATCCACTCATGTTCTTCATCACAAATCTTCTCATGAAATCCTCTACTGCACTTATCCTGACCTTACTCATCTTTGAGACTTCAATTGTGTCTGTTTTCCTTATTTGGGTTCCACCTGTATAAACAAACTTACAAAAAAGTCCGTACAATGTGTTTTTCTTGGTTATGCCTCGAAATATAAAGGTTATTGGTCCTTTTATCCAATCTAGGCATGACAATTGCGTACGGGCAATGATAAAACGATGTTATCTTAATTTTTTAAAAAAAAAAGAAGTCAGGCTAGCTCGGGCTCAACCACCTTTAAGCTTCAAATTTTCCTATCATTTCCACTTCCTTGAACATCTCTTTCCTTACAAAAATTTACCTACGTCATCCTTCATCCTACTTTCCTCCTCACTTCATCTCTTCCCTTATCTAAAAATCATGGTGTTCCCCTCTTTGATCCTACTGAATATTGTGGCACTATTGACACTCTTCAATAACTTTGTCTCTCTCATCCTGACATTCAATTTGTTGTCAATAAGGTAGCTCAATTTTTACAATGTCCTATTGACATTTTCTAGTTTGCGGTAAAACGAATTCTACGATATCTCTACCCTACATCCTCTTATGGCATTCATTTCATCAAATCTCCCAACCTTTTTCTGTAAGCTTATTGGCACAAATCAGATTCAAGCTTTCACATCATAAACTATATGAAGCATAAGGAATTAAAAGGAATCACTCACAAAAATTAAGGATAAACAAAATACAGTAACTATAAGGTGTGAACCCTCAAAGCAACATCTTTCTCATTTTCATCATAATCAAATCAACCTTTCCATAAAACTTTAGGAAGAAAGACTAATCATGAATAACTTTGCAACACAAATGCATTTCCTCCTTAATAATTTTATTTAAAATTAATTTTCTTTCTTTTCTTTTCTTTTCGTTTTCTTTTTTTGTTTTCTTTTTCTTTTTATATTTTTTCTTTTCTTTTCTTTTCTTTTCTTTATATAAAATTTGAAAGAAGCTACATCAACATTGGAAAATGTTGATAAGACATAAAATGACGTTCCATAAATTATAACCAACCTGCATTTAAGCACATCCCTACATTTATACTTTTGTGCATTTCCAATCATCAACAATCAACAAATGCTTCACTAGCTTTAAAGTTTAGGTAAGAATTTTGGTTAGGTCAAAGGCTTGGAATGTGGTTATCACAACAAGAAAAGGCTAATAAAGCTTAAACAGACTTAACAAAAGGAAAAATCACATTAATAGGTAGGCTATTTGGTTAATGCAGCTTGTAAAATAAAGAATTCTTATATCATTTTCAAGTTAATGCATGTGATAAAAATGCGGTGTTCAATAGAAAATCAAAGCAAAGTCGAGATGTACATGTTATAAAGGTCACACACAAACCAAAGACAATGAGACTAATATAAATGTATCAATTTATAAAGGCTCAAAATCTCACTGGTTTATGTCTACCCACTAGTCACTACTCCTATAAAGATAATGTATATTGACCAATCATAAGACAAAAAATACTTGCCCAAGTTACCATGAATTTTTCTAACCAATTCCAATCTTTAATTATGACTTTATAGTCCTAGAAGCAATAGAAAAAGAGAAAATATTTGTTAGATTTGATTTGATTCCCTCTCTTCTTACCAAACACACTTAAAAACACATATTCACATAAGAAACAAACAACTTAAAAGCACACATGATAATCTCCACCCCCACGCTTAAAACTTACATTGTCCCCAATATAACCTTAAATGTAAGAAATAGAGCATTCAACAAAACAACAAATGTGAAAATGCAAATAAAAAGAAACAAACTTGCTTTGGGTTGCTTCTTAAACAGTGCCTTTTTTTATTTTCGCTAGCTAGACTTCATGCTTTCCCCCTCACATGACAAAATTATGGTCTTTAGGTGTCTCCACTTTTGTATTTTACACTTGAGGTTCTTCAGGATAAGGTATGGGTTGGTAACCACTCATATTTAGTGTCTTCCCCATTTTCAAACTCTTAATCTCTACTGAATCCCTGCATTCTCAAAAAGTCTACAATATTTTTTTTACCCTTTTCCTCCTTGTTGAATTTCTCCAACCTTCTAGGTAAAAGTGAAGGGTTAGTCTTAACATCAATTAAAGACTCAGTATTTACCTTTGGGCTAAATGATATATCCTTTTTTTCCTTCAAGCTTCTTCTCAACTTCTTCTTCACTAGCAATCCTTTGAGTAGTCCTCTCTAGATTCTCAAATTCCTTTCCACTCCTTAAGCTACAGTGTTAACGTTCTTTGGATTCTCCTCGGGTTAAGATGGCTACTTCTCTCTACTTTGTGATTCTAGGTAGTTGATAGTTACTGCCATCTAACCCATTTAGCTTACCAAGTTTGGGAATCTAGACCTTACATCTTGCTGGAATTGTTTCATATCCTGATGAAATTTTAGAGTATTAGTAGCAATAGAGTTAACTAAGTCTTCCAAAGATGTACCTGAGTTGGGATAAGAGGCTTTTAATCTTTGTGGGAATTGTTGTGCACCCTGCAACCTATCTAGGAAGTAGTTTTGTTGGCAATCACCTCTATGACAAAGGTTTAGGTGATCTCTCCAGCCTGAGTTCTAGGATTGGCAACATAGGTTATGGGAAAATTTTCCCCTAATAGCATTGACGTAGTCCCTTTGCAGTGTCCCTTTTATACACAAACACAAAAAAATGTGAAAAAGATCAAGAAATAAATGTAAAAACTACTTATAAGCAAATATATACAAAACATCAATTGAAATTAAAATCTAAAGCTAAAGCACTAAATTCCTCAACAAATGCACCAAAATTCTTGATGCTTGTTGAATGCACCAGAAAATAAGACCTAACTTTGCACAACAAAATTTATAGTAGTGATGAATAGGGATCGCAACCACAAAGAATGTTTGTGTAGCTTTTGTAATGAAAAGAATAAATGTTTAGGATATGGGAGGTTGTGGTTGGAATCTAAAGATAAAATAAAGTAAAATTGAACTAACAAAAGTAATTCAAATTAAACAATATAAAAGTGAAAAAATTGATGAATGATTTTGGAATTCGGTTTTTGGTTAAATGTCAACTTATACGTAAATAAACATACTTCATCATCTTCTTGATTTCATACCTCTCTTAGAAACTATTAATTGTAGCTTAACAATAAACTCTATTAACGCCAGTTCTCCCTTAGATTGTATTTAATCAAAATAAGCTCTTTAACTAAATCTAGCAATCAATCAACCTTGAATAAGCTCCCGAGATTTTGTGGGACAGTCACATTATGAACTAGGAAAATAGATTAATCTAGGCAACAACCACAAAAGCTCGATCCATTTAACTTAAGTCATGTTATCCCTAATGAATCATCATAATTAGTTTACTACAAATGAATTAAAAATACAACTATTACGTATTTGTTATCCCTAATACCACTAGTCATTACTCTTCTAAAGACAAAATATATTGCCCAATCATAAGAGTAAAAGTACATGCATAAGTTGCCATGAATTTTTCTAATCAGTTATAATCTCTAATTATGACTATATAGTCCTAAAAGCAATAGAAAAATAGAAAATGTTTGTTTGTTTGATTTGATTCTCGCTCTTTTTAACAAACACGCTTAAAAACACATATTCATATAAGAAACAAACAACCTAAAAGCACACATGATAATCCCCACCCCACACTTAAAACTTACATTTTCCCCAAGGTAACCTTAAATGTAAGAAAAGGAGCATTAAAAAAACAACAAATGTGAAAATGTAAATAAGAAGAAACAAACTTCCTTTAGGTTGCTTCCTAAGTAGCGCCTTTGTTTATTGTCGCTAGCTCAACTCCACGCTTTCCTCATCATATGACAAAATTATGGTCTTTAGGTTTCTTCTTTTCTGCATTATCCACTTGAGGTTCTTCATGAAAAGATATGGGTTAATGACCAATCACATTTAGTATCTTCCCTATTTTCAAACTCTTAATCTCTACTGAATCGCTCCACTCTAAAAAATTCTCCAATATTTTTTTTCCTTTTCCTCCTTTTTGAATTTCTCCAATCTTCTAGGTAAAAGTGAAGGGTTAGTCTTAACAACAATTAAGAACTCGGTATTTACCATTGGGCTAAATGATATTTCCTTTTTTCCTTCAAGCTTTTTCTCAACTTCTTCTTCACTAGCAATCCCTTGAGTAGTCCTCTCTAGATTCTCAAGTTCCTTTCCACTCCTTAAGGTTACCGTGTTAACGTTCTTTGGATTCTCCTCAGGTTAAGATGGATGCTTCTCTCTACTTTATGATTCTAGGTGGTTGATAGTTACCGCCATCTGACCTATTTGGCTTACCAAGTTTGGGAATCTAGACCTTGCATCTTGTTGGAATTGTTTCATATCCTGATAAAATTTTAAAGTATTAGTAGCAATAAACTTAACTAAGTCTTCCAGAAATGTATCTAAGTTGGAATAAGAGGTTTTTGTTCTTTGTGTGAATTGTTGTGCACCCTGCGGCGTATCTAGGAAGTAGTTTTGCTAGAAATCTCTTCCATGACTAAGGCTCAGGTGATCTGTCCAACTTGGGTTATAAGATTGGGAACATGGGTTATCTGAAAATTTTCCCCCAATAGCTTTGACATACTCCCTTCGTAGTGTCCGTTTTATACACAAACACTAACAAACATGAAAAGATCAAGAAATAAATGTGAAAACTACTTATAAACAAATATATGTAAAACACCAATTGAAATTAAAAGCTAAAGCTAAAGCACTACATTCCCTGACATCCACACCGAAATGTTTTACGCATGTTGAATGCACCAAAAAATAAAACCTAACTCTGTATAACTAAATTTATCGTAGTGATGAGTAGGGATCGTATCTATGGATCGTATCCACATAGAGAGTATGTAGCTTTTTTAATGAAAAGAATCAATTTTAGGAAATGAGAGGTTTTGGCTGGAATCAAAAGATGAAATAAAAAAAATTGAACTAACAAAAGTAAACCAAATTAAACAATTTAAAAGTGAGAAAATTGATGAATGAGTTTGGAATCCAGTTCTTGACTCAATCTCGGCCTATACATAAATAAACATCCTTCATCGTCTTGTTGATTTCATACCTCTCTTAGAAACTATTAATTGTAGGTTAACATTAAGCTTTGTTAAACCCAATTCTCCCTTAGGTTGTGTTTAATCAAAATAAACTCTTTAACTAAACCTAGCTGTGAAACAACCTAGAATAAGCTCTCTAGATTTAGTAGGAGAGTCGCATTATCAACTAGGAAAACAAATTAATCTAGGCAATAACCACACAAGCTCGGGCTATTTAACTTAATTCATGTTATCCTTAATGATTCATCACCATTAGTTTACCAAAAATGAATTGAAAATACAACTTTTACACATTGAATTCCTTATTTTGGCAATGGGTTCATACATAAATAATCAATTGAGAATGAGAATACTAATCATTCATACATGAATACTCAAAACATTAAGCTAAGAACGACATAAACAATCTCTAGAAAGAGAAGATCAACAATACACAACGAAACGATGTCAAATGTCTTTGATTTCAATTTCACCTATGAACAGGAAGGAAGAAGATTAACCCTCCATAGATCTCGCAAAAGTGAGTGTTCTACCTCCTTTCGTGTTCCAAAAATAATTAATACCTTCTTTTGCTGCTCACATTTTTATTTATATTAAAAATTAGGTTTTCATATGCATCCAACCATGCATCAAAATAACACCACTTTCATGTTTTTACATAGTCGTGTAAGTGGATACATAGCATGTGTCTTACAAGTCAGTTGAAATCTTCATTTTCTTAAGTTTTCTTATCCCATATTCACTCTAATCCATCTCCTTCTTGTTCCACAAATATAAATGAGTTTGAACATCAAGATGATAGCTCAAGGAATGTGCTTTCTACTCATTTTAACTCTTGTGCTTCCAACTTGTACGTAAAATTAAATATGAACCAAAGCGAGTATCTTAATCATTTCATAATATTAATCGCTAAGTATTAAGGAGTGAATATATAAACAATTAAGCGCACATCAAAGAGTAGGAAGAGATGATACAAATATTCTATACCGGTTAAGCCGTTTTGTTACTTACATTAACTTTTCAAACACCCCTTAAAAATTTAAATACACTAACTCTTGATTTTGATGAAGATAAACACTTCTTGCAATTGTCTTTCTTTCGAGTGAAGAGCAACTTCATATTCTATTTTTCTTTTACTTTAAAGTCACCCTTTAAAATTCATGAAAATAACAATTCTAACTCATTAACTTAATTGACAAGTAAAAGAAACAACTCCCACTTTTCTTAAACAAATTATTAGGGTTTAATTTGATGCTTAAGAATAATGAACGCTTTTTACAAATGGATAAAATCTCATAAAAACTTAGGTAAGATTCATTAAGTTTTCTAACAAACATAAACTGATGTATGTAAGGCAAACTAGTTATTATGACAATCAAACCAAATGTACAGTTCGATTGAACAAGTTTCTCATAATCTTATAAAAATTTGTTGAAACCATCTCAACTCTAATATTGTTTGGTGGATCCTAATGACCTTTACCCATCTAATTTTCAAAAATTAATTGACTTTTAATCAACCTATATCATTCATTGGTAAAACTTCTCAAATTTATAAGTTTTAAAAAAATTCAAGTTTTTCAAAGTGATCGACTTGTCACTTTAATAAAAATAAATTTCAACCTTTTAGAAGTTTTCTAAATTTAAAAAATAAGTATTAGATACCAATTTTCTTTAAACCTTAATCAAAATAACCTTTTGAAAATTGAAATAGTAATGCATTTTAGACTAATTTGAAAATGTTATATAATTTGAGCCCCCTTAGTAAAATGTCAAGAAATAAAAGAAAGCTATAAAATTACATAGCTCTCTTTTTTTTTCTTGATCTTATAACTTTACCTCGTTCATTAATTGGTTTTAAATTTGTTCCTCAATGAATTATTCTTTGACGCCTAATTAACTCACGAGATTACTTTCCCATCATATTTTTTTATTCCTCATTTGTTGCTTGGTTCTTTTACATGTCAAATATGTAAGATCGTCGAGAATAACATTAATATTGATAAAAAATTTATTATTTTTAAAATCATGATCTAAAACGTCTCTTTAAGTATATATACTAAGTGTTAAGTCAGAATTTTGACTTCTCGTATAAAGTGATTTTGATGACAAACAAATATAAGACAGTGAAAAGTAGAAGA
>JANKOE010000009.1:22871412-22883827 GCA_026284465.1 Erythroxylum citrifolium | reverse complement strand
GACGGGGATGGGCGCGGGTATGGGGGTGGGGGTGGATTCATGGGGCGTGTACGGGGGATGGCATACCCGCCCCGTTGCCATCCCTAACTGGTACGCAGAACAGTTACCGATGCAATATTTAACTTTGTCGTCTTGACTATCTTGGTTGTATCTTTTCGTCTTGTTTCCCATCTTTCTTTCTTCTCCGTCCAAATCCTGACCAGTTTACTCAGAAATCGGCAAACCATAACAACAAACAAGAAGATGCAGCAGAGAAAATCAGGGAGGCCAACGGGGACGGACGGCTCTGATTTCTCATACCGCATGGTCGTCGATTCTCGTATGTTTCCCCCTTTTTCATTTGTATCGCATATTCGATTTGGATTCTTCTATTAACTTGAAAGGAGTGACTTTTCTTATTTTCGTTTCAGGTTATACCCAGGCAGCTAAAGGGAAGTCTCGTCTCTATGCCCTCATCATGACCCAGGTTCTACTTTTGTTCACTCTTTCACTTCACTAGGATTTTTAATCATTTTAGTATTGGTTGAGTCCAACTTTGAAATGCACCATTTCCTCTATTTTAGTATCTGGGCAAGATTGTGCCAAACGAATCTTATTTGAAATTACATGTCAAGGAGCTGCAGTTCCCCCGCCGTGTAGATATTTGAAGCAAAGAGAATGACTCTTTCCCAATTACAGATACTCTGTGCTTTTCTTTTTCTTTTCCTATAACATTGTAACTATTCCAGCTCTGGAGTTCCTTGTGCGCATTTGGGTGTTCCTTTCCTTCAATCATAATTATCAATGTGCTTTTTTCCAGCTCTAGCGTTCCTAGTTCTTGATATAATTTGCATTTTGATATAGGCCGTTATCCAATTGATAGGATTGTTGTCAACAGTCATGTCAATATCCAATGAGAAGGGCCTGAAAGCACTTCCTATTTGGTCTTTTTCTGCTGGCTTGTTATCCCTTCTTATTGGGGAATTAGGTTGGTTATTGCATTCTACTTCTTTTCTTTGGTTACTTGAGTTTTATTAGTACATGGCAATTCTGGTTCTTTTCACTTTTTTGAAGGTCGAAGGCGGAGCCGAGCAAGTTTCTTGAGAGTTTACATTATTATGTCATCTCTGGCAGCACTTCTCTCATTGTTTTCTGCACATACGAGGAAATCAACATTAGAGGTCAGTTGGTTGATTATGCTTCACATATTCATAGTTATTTAGTTATCTCGCTTCTGTTGACTAGAACTTGAAACTTGAATAGAAGATTTGAAATTTACTTCAATTCACATAATTGTGGTCTTTTTTGGTATTTATCACATTGTGTAGGTTTTTTTTTTTTTGGATGAACTGTTCTTATTCGATAACCTTATAATGTATAAATATGTGACTGGAACTGTGGAAGGTGAAATGAGCTCAGGATTTTTAGTGTTCTTTTACATGTAAGTGCATCATGCTATTTAAGAATCCTGGGCTGATTGATTGACATTTCTAGCTTCCATTTTTCATACTTCTGGCTGAAGAATTAACATTGAGGTGGATAAGGCATATACTTCATAGGGGCCTTTCTTCCTGTTCACATAGGGCATTCATTATGAGTTGTGTTGCTTGGACTTTGGATTATTGCTTTGTAGGAAAATTTTGCTAGAACAAACTATTGCATATAAATAAGAATCACCGTACTTTTATGGTTTCCCAAGGAATAAAGATGAGTTGGTTTGGATAGCAAGAGCAACGAAATCAGTTTCTTTGAAGTTTTAACATTGGCAGTACTTAGCTGTTCCTTTCCTTTCTGGTTTCTCTTGGGGCTTGAACTTGAGAGCCATGGGTGTTGGGGTTGAGATTTTCTGCCAGTTGAACTATTTCCCAATGGCATATATAGTAACTTCTATCCCAATATCTTTGGTCGATTGTCAAATCATACGTATTTTAGTTGGATATCAATTGAAGGAGAGTGTACAAGAGGGTAAAGAAACTTCTCCACAATTCAGAAAATTTATCGATTCTCTGAATATTTACTGTACATATATACCTACAAACTGCTTTTATACTATACTAATGCACTTTAGCTAACTAGCAGTTGAAATAATGAACTAATATATGATCTAACTTTCCTGACAATTGTAGCTGCTTATAGCAACAACCTTTCTACCTTCTTGCTAACTGAATAACAGAAACTGCATAATCTGTAAACAACCTGATACAATTTGGCTCTCTACAGACAGATAATGAAAGGCTTGGTACAAAGTATGTTTAAATCTGCTTTCAAGGCCCTTATAGTCTAGGCGATGGTGAATAGAGAATAATAGGCTTTTTTGACATCATCCATTTTTTCTAATCTCTGGAAAAAAATTAAACACTCTCTTTCACACACGTTCACTACCTGTGGTGAAAATTAATGCGCACTTCTTGGAATTGAGAAGTTGATTCTATATTTTTTTTTCTTCAACACTGGTAATGACCCATGAGATTTTTTGTTTGAATAGGTTATTCGAAATCCTGGGAATATAGAAACGAACTTAGAACTTCTTTGTGTTTTTCTTCTTATCCTCGGTAAGCCATCAATCTTAGCCCAGACCACGTATGTTTGTTAGGACACCATGCATCGGACATTCATAAATTACCTTTGCTTTTTCCTATTTTGTACAGGATTTCCGCTACAGGTTTTTGCAATCAGCACCGTGACTTCTCTCATTGGCAATATGTCCCCTCCTAAGAAAGCTTGTTAACAGATTTTGGAACTCCAAGACTGATTCAGCATTTCAAAGGTTGGTCGTGCGGTTTCTTTCTGGTTTCAATCAGATTTCACTCGGTCTGATTATCATTTATTTGTTCATACAGTCATGTTGTATACTCCTTTTTGGTATTTGTTATGGATTTTAAATAATCAAGAAAAAATGTGATATTTCTTTATCTTGATATGGAGACCCTACCCTGATTGATAACAATGATAAGATAGTTAATAAGGAAGACGCATACATTTTATATATTAAAAAAAAGTGGAGATTTCAATGTCCTTGGATATGCAGTAATCAAAGCTAAAGTTCAAACAAACGCGGTTTCCATACATTTCCACCTAAGAGGAGTGTTGGAACAAATCAATCAAACAAAGTATCTTCTTAGGAGCTTCGACAAAACTAATATTTACTAGAATTCCACGCACTCCACCTGAACCTGCGCTGCGCTGGCTTGCAGACGTGTCCACACATGTAGGGTTCCACGTATTACTACCATCATTTTGCGATCATCAAGATCCAATGGTTTTGATCAGAGTTTCCCAAATGCTCTCACTGTCCCACTTGATTGGCGGCGTCTTAAGGGCGTCAAATATAAATAAATAAATCGTGCAAAATGACTAACAAACAGACACCGCCATTCCAGGAACTGACGTGCCTTCGACCGACACGTTACGTCAACGATTCCGACATGGCACTTTCATTCGGACGACCGACAGCAGACAAATCCGGCGCATCCTTTTCTAACCTGCGCCCCCTCCACCCTCTTTATGTCTTTATTTATTTTTCTTCTTGTTACGCGTCCTTTCCGCAGCTTTCCTCGTCCTGTTCTCCTCCTCGTAGCTCCAAATTTCTTTGCAAATCCTAGTTTTTGCAAGTTTTTCTACAACTAATGCACGTTAGCTTCTTTTGGGTCTTTAAAAGTTTAGTTTTCTAATCGTTTCATTTGTCAAAACTTTCTTTCTTTATGCTCTGTCTGTTCCATCTCTGGCCACGACAGATCCGGTAAAGGATTGCGAGATTTGGGTTGCTTTCTTTTGATTCATTCTGATGCACTTGTCTAAATATTATCTCATTTATGTTCTAAAGACGTTCAATTTGTTACGGCGTTTGTGCTTGATGCATTCGCGCCTTCAGTGCTGAAAGCTTGTTGAGATCACCCGATTTTTACTTTGGGAGCTTGTGGTTATAGATGTATTCTGGGTTTAGTTTATCTATGTTGTTATTGGATCAAAAGATTTGATATTGGAAGTGGATTTATGTTGAATGTTACTGGTTAAGTGATTGATCCTGGAGTTGGGGGCTTTGATGAGACGCCGCTCCGCGGCAAGTATACCACTATCTCAAATGGAGAAGGGTTTGGTCAAAACTCAACAGAATCGCGTTTGTTTATTGGCTTCACTCTCTGCCTTTTTCTGGATTCTGCTGTTGTATTTCCATTTCGTTGTCCTAGGTAGTAGAACTGTTGACAATTCTGTTAAAGTAGAATCCAATCCAATAAGCGCTGAGCCAAAAGTCCCTTCTCTTGTAGCTGATGCCCTTTTGATGAATATAACTGCAAAAACTATCCCTAGTAGTAGCAACAGTAGCAGTGGTAGTCAAAAGACTAGTAATTTCCCGTTTATTAAAGCATTGAGTACCGTAGAGAATAAGAGTGACCCTTGTGCAGGGAGGTATATCTATGTCCATGATTTGCCTTCCAGGTTTAACGAGGAAATGTTAAAGGAGTGTAGAAGTTTGAGTCTTTGGACAAACATGTGTAAGTTTACAAGTAACGCTGGGATGGGTCCTCCGCTGGAGAATGTTGAAGGGGTGTTTTCAAATACTGGGTGGTACGCAACCAACCAGTTTGCAGTGGATGTTATATTCAGTAATAGGATGAAGCAGTATGATTGCTTGACCAAGGACTCGTCGCTTGCTGCAGCAATTTTTGTGCCGTTCTATGCAGGGTTTGACATTGCAAGGTATCTTTGGGGATACAATATTTCGACAAGAGATGCTGCTTCGCTTGATTTAGTTGATTGGCTTATGAAGAGACCTGAGTGGGGGATAATGGATGGCAGGGATCATTTTCTGGTGGCCGGGAGGATAACTTGGGATTTTAGGAGATTATCTGATGAAGAATCGGATTGGGGTAACAAACTTTTGTTTCTGCCTGCTGCAAAAAATATGTCAATGCTTGTGGTGGAATCTAGTCCATGGAATGCTAACGATTTTGGCATTCCTTACCCTACGTACTTCCATCCTGCTAAGGATGCTGATGTTTTCATTTGGCAAGACCGGATGAGGAAGCTAGAGCGGAAATGGCTCTTCTCCTTTGCTGGGGCACCTCGACCTGATAACCCAAAGTCAATTAGAGGGCAGATCATTGATCAGTGTAGGAAATCAAACGTTTGCAAGCTATTGGAATGTGATTTCGGGGAAAGCAAGTGTCATTCTCCGAGCAGCATAACACAGATGTTTCAAAGCTCACTTTTTTGCTTGCAACCTCAGGGGGACTCATATACACGAAGGTCAGCTTTTGACTCAATGTTAGCCGGATGCATTCCTGTCTTCTTCCATCCTGGATCGGCATACACACAGTATACCTGGCATCTTCCAAAGAACTACACCACTTATTCAGTATTCATTCCAGAGGATGATGTCCGTAAAAGAAATCTCAGCATAGAGGAACGGCTTCGCCAGATACCTCCTGAGCAAGTGAAAATCATGAGGGAGACGGTTATAGATCTCATCCCAAGGCTTATATATGCAGATCCTCGCTCAAAATTGGAAACTCTCAAAGATGCTTTTGACGTTGCTGTGCAGGCAGTGATTGACAAAGTTACAAGGTTGAGGAAGAACATTATCGCAGGGCGAACTGAATATGATAATTTCATTGAGGAGAATAGTTGGAAATATGCATTGTTAGAGGAAGGACAAAGGGAGGTTGGAGGTCATGAATGGGATCCTTTCTTCTCAAAACCAAAGGAAGGAGAAGGTGATTCTAGTGGTTCATCAGCTGAAGCTGCAAAAAATTCTTGGAGGAATGAGCAAAGAGACCAGTCATGATGTGCAAGTTAGATTAAAGCATTACAAACCACAACCATTGTAATTAACTGCTTTGGTTTGTGCAGATCAGGTAAGATTGTTGCGGACCTTTGTGATGAAATTGCATATGAATGTAGAATTTATCAAGAAGTTTTGTCAGTTTCAGATCAATCTTTCACATTAGCGTAGACCAAAAGTCCTCAAACTTATATTCTTTCTTTTGTATTGTTCTTGTAGCAGCTGAGATGTTTCTTCTGCAGAAAATAAATTGTGAGTTGAATAAGCATCCAAGTTTTGGCATCAACTTCAGGCGTTCATAATATTTTGACAATTATGAGAAGATAATCTCTTTGTACCGTGAATTTTTTTTTGGGTGGCCCATAGTTATGATATTGAGATCATGTAACTTATAGAAGCATTGCAACTTTTAGTTTGAATTGTGGGCTGCATCTGTGATTGTAAATCTTGTTCTTTATGCAATAGAAAGTTGAAGACTGATCATGGATTGGGTGAAAATTTGTCTATATTGGTAGATGAACTCTAATTTGGGTTGTTAACATTATTCTTTTGGGATAGGCCGAGGTCGGATTTGAAAGGCCGACTAAAGTCGGAATGCTATTTAAAAGGCCCACTAAATTTCAGACCAAATCCAGACTGCTGGCAGTAGACACCCATCTCATTGCTGTCCCTAATTATAAGTAGTCTGCTTATTATATTGGGCCACAGGCACAGCACAGCGCTTCTTAAATGCCTCAGTGATCTTACATGAACGTCTGCCACCCAGAAGAAGCCAACCACCGTATGAGCTAGAATTGTTCGAAACACCCAGATAGGAAAATCCCAATTCACTGGATGCTCATGTCTATGTTTACTTTGTTAGACTGGTTAAACTGAAAAGTACAAGTCCAGAGGTGTAAATGTAATACCCAAGGATCTAAGCCACTTGTATCTTCTTCTCCTGAATACAAAAGAAAAGCAGTAAAAACCAAAGCGGAGAGTGTGAAGAGGCATAATAATGTGCTGTTTCATTCTTTCAGTGAGAAAAGCAAAACAAAATCTGTGGAAGAAGTTATGTTTATGTATCATGTTTTTGGCTTTGGCTTTGCCTCCAATACAGAGACATAAAAAGAATGTCATCAATTAATATCCTTCGCTTACACTGCAAAAGCACAGGCTGCACGAGAAGAGGGAGCCTTGGGGCATAGAGCGTGTTGCATTTATGCACTTCAAGTCTCATTTATTGAAACATTGTCCTTTGTCTCTTTTTATTTGGAGATTCTCAGGCAGAAGTGGAACATTCCTACAATTCGTATCTAATGTTTCCTAGAATGCATGTATTAAGGCTAGCCATAATATCCCGTGAAACAAAAGTGTATAATACTTCCATCTCCTCTCAAGAAACCATAGCCTCTGTGTCCAGTACAGCAAAGGATCCTCGTGATGAAGAGCTCTTATATTTCACGAGTTTCATATTCTAACTCAGACCTCAGAATAATCTACCAATACCCTGCTCCAATTTCTCCTTAAATACCATGCCAATTTTTCACAGAACCATATGTCCAACTCCCGCCATCAATCTCAGCTTGAAATGTCTATGGATGCCAAAACATGCATTTTCTTTCTCATTCTTGTTTCCCACTTAATCTTCCTCCATGCAAACATTCTCCAAACCTACATAGTTCAACTCCACCCACATGGTGTCAGCTCCTTATTCACTTCCAAATTTCACTGGCACACCTCGTTTCTTGAAAGAACAATTTTATCTGAAGATCACAACCCTTCTTCTAGGCTTCTATACTCTTATCATTCTGCAATGGAAGGTTTTGCGGCTCAGCTCTCCGAACCCGAGCGTGACTTGCTGCAGACATTGCCTGATGTTGTTGCAATTAGGCCAGACAGAAGACTTGATGTTCAGACTACCTATTCCTACGACTTCTTGGGACTTAACCCCACTAAAGATGACGCATGGTACGTGTCTAGATTTGGTCGTGGAACAATAATAGGTGTTCTTGACACTGGAGTTTGGCCTGAGAGTCCAAGCTTCAACGACCGAGGAATGCCACCCATTCCCAGAAGGTGGAAAGGAATTTGCCAAGAAGGAGATAACTTTAATGCATCAAATTGCAACCGGAAACTCATTGGTGCAAGGTTCTTTACTAAGGGTCATCGTGTGGCATCTACGTCGTCTTCAAACACCATTCAGGAGTACATATCACCAAGAGACTCTCATGGACATGGAACTCACACATCCTCCACTGCCGGAGGAGCTACAGTTCCAATGGCAAGTGTGCTCGGAAACGCAGCAGGAGTGGCTCGAGGCATGGCCCCAGGTGCTCACGTTGCAGTTTATAAAGTTTGCTGGTTTAATGGCTGTTATAGCTCTGATATCCTAGCTGCCATGGACATTGCAATTAGAGACGGAGTTGATGTTCTTTCCCTATCTCTTGGTGGTTTTCCGCTTCCTCTATTTGCAGATAGCATTGCAATCGGGAGCTTTCGAGCAATGGAACACGGAATTTCAGTTATATGTGCAGCAGGAAACAACGGACCTCTCCAAAATTCGGTTGCCAATGAAGCTCCTTGGATTGCTACCATTGGAGCAAGCACACTCGATAGAAGGTTTCCGGCTATAGTTCAACTGGGAAACGGAGAATACCTTTATGGAGAATCAATGTACCCAGGGAACGGGATATCAAGGACCAGAACAGAAATCGAACTGATTTATGTTCAAGGTGGGGATAAAGGAAGTGAATTTTGTTTTAGAGGTTCCCTCCCAAGAGAAAAAGTAAGTGGAAAGATGGTGGTTTGTGATCGAGGTGTTAATGGAAGAGCAGAAAAGGGACAAGTTGTGAAGGAGTCTGGTGGAGCTGCAATGATCTTAACCAATACAGAGATCAATATGGAGGAGGATTCTGTTGACGTCCATGTACTGCCTGCAACATTGGTTGGGTTCGCAGAATCAATTCGGTTAAAAGCTTACATAAATTCCACTACCACACCAAGAGCTCGAATCATTTTTGGAGGAACTGTCATTGGGAAGTCTCGAGCACCAGGAGTAGCTCAGTTTTCTGGTAGAGGACCAAGTTTAACAAACCCTTCCGTCCTCAAACCAGATGCAATTGCGCCTGGTGTCAACATCATTGCGGCTTGGCCCCAAAACTTGGGCCCCACTGGCCTTCCTGAAGATACAAGAAGAGTAAATTTCAGTGTAATGTCAGGGACATCCATGGCTTGCCCTCATGTCAGTGGAATTGCTGCTCTGATCCGAGCAGCACACCCCAAATGGACACCAGCTGCTGTCAAATCTGCTATAATGACCACTGCCGATGTAGCTGATCATTCTGGTAACCCAATAATGGACGGCAATACGACAGCAGGTTTGTTTGCTATTGGAGCTGGGCATGTAAACCCAGAAAAGGCCATCAATCCAGGATTAATATATGATATCAGGGCAAATGATTATGTAACTCATCTATGCACGCTAGGATACACCAGATCAGAGGTTTTCACCATTTCGCACAGGAATGTGAGCTGCAGTGAATTGTTGCGGATAAACAAGGGCTTCAGCCTCAATTATCCATCCATTTCTGTTATCTTTAAGCATGGAGTGATGAGTAAAACTATGAGGAGGCGCTTAACAAACGTGGGGAATCCCAAGTCGATCTACTCGTTGAAAGTGATGGCTCCTGAGGGAGTCAAAGTGATAGTAAAACCTAAGAGACTTGTTTTCAGACGCAAGAACCAAAGTTTGAGTTACAGGGTGAGGTTCATTACAAGGAAGAGAACAGCGAAGGGACATGTGAGGTTTGGACAAGGACATTTGACATGGGTTGACTCTCAAAAAAATCATATCAGGGTAAGAAGCCCCATTTCAGTGACCTGGAAGTAAATTGATCATTCACTTGGAAACTCCCATATTATATTCTTTCTTCTCGTTTAATTTATCAGATAGAAGTGTAGCCCATGGGATGGGCAGCCATATTCTAAGATTGCTGTTCTTGTATATTTGACTGGGGTCAAAAATTATATCACATTATAGTCCCACTGAATCCAATAGCACATGAAAACACTTGCTATGGAATCACAAATAAAATTCCAACTTAGCGTTATCCGTCCAGTTTAGGCCAAAGATTCGGCATCCAAAATTATTTGCTGTCAGTAAAGCATTCCGGCTTCAAGATACCAACTTTGCATATTAGTAATTCAGTCCAAAAAAAGGAACTTTTAAATATTCCTGAGATTTGAATAATAGAAACGCCAATTACATAATCCATCTCACGTATACATGTCAAAACATAACAAGATTTGGCAACCAGACTACCCGTCATGAGCTTCAATCAATGGTTCATTTCTTAACAAACTGTAAGCCGTTTGCATTGGCATACCTCTCCATGAATCGCATGAATCTATCCCAGTCTCGAGGAGTCCGCATAACATATTTTGCTTCAATCCGTGATGGTTTTCCATTCACGAATTTAGCACTTACATCCACAGACTGAAGGACACCCTCCTCATCAATCATGTAAAAACCAGTGATATCGCCCAGTTCTCCAGAAGAGTCAAAAACAGAAGGTTGTTCAAAGTTGAATATAGCCATGCCATTCGTACCATCTCTTGACTTGGTAAGCTTTACATCTGGTATGGTCTGTTCATCAGTTCCTTGAATGAACTGAATTGCTGGCTTCACCATCATCTTTATCAGTCCGGTGGTTTCCGAGTACCTGTACCGTTTAATTGAAGCACTCCGCGAAGGAGGCAAGCGCAAAGATTGACCATTGAATGTACTACGATGGACATCCCACGATACTAAGTCCGCAAAACCTGATATAAACAGCTTGTGATACAATCTTTCTACATTTCAATTTCTAAAACCATCTCAATAAGACGCACAATAGCCCACAAGCACACTCCACTAACATCACCTGGGTTAGTTTCGCCTTTAAATTGCAGAAGAAAAAAATGAAAAAGGAAACCATTTTTAACGACATTGCTAGCGATATAAGACAAATGCAAAGAACACTAATTGATGAATTCTAGACGTCCTAATTCACTGGAAAAGGAAATGAGAAATTACCAAAAGAAGAACGGGAATGCCGCGAACAATGAGAGACTGGACAAGCAAATGCAAGGGACCGAAGAGTAGCCATTTGAACTTCAAAGCGGAGCTGAGGGTGAAGGAGAACATAAAAAGAGAGATGGAGAGTCGTGATGATGTCGTTCGGGTGTGTAACAATGTCAACCATTCACTTTGGAAATATCCAATGTATACTCGTGTGTTGGACTTGGACTGACTATAATTTAACCAATAAGCCCATTTTACTTCAACATTCAAATTACAGTACAATGCAATTTTGTTTAATTTGTAATTTCTGTTTTTATATAGTAATTAATTTATTAATATTAAATATAATCTTTATTCCCATCCATTTGCCTTCTTTCTTAGACGATTTCTATTCGAAGTTAAAACATTAAGGAAATCGCATCTCCATTGCATTTGCCTACAACCTTCCGTGCTGGCGCATCTGCTTTACACTTGCAACTTTTTGGGATCACATTTACGTCTTGGTTAGGTAGGTTTTTTCCTATAACATTATTTTTACCAAAATTTAAAATAGACATTAACATTTGGTAACATATAAAAAAGACATTTAAAATAATCCTTAGTTTGACAAAAATGTCAGGATACTTGACCAACATTTTTTTTATTAAGGGGTTTATATGTTAACCACAAGGTGTGGTGTGGTGGTAAGCTCACCTTGCCCCTTAACCATGTGGTGGGGAGTTCGAATCCCCACTCATGGGAACGGAGAGCATCTTGTGGCCAGCCATTTATCGCTTAGTGCAAGCTCTCGTGGCGAGTCCGGATTAGTCGGTTACCTCTGTGTGCCGAAAACCGGATGGTTTACACCGAAAAAAAAGGGGTTCATATGTTGTTGCGTAATTAGTTGGGGAACTTAAAGTTGTTAAATCCCTAGAACCAAAAATTAAGGTACCCAAAACCTAAAACCACTAAATGTTCTTATCAGCAGCATTGTTGGTACATTTTCATATATATTTTGAATATCAATTAATTTCAAAATATGAAAATGTACCTTTCTTTTTTTTATCTTCCTTTATTTGATAAAATTTAAAGCCCACTTGGTGGGTTTTCGGTTTCTTATATAAAGCTTCAATCTTTCTATTTCCACATCTTATAATAAAAAAATTCATATTATTTTTACTAAATTTTATTAGTTTTCACATTTTATAGTTGGGAGTTTATTTCTTTGAAGTCAAAGTTTAATGGATGTTTTAGGTTTATGATTTTTTATGCCTTTTTGATTGGCTATCTAACTATTTATTGATTTAATTTAAATTGCATTAGTTATGATTATACGATCATTTCTTTCTTTTTGCAATGAGATTCATATATAAAATTCATGGACTTTTTTTCTTGTTTAATAGATTAAAGTTATGTTTAATAAAATTTACTTTAAGTATCAATTGTGTATAAAGCAACTTATTTGAACTACGTGAGATCTTTTACTCATTTTAGGGGCAGATTATATGTATTAGTATATTACATATGTAGTTTTAGGAGGACAAAATTGCTGTTGCGACCCCTATGTTATACGAAAGTAGCTAATTAAACCCTGAGATATAAAATGTTACTCTATTAACCTTATGTTTTCA
>JANKOE010000009.1:22832266-22855539 GCA_026284465.1 Erythroxylum citrifolium | reverse complement strand
AAGCATGTTGAAGTTGATAGGCATTTCATTAAGGAGAAGCTTGAGGAAGGAGTTGTCTCACTTCCATTTGTTCGATCCGAGGATCAGTTAGCTGACATTCTTACAAAGGCGGTGATAGGTAGGATATTTCATAAGGTTTTGAGCAAGTTAGGCGTAGAAGATCCTACGACCAAACTTGAAGGGGAGTGTTAGAGATAGAATGTTATCCCTGTAAATTAGGGATTTTATCCCTGTAAATTAGGGATTCTTTCCAATATTAGTACTCCCTAATTTACAGGGATACGTTGTACACCGTCTATATATGTACTGATTTACAATAGCAAAAATACACACAAATCAATGAGATTATCAATTCTCTGAAATAACATGGTGATTGTCTGTCCATCTTGAGTTCACTTCAACTTCAACTGTTGAACACGAGATCCATTGCCAATAAAAAAAATCTTTATTTCAAATCTTTCACTCACACCATCATAGTAAGTGATGGTTGAGTGTAAGGTCAGTTCAATAGACTAGAAAATCTAGCCTACAAGTATTAAATTAATGCTCCACGAATCTCTGATTTTCGCTGCATCTTTTGCCAGTTTCTTGATGGTTCCAACAAGGAAACCTAATTTCCTCTTGGCCCAGAACAAATTTCGCATGCTTTAAGACCACTCATGATAATTGTCACCTCTGAACACCACTGGGCTTATGGTAATTCCAAGGTGATAGATAGGATAGGATGGATACAAATAAAACAGGGACATTGGGTTGATAGCCTATTGATTTTGCTGCTCCCTCCATCTTTCTTGTTCTGTCATCACCACCTACAGCACGAACCGACTATAAATAAAATAGGATTGTTTTGCTAGGGTTTAGTTCCATAAAGAAAAGATATACAGAATCCTACCCAAATATTAAAACGTAACCTAATTTCTAATATGCACAAAATATATTTCCTAATATATACAGAATCTCCGAAACGTTTCCCAAGAAAAAAACATATATATAAGCCAAGGAAGGAAGGTTCGAACTAGGAAAAGATTCAAAAAAGGTATGAAGGGAATGGAGATTAACAGCTGAAAAACTTTTAGGAGTTCCGCTTTAGCCATCGCAACTTTAGAGTTGAGGCTCAATTAAGATTTAGCATTTTATGGACTGTCTTCTTCTTGTCATTCTCTTCTCAAGAAAAATTATGTACCATTTGATAGGCATTGGAATTCTGTATCTTTCTTCAGGGTAAAATTGGAATCAGTGACATTTAGATAAACTTGCAACACGGGGTGTAATTTTGTTTAGTTTTGAGGTTTAATTTCTCTTTTTATAGGGCTTGAAAAATCTAAGCTCCAAATGATTTCTCATGCCTTCTAATTATTTAAGACTTTTCTATTGGTGTAACCTATAATTTTATAACCATAATATTTTCAAATATGTTTATTATTATTTTTTGTCTACATAATCTCTCTTTTTAACCACTACTAGCTTACAATATATCAGATAGTGAAAGATCGTACCCAATATTTTAAAAATTAAACCAAAAGATAAATATAAGAGGTTTAAATTTTAAAATTTTAACTAACATTATAACTCGTTATATAGTAAATATTGAATATTTTAAAATAAGATTGAAAAAGGACATTATCCTATCAGTGTTTAATAAAATTGAATAAAATTGAAGATTTTAAAATAAGATTGAAAAAGGACATCATCCTTGTCCATAAAAAATATAAGATTTAATTAAAGAAGAATGTTAAATAAAAACCTATTGGTTTAATATGATGTATGAAAACTTGTTAATTTATGCAAACTTGCCAATTAGTTAATAAACCAGAAAATTTTTAATAACAAGTCTTATTTAGATAAATCAAATCATAAATTTAGTAAGTTCAAGGTTTTTACAATCGAACAGACCAAACTAGTTCAATCTTTTATTCATGGATTGTACCATCAACAACTATATCTATTTTTTTTTTCTTTTGTTTTTCTTCTCTTCTTTTTTCAATATCACTATCGATTATCATCAACAATTTTAATAAAGACACATTTAATGATAGAGATGGGTCAACTAAGATGCATTCAAAAAGAGCCTCAAAAGAATTAGATAGTAGGTATGAGACTCTTTTTAGTAGATTGAGGTAAAATTTGTACTCCAATAGTATGAAAATAGTATGTTTTTAGCTAGTATAACCAAAGCTGTCTATAAAATTGCAAGTGTGCAAATAACATATTTCAGTGAGAAATTTCACTTAAGGTTGTTGGGCAATATTTTGCACTATTATGACAATTGACAGCCTAAGACATAGATTGTAGATAAATTGATTATCAATTATGTCGATTATCCAATTATGTTAGTAGTTAGTTGTTCTAATTTTCTTCTCCTATAGTCATGTTGCTTGGACATATCATAAAAGTTATAACTTGGTAACGTATGTAAAAAATAAGACATGATAACCTCTATAATTAGGGTATAATTGTTGGAAACCTGTTCAAACTATTGCCTTTTATATATCTAGGTAATATGGGTAGAAATGGGTTGTTTTCCAATTTTCAAGCCCTTATTTCATGTATTATCACTAATGATATACTAATAAAAGTTCCTTTCTTATGTATATCATATGTCCACTTGATTTCTATTCTTGAATGTTCCTAAAGTGAATGTATAAAAGTGTTTGTGAAAATGTATCAAAGGCATACTTAAAATTGTTGGTTGTTTAGTGGTCCATATTCGGTTGAAATTTGGTTGTAGGCTTATAAAAACAATCCTATACACTTCTCTTTGACCAGATTCATTTTCTCAAAATTAGAAGATTAATATGTACAACAACTATTCAACATAATGACTTAATAGAGTGCATGATAAGTGTTTGACATAATTCCTAAGTGAAGTGCACATAACATATTTGACACAAACTTGCTAGGAACATAGTTAAGGAACTAAGTTGTGACATAATGGAATTGAAGGCCAATATTGAGCCTCAAATTATCTCTTATGACAACTAGTATTCCCATACAACAACAAGGAAAGTTTGGATACAAATGTTCAGAGGAAACATGGAATAGTTAAGAGAATAAATGGATCTGTAGTTTCTTAGGCCATTCCAGGAAGAAGATAAATTTCTATAAATGCTTTATTGGATGGCATGAATAAGGCTCTAGAATCTATCCAAAAAAAGATTATGTAACAACTTTGGAAAACAAAACAAATGGGTGGTTGTGATGGATGATGCTTTCACACTTCTTCAAACAAACTTTGTCTAAAACAATAGAGCAAATTTGACAAAGTTGAAAAATCCCAAATCAAAGCATCTTAATATATCCAAGATGCTAAGATTGAAAATTTTTTATGGAATATGCAACAATATTTCCATATTACAAGAGTTCCTAAAATGGATAAGGTGATGCTAGTTAAAACATATTTGGTTAATAATATACCAAATGAAGTTGTCGTATAAGGGTCAATGATGATCTATATATTGGTTGTCCATAAATCGATACTTGGTGAAATTGGTAAAGGAATTCAGGGAGTAGTTCTTGCTTTTCAATACCTCATAGATAACAAAAGAAGCCTTATAAAAGTTAAAATATGTCAAAACAGTCTGAAACTATGTTAAGGTGTTCAATTCTCTAATGCTGAACATTTGCAACGTGATAAAAGAAAACAAACTCTTAAACTTTCTTTTGGGACTTAAATCTTGAGTACAAATTGAGCTATATAAGTAGGGTGTTCAAAATCTCTTTAGTATTATTACTACAATGAATAAGCTTGTGGACTTACAAAGATAAGAAAAACTCTCCAGTGATAATAGATATCATAAATCGACAGGAGAACATGTTGCTACACAAGATGAGAAACAAAACATAGCCAAACTTTTTAAAGTTTTGTTTAATATAAGGCTACTTGCTTTATATGTAACAAATTGCACTATGTAAGGTAACGAATTGACAATCACTAGCTCATTATTGTCTTACTTTTTAGCTAGTAGTGCTTTTAACTTTTTCCTTTTGGACAATCCTTACAAAAAAGGCCTTTGATAAATGGATTCTCTTACTACACATTGGAAGGAGTTAGGAAGAAGGACAAAGTTTCAATAATGCATATATAAATGTAAATATTTTTGTTTCATGTTTCACTTTTAATTGGTTGTTTTCTCAATACGAGTTCTTATTGTAACATTTTAAATACTTCGTATTATCCTTAATTTTATATTTATATGATCATTACATGATTTTTTATATTAATTGTAGTTATTATTTATATGTAAAATATGTGAAAATTAATATTAATAAAAATAAATAGATTGTTATTATTTTAAATTGTCATTGTTATGATTTTTACAAACATGGTTTATGTAAACCTAAAAATTATATAGTATAATATATTTAGGATTATTTTTGTAATTTTAAGAAAACTTTGGGATTATTTTATAATTTTAAAAAATTATCCAAAATGTTACCCATTAGTGATCGATATCAATACGAGTAGATAACATTAATTCTATACTTCTTTAAAGTAAATTATTTTTTTCCTAAAACCTATCCTATCCAAACGGCATATTATAGGGTACAATATATCAAAATTAATTTGGTCGATAAAATGAATAAAAAGGGTTAAATCGAACATTTATTTAAAACCATTGTACTTAAATAACAATTTGTAACACCTCTCAAAATAAAAAAGAAAAAGGAAAGGAAAAAAGGGTTTAAAGCTAATGCATGTGGTACATGTGCAGGGGCAATGTGAAAGATGCTGTGGTCTCTTCCTTCTCCCTTCCTCTCCATGTGTATTTCACCTTCTTAATTCGCTCTTCCTCTCCATGTGTATTTCACCTCCAGCCATGACTGTCTAATATTATTATCTCTTAAATATCTAAAGGCTAGTTGGTTTTCTCTCTCTAATCATACGAAAGGAAGCTGGTCTTCCACATGCTCCCCATTGAAAGTATCCTCAATGCTCCCATCTTCACTTAAAATATTGCACCCGTGCACATGTGTGCATGTGCATTAATCTCTTCCTCCTATTTTTCTAAATTTTATTTCCTGCTAAAATATTATTGATAATATGCTTCTTTTTCTCCCATCTTCTCTTGGCCCATTTAGCTTTGGTCTTAGCTAGCAGTTTAAGAGTACTCTTTCTGATAAAAAACTTAGCTTCAAAAATGGATGAAGAGATAGTTATCAACTTTTCTTTACCATCCTTCTTCACAAAGCATTTGTGTTTGAAATTTATTTCAATGAAATGGAAAATCTTGTTAATCCCATCCAACTGTTAGTGAGTGCATAAGGGCTTATCTTATAATTGGCACTAAAATGCTATGGTGGCTTCGTCACGTCCACTACTCAAAGAACATGAGAAGAACTTGGGGATCATTTTGGCATTGTTTGTGTCTTCATTCATGACTGAACATGGAAAGATTCCATCTTCACTCAATCATACAACGAATAACTATCTCTTCACTTAATTAATCGGTGAATGATGGGTGTTGATCTGCTTTTTCTTGTTGGCTTTTTTCAACTACAGTATGGATGGTTCATCATTGAGAAAGCTGCTTACATATCAGGGACGTGAGTCCAAAATTTCCTGTACAATTGCCAAGGATATTGGCAAAAACATGCTTTACGTCAATCATATTCTTTTCATCCATTTCTATACTATATTATAACGTCCCTAATCTTATATCTGAGCAAAATTATAACTCACAAATTTGATTATATTAGTTATTAACAACTGCTTGTAAAAAGCAGCTTTTTAAAAATTACTTGTAAAAAGCAACTTTTAACATCCGATCTATGGGATACCTTTTGTTAAAGATACGTGATATTCAATCCTGAAGACAAATACCCATCTTTGAACTTCGGGTCTGATAACAGGCCATGACAGGGCTTCTCTTCTCATGCCAGAATAGTTTCACATTCATTTTCTCTACTTTCACTGCTTAAATGTCTCAGCATTTCATGCGAAAATAAGTATTGACTGTTCATCTGAAATGAAAATTTCTCAAGAACTGCTAGAACTGGATCCATTATGACTTACTTGTAGTTGACTATTACTGCAGCAGAAGAAATAGAAGAATTCATTATTAAGAAACACATTCCCTATCCATGTTTAATGTCGGAGAAACTTCCTGTGAGTCCAAAAGCTTCCTTGTCATCACTAACCGATTAACAGCTGTTGCAGAACCCAAGATCTCACGAGCTCTATGATTAATCTAATCAAACATCTGTTCATACTCTTAATCATTAATCAATCTTCTTTCTACTCATAAACATCCCAAACTGACATATATACTTCTTTCTCCTTTTCTCTAGCTCTCTGTCACTCCCATTACAATCCAAAGACTGATAATGGTGAAGAGGCAAAAGCCTACGTGAAAAGAAAAAAAAAAGAACCAACGAGAAGAAAAAAAATATGCAGTCCAAAGTCCTATTCTTCTTTTTCTACTGTTGCATTGGTTTTAATTGGGTTGTTTCAGTTAAGGCCGTTCAGACACCTGCTTTCAGTGACGAAGCATCTGCTTTGTTAATGATAAAATCTGGTCTTGTAGATCCATTGCACAACCTTCAAAATTGGACTTTGTTCCATAATGCAGGTCATTGTAATTGGACTGGAGTTTGGTGCAACTCGGATGGATTAGTAGAAACGCTTGATCTTTCCCACATGAATCTCAGTGGTCGTGTGTCAGATGACATCCAACTTCTGAAGAGCCTCACGTCTCTCAACTTGTGTTGCAATGAGTTCTCTTCACCGTTGACGAAAGCTCTATCGAATCTCACTTCCCTGAAGAGTATTGATGTGAGTCAGAACTTGTTTGTTGGGAGCTTTCCGGCTGGTCTGGGGAGAGCTGGTGGCCTAACTTTACTAAATGCTTCAAGCAACAGTTTCTCAGGACTTATTCCTGAGGACATTGGCAATGCCACTTTGCTTGAGACTCTTGATCTCAGGGGGAGTTTCTTTGAGGGCTCTATCCCCAAATCTTTCGGCAACTTGAAGAATTTAAAGTTTCTTGGCCTTTCTGGGAACAATCTCACTGGCCAAATACCACCAGAGCTGGGGCAGCTTTCTTCACTGGAGAGATTAATTATCGGATATAATGAATTTGAAGGTGGAATTCCAGCAGCATTTGGAAACTTAAGCAATCTCAAGTATCTTGATTTGGCAGTTGGCAATCTTGGTGGTGAGATTCCAGCTGAATTGGATAGGCTTCAGATGCTTGAGACTCTCTTCTTGTATCAGAACAATTTTGAAGGTAATATTCCTGCTATAATTGGCAACCTTACTTCTCTGCAGCAGCTGGACCTCTCAGACAATATGCTATCAGGAGAAATACCGGTTGAGATTGCTGAGCTACAAAATTTACAGCTGTTGAACCTCATGTGCAACCAGCTCTCAGGTTCAGTACCAGCTAGACTTGGAGGACTGACTGAGTTAGGAGTGCTTGAACTGTGGAACAACTCATTATCAGGACCATTGCCTAGTGATCTTGGAAAGAATTCACCATTGGTGTGGTTGGATGTATCATCCAATTCCATATCTGGCGAAATTCCGGCGAACCTGTGTAATGGGGGCATTCTCGCTAAGCTCATTCTCTTCAACAATGCCTTCTCAGGTCAAATTCCAGTCAGCTTATCATTGTGCTCATCACTTGTTCGTGTCCGTATGCAGAACAATTTATTAATTGGTACAATTCCAGTAGGGCTTGGCAAACTTGGGAAGCTTCAAAGGTTAGAACTGGCAAATAATAGTCTTACAGGTCAGATCCCCAATGATCTTGCTCTGTCTTCATCTCTTTCTTTCATAGATCTGTCAAGAAATCACATCCGATCTACTCTTCCTTCCACAATTCTTTCAATTCCAAAACTACAATCTTTTATGGCATCAAACAATAATTTAGAAGGTGAAATTCCGGACCAATTCCAGGACTGTCCTTCACTTTACGAGGTTGATCTCTCATCCAATCATTTCACTGGAGTCATTCCAGCTAGCATTGCTTCATGTGAAAAGTTGGTTAAATTGAATCTCAAAAACAACCGATTGACGGGAGAAATCCCCAAAGCACTTGCAATGATGCCTACGTTGTCTATTCTTGATCTATCAAACAACTCCCTAACTGGTGGAATACCTGAGAATTTTGGCTCCTCCCCAGCTTTGGAAGTCCTAAATGTCTCGTACAACAAGTTACAAGGTCCTGTTCCGGAAAATGTGGTGCTAAGAACAATCAATCCAGATGATTTGGTAGGCAATGCAGGTCTCTGCGGCGGCGTGCTGCCACCATGTAGTCATAATTCACTAACAGTGTCACAGCAAAGGAGCTTGCATACAAAGCACATTATTACTGGATGGCTCGTTGGTACTTCATCGGTTCTAGCAGCAGGAATCACCCTTATTGTGGGTCGATCTTTTTACAAAAGGTGGTACTCGAATGGAAGTTGCTTCGAAGAAAGTGTTGAAATGGGGAATGGAGAGTGGCCATGGAGATTGATGGCATTCCAGAGACTAGGTTTCACCAGCATAGACATTCTAGCTTGCATCAAGGAGTCAAACGTGATTGGTATGGGAGCTACTGGGACTGTATACAAGGCCGAGATGCCAAGATTAAACACAGTTGTGGCCGTTAAGAAGCTATGGAGATCAGGAGCAGACATTGAAACAGGAAGTAGTGGCGATTTTGTCGGAGAGGTGAATGTGCTGGGGAAGCTGAGGCATCGCAATATTGTCCGGTTACTAGGATTTCTGCATAATGACAGTGACATCATGATAGTATACGAGTATATGAACAATGGCAGCCTTGGAGAAGCCTTGCATGGCAAACAAGAAAGAGGATTGCTAGTAGATTGGGTTTCAAGATATAATGTAGCTCTTGGGGTTGCTCAAGGACTTGCTTACCTTCACCATGACTGTTACCCACCGGTCATTCATCGTGACATCAAGTCTAATAACATACTGCTTGATGGAAATCTTGAGGCAAGAATTGCTGATTTTGGACTGGCCAGGATGATGATTCGCAAGAATGAGACTGTTTCTATGGTGGCTGGATCCTATGGTTATATTGCCCCTGGTAAGTTTCATTTGATTGTTTAGACTGAGCACTCAAGTTCATTTAACTAACGAAAACACTGTTTCTTTTCCCTGGCAGAATACGGATACACCTTGAAGGTTGATGAAAAGATTGACATTTACAGCTATGGAGTAGTTTTATTGGAACTTCTAACTGGAAAGCAACCGTTGGACCCCGAATTTGGAGAGTCTGTCGACATTGTTGCATGGATTAGAAGAAAGATTAGAGACAACAGATCATTAGAGGAAGTACTAGACCCCAATGTAGGAAGTTGCAAACATGTTCAAGAAGAGATGCTATTAGTCCTTAGGGTAGCACTTCTCTGCACGGCCAAGCTTCCCAAGGATAGACCTTCAATGAGGGACGTACTAACAATGCTTGGAGAGGCAAAGCCAAGAAGAAAAAGTAGCAGCAACAGCAGTGGATACGATTGTAACAAGGAGAAGTCGGTGCCAGTTTTTAGCACATCACCCGTAAATGGCCTTCTGTAGAGCATACATGAGTTCTCCCACTATTTGCTTCTTCATTCTTATATTGTATGTAGCCGTGCTTAATGTCTATAATCAAAATCCTCAAAAGTGTCCTGCAGAATCTTGATGAACACATTCAACCTTCTGTTGTAACTAGTCAAGCAAGGTACATTTTCAGTAAATGTATCGACATTGATCCCTTTTAATTTTCTAGTTTAGGCACATGCTCGGAGAGCTACAACTTTTCACATTTTTCTTTCACTGCTGGACATTCCTTAGTAGCCTTATTTGGCAACTTAAATATTTCAGTATTCATCCACTTCACCTGCACTTACATCTCTTCTAGTTGTCTGTCTTGTTCTGACACATCTTTCATAAGCAAAACTACCTTCGTTGTTCGGCAGTCCTATCTTGTAATCTTGGACCATTCAATCCAAAGGTTAAGTATAAAGGTGCAAAATCATTTCAAATCTCCTAACATTTGCTTCCCAAGCCCGGTAGCCTCAGGTATCCTCATGATTCTAAGTCTCATAACCAAGATAGGGAACAAACTAGATGCAAAATGTGAATCTGAAAGTAAGAAGAAAATCAAGTTTTCTGTCAAGCCATATACCTATGGCTCGTCTGGCGCTCTAAAGAAAAGGAGTTCTATATAAATATAGCAAAAGTTGAAACTTTATGATTCATTAATCTTTTGTCGTTTAATCGATTGCTGTGGCCCAACATCGTTTCTTTCTGTTTTTCCCTTACATTTTTGTTTTTGCTCGATCCTTTCGTAGATATCATTTTATAATTATATCCAATTAAAATATATGATTATAATTAATTTGGCTCACCTATAAATGTCCATCCATCTTCTTATTTTATATATGAAGAATGAGAATCAAGCTAGCATTCAACAGTAGAACTTGTGTAAATTTTAAATTAATATTTGTAAGTTATATAAGTTAGTATTTCTATTCCTTCAAAAAACAAAAAGTTAGTAGCTCCTCTTTTCTATAACTGATGTTATAATATGAAATATGAAGATTGGACTAACCAAGAAAATGTCGCATGAAATCATGACTAGGAGATGAAGATGAATACAAGTCAGTAGTGAGAAGTCCATAACAGATGAAGGCAATAAACAGAAAATGAGCAGAAGCTGCTTGAAGTGGGGATGGTAACCAACAATTTTCGGATCGAGTTTAGTAAAAGTCGTGTGAAATTGGCCATAACGATTTTTAGAAAGACAACTTAATTTGGAAATTCTAAAAATTTAAATTTTGTTAGATAAAATTAGTTAAACAAGAGTTAAATTAAACTATTTATATTAAATTAGAATTAGAATTAGAATTAGTATTTATGATATTTGATCAAAATTAAAGATGATTAATTTAAAAATAATTAAAACAAGTAGACGTTTTGAACACGCCATCTCATCGAAGTTGAACACATAGGATGTCTCTAAAAGTAGGTTTTTTTAACTGAAAAAAGTAGTTATTTTTATTACAAATAAGGTCTGAAAATTACATCAAACTCGGAACATAAACCAACTTAAAATTATTATGTATCAAAAACTCTCGAGCACCGGCAAACCGATGGAAATGGAAGGACTAAAGAGTACGTCAAAAATTTGTCTAACCCAAATATCAGACAAGGTCCTGGAATGCCATGGAAATCTAGTCTCAGTTTTGGTTCTCTGAATCTTTGGATTCTTTTCGCTGACATTCGGAGCATGCTGTACGAGGTGGAGATGGGAAGTTGTCTGAGAGGTTTATTCGCAATGTTTGCTCCCGACCTTCGTTAGAAGGGACATGGACAAGTGCATCCATTATTAGGATGTCCCAATCCCGAGGAAGAAAAAAGGACAACCAGTTACCATCTGTTACACAAAAGCCATTTTATCTTGTTAGATTCAGGGAAACGTGATAGCGTGTGAACACCAAAGATAGAAGTACTTTTTGGTCTGTCAGAATACAAGTCCGGTTAAATGATAGGGCCAAACCCTCTAATTTCTCAGACACTGTTCCACTCAGTTGAGGATTTGAACTCTTTACAAGTTTTAAGTTTCAACAGATGAACAATACATGACAAAATTCTTGTTACAAAAATATGAAGAGAAAAAGGAAAAGATAACAGAAAAGCAAAAGGGTACTTGGCACAACTGAAATTGACATTATCGACCTCAACAGTGGTGATTGGCCTTGACAAATAAATTATAGCTAACGGTTATATTCAGGCAGTAATTACTGTGCACACAGGAAGATGCAAGAAGGGTAGCTGTGGTGGGAAAGAGGAGTAGGTTTAAGAATGAAGTATCTCAACAATGCATGTACCATTAGCCTAGCAAAGGATCAACGAAAACTTCATATTTTCACAAGGTTCTTTGATAGGTTAATGATTTTGGCATATTGATTGCAGCATAAAGCATAGAGATACAAAATGCTTGGATAACGAAGAGCCCTTAAAATGATAGAGAAATAAATTCGGCATATACCTCCATTACGAACTGCTTTTAATTGGAAGACTCCATTACCACGAGGTCCAGACACAGGAAATGTGCAAGAGACAGTATGCCTCTTTTGAGTCACTGCAAGGGAGGCATTGTACCAAGGACCTTTTACAATCGGCTCCCCAATAGCATCTTTAATTGCCTGATTGTTACTGGCTTTCTCCATGGCCTTGCTGAAAATGTTATGGTTACAATACTATGGACCATAAATTAGATGCCACTAGGCATGGCTTAGTAGAGAAGCCTTTGACTGTTAAAAAGTACTAAAATTAAAGCATCCCAAACAGTTTGCTCCCTTCAACCTCGCCAGACTTACCTAATTCACCCATGCGCATGTAAAAAATCCAAAGACATGCAGGTTTTCTAGTTAACAAATTGAAGCTATGGAATTTCTGAGCACAAATTCAAACTATCAAGTCTGGATTAGTCATGCTTCTAAATATACGGGAGAGAAAATGTAAAAGGGAAAAAAGATCTATTTGCATATCCACAAGAATAAGTGTTCAAGTAAGTTATAGCATGCATCTCATATTATTGTACATTTCTGCAATTAGAAGTTAACTGCATTAAATGCCAGCCCACCAAGGCTGAAAAACTAAGAAATTTTCAACTGATAATTGACCGCTAAGCATGCCAGTATTCAAGAAAGATACCTTGTACAGCCATAATATATAGCGAGATCATTAAGAGCACTCAAAGCAACACCTCCTGTGACAGTAATCAACACAAAAGAAACTGCTTTACGACCTAATGACCCACCACTTTTTCCTTCATCTGCCAGCTTTGTGGTAGTACTGTGCAAAAGGCAAATAGTCAGTCATGAATCATCCAAATTCAAGAAGAATGGTGACATGGTAAATGAGTAGGACTTTAAAGTCTAGCAATAGTTCAGATGTGGTTACTATAGGGCTTCGCATACTTAAAACCAATGAACTACTAAATTAGTTTGAATGATCTGTATTTTCTTTATAAACTAAACAACTAGTTCGATTTAGGTTTCTTCAAACTGCCAAACCAAACTGCAGTGCTACCTTCTGCCAAAGAAAATAAAAGTTGATGGAAAAAATACGTATACAAAAAATCGTTCGCCACTAAGGATGCATGTGCTCTACAAATTATAGCAGAACTGAACAAACCTAAGTCTACAAAAATGAAACATTTGAAAACAAAAACTAATTAGGGTTTTCGTTAGTATTTGTATACCAACGAACAATTTCTTGTTGGGGAGTGGATCAACTTTAGGGTTGTCGGCTATGGTCATAAAATCTGCTATAATAGGAAATTCAAACTCAGCATTCGTAGTCGTTGCAAAAGCACCCTCTTCCATAGCCTTCACTCCGAAAAAAAAAAGCAAATGTATTTAAACAAATAAGCCAAAAACATTAAACCTCGAGAGGTTATCTTCCATCTTTGAACTTAAAACACCAAACAGTACAATTCAAAGCATAGCAGTGAGGCATGCTTGCTCCCAATCATTATGACCAAAAAAATTATATTTTTACACAACCAGAAGGACTTTATTATCATCTAACTGCAGTGTCAAATCTTTGGCGATGGGCATTACAACGTTTAGCTGCAAAAGGAGTTCGTCATCGTTCTCACCTGTAAAGATTCGATTTTGGAGAGCTCTTGAAGAAAGATACGAGCCTCCTCGCCATCATCTCCCTGCGCCACCCTCAATGACCTTAAAAACTCAGGTGGGTCTATTTGGTTTGGTTGCCTAATGCCAAAGAACGCTACTTCACGGCGGCTAACCCCTGTTGGTCTTCAGTAAATTTAGGAAAATCAGAGACATCCATAAGTGCCGAACTATTTCGCTAAGCACACTTCCTCGGCTTCCTGTTATAATACGGTCAGGCTCGGCGGTCGAGCAAGAAAGCCGCAAGCCCAAATGGGAAAGCACCCACGGAAATTGAAGAACTGAGCCCATGTTAGGCTATTTTAGGGCCTCCCTAAACACCGTTTCTTTCTATTTTTCGTTCGAACTCAAAGCCTCAAATCGTTAGTGGGAGTTTGGCATCGTAATCGTAAATACGACTGCATGTTCAACACTTGGGTGTGAAAGATTTTGAAGAAATTATCACGTCCAACTGTTGAAAGAGGGAAATGTGTCACTCAAACAACAGAATCCTAAGTGCTTCATCTATGTTTTTCATCTTTTATATTTTTGTTTGATCCTTTTTCTCATTTCATATAAAAAATTTTTTTAGAAAAGAATAGTTTGAAATCAATCAAACTCGAAAAATAAAAAGTCATGAATTTAAGTAAAATAAATTTGAAAATCTTAGATCTAGGTATAGACTACATTAAAAAAAAATTTGGCCTAACATAACTCAATGACTTTCATATATAAATATATGTACGAGTGAGTGCGCTTCTTAATCTCCATTAATCTATAGCCAGCACTTATTTTCAGCTCCTTTACTTTCAGCCTCTGAATTTGTATACCTTGAGAACTTTTCGCATAATGAAAAATAAATCTGATTTAATATTTTAGAGTTATTTAATATAATTATCATAATATTTTAAAGAATATGGAATCGTTTGTGTTTGAAATTTTTAGACGAACATAATTTAACCTTAAAAATGGAGCTCATCTTCTGCATTAGACAGAATATGAACAGATTTTTGCGTTAGAATTTAACCAAATTGGATCCGGCAGGCTTACAAGTCCTCCTCTTGTTCAACACCTGTCTACCTGTCTATGCATAAACCAATTTTGGGTAGAATACTTTTGATGAGAGAAGAAATGGGAACAATGCAGGTTGATGACCTGCTGCTTCTGCTAAATTAGGCAAAGGAAATGTATCAAACCATCCTTATAATAAGGATCTGGAATTACTAGACAGAAGGATAGTACACATTTCTCTTGCCTTTGAGGCTCTCTTACAACTAGCTAAATGTCTGCAATATGTCAAGAATGAATGAATAATCAATAGCACAGCCTCTGCAAATAAATATAAAACTGCAGCGGCGGCGTAAGATTTCATACCTGTCCTTGGTTTGGTTCAATCTTTATGGGAGGGGAGGGGAGCCTAATACTTTGATTCACTAAACAACACATATCTACACAAGAATGAGTGTATGAATACATGAATGAAAAGGCCTAGAAATCCAATGACTTTCTATCCGTGTAACATGAAGCATTAAACAACAAGATATCTCTTGGGGGCAATGAGCCTAGCCTCTTTCATCTCCCATCCAATTGTTCTTCTCTTTTGGTCCTGTAGGGCCTTCCTCCCCATACAGTTCCAATGGAAACTTTTTGAATATGTTCTCCACTGAATACCTAAGCATCAAAGGTAAGCCTTTAATTATCTTATCAAGCTCAGTTCTTGAGCTGTATACAATTCTAGGACCCCACTCTCTCATAAACAGCAACCAACCAGGCTCGATGTCAGCTCCAAGATATTCTGCTGCGACAATTTCATAACTTGTGCTTGAATTCACGTATAAATTACTACGGCATGCATCATTCCTAATTCCAATTCCAAGTTTTGAGGGGCCCTGAAGGTAGGTTCCAGGGTGAGGATAACTTGCATGTCCATTTTTTGACGAATATACAATAGCCTTGTTACCCTCTATGTACTCTAGATCATAAGCTTCAACCCACTGACCACCACTGTGCTGAGAGAAGTATATACTACACAGCTCTCCAGTAAAGTTGCATATTCGGAGAGTAAAGTGTTCCCAGTCACCTACATGCTGCCCTATTTTACCAAGAGAAATATTCACAGGACCAGCTTTGAATGTAGCGGGTCCATTGAAGGGACAGAAAACCCACATTGCAATGTCGGTGAAAGTTCCACCAAAAGCAGGCTTGACATGAGCGTAAAGTTTTGCACTTTCCAAGTTCCCACACTTCACAGTGTCTCTTCGTTCATCACTAGGCAAGTCTATCCAAAACTCTCCATCATTTCTCCCACCACTTGGCAAATTAGAGCCATTAGCATCAATTGGCTGCCCAATCAAATCCTCCGCTTTATACAAGAGTGCTCCATTTTTAAAAAACCACGAAACTGAAGATGGTAAGTAGGTTTCATCAGGATGGAAGAAAACTGTAGGACCATAGTGGTTGATAAGTGAATGGATCTGTTCAAGGTTTGGCATGGCATGAAGCTCAGAATCAAAATTTCTCAAGCACGCAATATTAAGTGGCTCTTCTGCTGTCCAGTAGCTAGAACAGAAAAATGATCCCACTGAAACACCTCTTCCTAGCATGCCACGGTGACTAGGTCTTATGCTCCAAACTTGAAATGGAAAGTTAGAAAATCTAGAATAAGCATGAAGCATGAGGCGATAAGCTTGGCATTCATCTGTCAGATCTGCCCGAACGCATCTTATTTCATCCAAACCAGGCCTCTCTGGTCTTGTGGTAACCAAAAATCCAACAGACTTATAACCTTCAGGAGGCTGAGGAAGCCAGAAGAATCCACCTTCAGAGTTTCCATGGCTTCCATCTTCTGAACTCCAAACTAAAGTATAATCGAGGGGTCTTTGGAGAGCTGGTGAGGTAACACTAGGGGAAGGATTAGAAGCTTTTGACTCACAAGACGCTACCTCCCTGGCCAAAAGAAGAAACCCTCTTAAAGGTTGATTGTTAGAATGGCAATAGTGACCAAGAATATGAAATCCATCGGGCTCTCCCAGGGGCTTATAGAATGAAACACCCTTTTTCTTATCTTCCAAAAGATCTGAGCTCCAAATGAATTCAAACTGGGAAATTCCAAGAACTTCAATTTCCCCTAGATGTATTCTTCCTGAAGCAAATCCTAGCCCTAAGGACAACATATTAATCAGATTTGTATATAAGAAAGATTTCACATAGAAGAAGAAAAAATAGAACCATACACCCTTTTGTCAAAAATGATATGAGAGATTTGTAAACTAATTATAAAGTAACTGAATAGTATCTAGAAAATTTGAAGTATAAGCAAAATTTATGTTCAGTTTAGAAAATACTTCAGTTCAGAAATACTATGTTTTTCTTTTGAAAGTTAGAAAATATTATGTTAATACATAAGCAAAAACAAAACCAAGGTCTTTATAATGCATATTCTTACAAATGACCAAGAATTTTTTTTTTAACACTTTAATGTCACCAAAAGAATTGCCAAAGATTAGTTACCGCGTAGCGATAAAAAGAAGAGTTGACAAAACTTCCTTTTAAAAGAAATGTGAAAACGAGTAGGCAAAAGGATTAGTACTGAATAATTGTTGCAAACATGTGAAGACAAGGAAATGAAAGAAAAATGGAAGCAGGTTCAATTGAGCATGCTTTAATAGGCGTTTCTTATGTTAGATAGTTTGCTGTATTTGTGAGTTTTGCTCACTTTTACCTTACCAAAAAAAAAAAGAGGGTAAGGGACCTGCAATAGTAACCTTGACATTCTAAGAGGAGGTCAACACAAAATGGGAAATTAAGCTATTATGCGTTAGGTTAGATATGATATTCAAATTCTAAGAAATTCAACCAAAACATTGAAATGATTATGAATGGGACAGAAAAAACATGTAATGTGCCCGCTCAAATTTGACAGTATCTTTTAAAAGATAGACTAACAGTTGATTAAAAGATAGACTAATAGTTGATTAAAAGATAGACAGGATCTTTTAAAAGATAGACTACCAGTTGATTGAAATGATTATGAATGGGACAGAAAAAATATGTAATGTGCCCGCTCAAATTTGACAGGATCTTTTAAAAGATAGACTAAGAGGATCTTTTAAACTCAATCTTTCATTCCATACCCATTCCCATTTTTTTCATACCCACCAAACAAGCACACCTATAGAAGAATATCTATCATCATATTATCAGGAAAACATTATCAGAATGAAGGAAGGATTAAAGAAGATACAGAATGCAAAAAGGAGACTGTATGGTTCTAAGCTCCAAAAAGCACACCCTTCTTTATATGAATGGTCAGAAAAAAGAAACAGAGAGCAGTCGGGTAGAGCTATACTGAACTATACAATTTTTTACTCATTCAGCCTATTCATTCAGGAAGCACTATGTGAAAAAAAAAACAATAAAACTGAAATCAGTTAAAACAGCAAAGTCCACCGCTTCAGATTCCAATGGTCGCAGTGAATACATTCGTAATTCTTTAATCAAAATAGAGTTCGATCTTAAGTCACAGACAACTCATTCACAAAAGGTCTCCTTAGCTAGAGAACAGTACAAGTTAAGCTCGCTAACGATTTGCACTTTATTTTGAAGTTTAGGACCTTAAGGATTGTACGCGAACTTTCATGATCTGCTATAGAAAAGGCAAGTAACAGGTGTCTAAACAGATTAAAAAAGAACCGACTCCAATTTAACCAAAACAAGAAAAGAAGAAAAAATCTCACTGAACTTGCATAAAATCATTAACTAAAGCAGGAAAGAAACGAGACATTGGCATCATAAAGATTGATCAAAAGCCTCAACATTATGGTTCACTCGAAACCGGGAAAGAGCCATAGAGAAGAAACTAACATTGACCCATGATTCATATTCACATCCAGAGGGCAGAATCCAACTGACGAATATCAATCAAAGATAAATACATGAAGACCCATCCAACACGATTCCGAGAATGACCACTGAAAAATGAAATCCAGCAATGAAAAATTGAAAAGAAGCAAACTTGGCGATTACCCGGAGGCCAATCGGGAAGAGAAGCAGGGAGAGAAAAGGTGTCAGGTTTAGTCGGGGACATATCTGAGACTCTGCCCCAGTGGAAACATTTGCATTCAGACATTGTTTACTCGCACAGACATTCCCCTCTCTCTCCTTTCAGAATCTAACAACCATAAAGAACAAATTCTTTTAGACCAACAAAAAGAAAGAAAAATAATGTATTGGGGAAGTTGTAAGCATCGGTTGAAGAGACGCAGTTCCATGTTTTCTGTTTTAGATTCACTGCAACCGATTTTGATTTGTCAAACCTAAATTTAATAAAAGCAAATCGCACCGTAAGCGTATTAGCCACGTGAACGATGAAGATATCCCGAATTGCAATTAGTTACAACTATTTCATTCATCTCAACATTTGGCAAACGTTTGGTATAACAAAAGTTAAAATTTTATATTTTTCTAAATACTTGTAATATTCGTTTTATTTTTTTTGAAGGAAATATTCGTTTTATTTTATTACTATTTAATAATTTATTATCTTTTCTATTAGTTATTATTTCTATTTTTATTAGTATTATTATTAGCCTTATTTTCATTATTTTATATATATCTATATATTTTGTTATATTATTATTATTTCTATTTATTGATGTTAATATTGTAATTTTATTTTCTTAATAATTTATCGTGCATATATTTTTTTGTAATCTACGTCACTGTTATATTGTCTCATTTAAATGTGAGTTTATCGGAAATAGTCTCTCTACTATATAGGAGTAAGATTGAGTACTATCAGATCCTCCCAAACTTCACCTTATTGCAGAATTTTGGACTGAGTGATGATAATGACCACGATGATAAAGATGATAATTTCAGGTGTTTTTGTCGCGGAAAAAACGGAACACAAGCAAGGTGGAGAGATGGGACGAGTTGAAACCGGAAAGAGGGAGGGCAGTGTATGAGATGAATGTACATTCTCAGCGATTCTTTATGCATAACTTAACCTGCAACCCAGGTGTTTTATCTACTCAATTGTGAATGACTTTCCTTTTTCGTCAGGTTTACTAAATAAAAAAGGAAAACACTTTAGGACGAGAAACAGCTTCCTAATTGTAAAATTGCCGAGTTAAATCATTGATGAGGCATGAGCCCTATTTCTCTTGGACTCAAAAGGTAGAACGCCCACTTTAAGCGTCCCCACACTCCGGCATAATATTATGTGAGGGAGGTAAATCACGGTCTAATCTCAGCCAACTTCTCAAAAAGGCTAACGAAAGCGAATCGTACCATGAACGTATTAGCCAGGTGAACGATGAAAATATCCCGAATTGGAACTAGATACAAGCCGCAAGAGTAGCAAAGCACGTTTTAAACACGGAAAGAAAAGTAAGAAACCCGATTGCCCGATCCTGAGGCAATGCTCAAACCTCCCCATTGAACTAGAGAACAAAAATGATATTTTGATTTCTCCACTATCCTTCAGACCTCAATTTAATAATAAAAAAAAAACTGAATTGAAATTCTGTGGTAAGGGTAAGAATCTGACAATTCAACGTCAAACACTTCTATTATAAAAAGGAGGCGCTCCATATCATTTGTTTGCGTATATTCCAATTGGAACAAGTTTATTCTCTTGACGCTTGTATTGGTTGAGAAATTCGCAGTCCTCTTTAAGCGCAAAACGGTACGCTTCTTTTCCCTTTTTACAACTACTGTACCATGGATTCCTTCGATTATTGGAATTAAAAGAATGGAGAGTATTCCGTTGTCTGTGCATGAGTTATATAAGCTAACCACCTAATTAACGGCACAAGTTCAACTTTATAAATCACAATTGGTTTATCAAACTCAAGTTGCAGAGCCTGGGAAGAATCAACACAATCATTTTTTCTGTTTCATCTGCTTTAGTAGCAGCAGCAAACTTTAGGCCCCAGGCTTTGGCTTCAGCATTGGTGGCACCACTCTTTAGGCCCCAGGCTCTGGCTCTGGCTCGCAGCCTCAGCCTCAAACACCTTATCTGATCTTATCTTTCGTGAAAAGAAACATAGCTTGAATTAATCCAACAAGTTCAAACTTCAAAGGCCTTCTTCCTTCATCAATTCTCTTTTATGCATTAGTTTCAGGAGCAGATCTATATACCAGCCACAAGAGCTAGAAGCCATGCTGCTAAGGAGCTCTTCAACACCAGTTCTTGGATCTTTACTCTCATCTTTCGCAGAGAGTCCTAACAATAATGTTAATTACCACCATGAGACCCACTACAACAATCTCAAACATCAAACCCTCCATCATACAAGCCTCAACAAGCTTCCACATCATCAAACTGGATCTCTCAATCTCACCACCCCAGTTTCTTCCAACTCCTCTCCCATAGCTCCTTCCTTTGCGGAATTCTCCGACCATCCTCATAAAGGCTTTCGTCGTGCGCAGTCGGAGGGAAACCTGGAAGGACTAGCCTATGCTTCCTCCAACCACAATCCGGAATTCTGCAGTTCAAGCCAATCTAAGAAGTTTTCAAGTTATAGACCGAATAAGTTTGCTATCTTGGATACAATACCTTCTTTTTCTTCTCACAATCCTAAAGGTCCTTATGAAGAAGATGACGACGAAAAAGAAACAGATATTGAAGACCAGGAAGAGGAAGAGCATCTAGAAGAAGATGAAGCCTTGGCTGGTGGACATTTATGTTCAACAAACCATATGGAGAATATGGTATTAACTGAGGAGATAATAGTTGCCGATAAGACTTGCAATGTGGATTTTCGAGGAGAAAGTGGTTTAATCTGTGAAGAGATGTATCTTGCAAGAGGACTTGGAATTGAAAGCGGTAGAAATAATGGTACTGGTGGCAATAGCAGTGGAGGTAGTAGCGGCAGAGGTGGCGGCGGCCGTGAATTTAATTCAGGAGGTGGAGATGGAGATATGGGTGGCACAGAGGAGTACTATAAGAGAATGGTTCAGGAAAATCCTGGCAACCCCTTGTTCTTGAGGAATTATGCAAAATATTTGTATCAGGTGAGCATAGCTGCAGTCACATATCTTCAGTTACCTGTTTTGGAAATGATGCAGAAAACTTTAATCTTATTTTGCAGACAAAGCAAGACCTCAGAGGGGCAGAGGAATATTACTCTCGGGCCATTCTAGCAGATCCTAAAGATGGTGAAATTCTAGCGTTATATGCTCAGTTAATATGGGAGCTACATCATGACCAAGATAGGGCTGCGAGCTATTTCGAACGGGCAGTTCAAGCTTCCCCGGAAGACAGGTGAGTGATCCATTATACACGAAATTGCACGTCTTAATGACCTGTACTGAAGCTTGATGAGTATCGAATCTCTGTGTTTTGCAGTCATATCCATGCAGCATATGCTAGTTTCCTCTGGGATATAGAGGATGACGAAGATGAACAAGAAGTGGGCGATGGTTCAGACGCCATTTCCCCTCATTTTGACGAAGTAGCTTTGGCTTCTGCTGCTTAACTTGCAACTTCTAAACGGATGTCTCCTGAAACTGTTGCGGAGAAAAAGAGAGCTCATCCATTAAGCATTTGTGTAGTCATAGTCATATAGTAGGTGTAGCTGTATAGTTAATTCGTTGAGTAGTTGTATTCGTTGATAGTTAATAGTGTAGAGTTGATAGTGTCGCTGTAGCGCGCTGTTTTAATGTATATATACCAGCAACTTTGTTTTACGTAAGATATAACAGAAAATACATTTTTTACTTCTCTCTCTACAAGTGGTTACTAGCTTGCTCATGGTATCAGAGCTAAACGGTTTTCAAAGGGCCAAGATCTTGAGAGCTCAATAATGGTAAATAGAGACGATGATCCGTATTTCTTGCATGCTTCCGATCACCCAGGTATGGCGCTTGTGACAATGCCATTGACTGGTTCTAACTATTTTAGCCGGAGTACAGCTATTCGAACTTCTCTTGAGACAAAAGATAAGCTGTGTTTCATAGACGGAACGTTGACGCCACCTGCAAATTCTGTCCAGTACCGGAAGTGGAAGAGAGTGGATTCGATGATCAAATCCTGGCTTCGAAATTCAATCTCTAAAGATCTCGGTGATAGTTTTGTATATTCTCCCAATGCCAAGCATATATGGAAGCAGAGATCCTAGAAGCTCCGACTTCTTTCGAAAGCAGAGATCTTAGAAGCTTGGTGATGCAGATGCAAGACTTGTAGCAAGATCTGGCTAAGCTTGTGCAAAGGAAGATGCCAGCTTCTAACGGAACAGGAGGAGAGTTTACAAACTTTGCCTTTGCAGGTAATGCTGTTTCTAAATGCACAGCATTACATGATTTGCCTTTATCTGGTAGAAATGTTTGGATAATAAACACAGGGGCGTCGAATCATATGTGCTATGATACTGATCTTTTGAGACACAGAAGAAAACTTGAGAATCATGTTCCTATTCAATTACCTGATTATCGTACCACCACGGTTAGTCATGTCAGTCATGTGGTATTACACCCAAGCCTCACTCTTGAAAATGTTCTATATCTACCCTCCTTCAAGTTCAACCTTTTATTCGAGAATAAACTGGCCAAAAATGCTGCCGCTTTCCTAACTTTCTTTCCTTCCCACTGTCTAATACAGGACCTGTAGAGTAGCAGCATCATTGGTGTGGGAGAAGGTAGTAGAAACCTGT
>JANKOE010000009.1:22815832-22832166 GCA_026284465.1 Erythroxylum citrifolium | reverse complement strand
GTTATGGTTACCCTGAGGACCGAACCTGAAAATAGGTTAACCGATCCTATAGGTTCTTTAGGTTCAGGTTCAGGTTCAGGTTCAGGTTCAGGTTCGTGAAATTATCGAACCTGACATTCAGGTTCAGGTTCAAGTTATTTACGAACGGGTCAGATTATTCTATCATTAACACCCCTACATAAAGGTACATGCTTATTAGAATGTTTTCGGTTTTTTATCAAAAACATTTTGCTATACATGAACAACCATTAATTTGCAAACGTTTGAAACAAACAAACAAAAAGAGAGTTTCAAGCCTCCATGCATTTGTACAGATATAACACATGCATTTAAGGAGCCTTCATTGTGAAAGTTTCACTGAAAAGCCAATGCTCTTCTGAATGTAATAAATACGTAAAAGACATTCAAAGTATTTATGCACAAAAACCGAAATGCACAAACAATTGTTATTCATGCATTTAATGCACACTCTCGTCACCATACAAACACGAAAACCAAGGTAGACTCATTTCCTTCATGCACTTGAAATAAGGGTTCAAATCTTCTGTGATATCTACCCAATACTAACCCTGTGTCACTCATCCATAACCACTCATCAATAAAGCCTTTAATGAGTATGCTTTTAACCGTTGGTCTCTTTTTTCAAGCATATAAACATGACAAAAATGAGAGAATGCTTTAAAGAAGAAGAAATAAAGTTTTTCGGTTTCCGTAAAATCAATTACAAAATTAAAACCACGATAATCTCTTGCGTATTTAATCAAGAACTTTCTCTTTTCTCTGGTTTTTCATGCAAGTATATTGAATAACAAAACAGTTCTCTTTTTATGTATCTTTAAGCACAAAAACCGAAAAAGCAGGACCTATGAAATGATCCCTTCTTTCATTTAATAAAGACAAGATTATAAATGTACTTACTATGCATAACTTGACAAAACTAAGGATTTGTGTGTCGTGCTTTTAACCATGGGTCTTAAATGCACTCTTATGTTCATACCCATACATAACATGAAACGAAAACATAACAGAATATACAAATCAATGGTAATCGTAAAACATAGCTCTGATACCAATGTAGATTTATATATGTAAGGACTAACTTTAATGTGGAAACGATTGATCGATTCTTTGTTGGATAATTCATGTTTTACTATTGGTTACTAGAGTCACCGTTAATTCACGACCCAAACTCTAATTCTTGATGGTGTGATTCACGTGAGGAAAGATGATGAAATTTTTTCTCCAAATTTAGCAAAATTGCAAAGAGAGAAAAAGAGAATCAAAACTTATTTTGGATTCTAATGTTTTTGTTATCTTCTAAAAGATAACTTTCACCAGCCAACTTCCTCCTTTTATGTTAGAGAAAAAAGACTTATTGAAGTTATGTATATATATCTATATATATGTGGCTGTTTGTTTATCTATATGTGGCTGTTCAAATAACTGCCAATAGAAGGAAAAAATTGATATCGAAACGTGCGGTTGTTGATGCTGCGTAATCTGATTTAAGTCATTTTTAAACAACAATGTCGTTTTAATTATGTGATTAAACCACATTTCTAGAACATGTGGTAAACCACGTCACCAAATTTAGTAGAGATACTAATGTTGGGCTAAAATTAAAAAAAATAAAAAATATTTGAGTATTTTATTGTCACTTTTTGAAGTTCAGGGTAGAATTAAAAAAATTAAAAATTTGAACATTCTATTGTCATTTTTTAAAGTTCGGGCTATAATTGAAAAACTGAGCAAAGTTTGAGATTTTTTGTAATTAATCCTAAATTAAAACAAATATAATTTATATTTTTAATCATTATTATAAAATTAAGTAAATTTTCAAATTTTAAAAATAAATATGTAAACTATTTCGCATCCTCCATCCCGTTTACGAAAATTAAATAATGATCTATTTTAAGTTTATAAAGAATGCAAGGTAAAGATTGACAGAGAGGTCCTGTGGTCCTTTCTAAGTATAAAAATTGTTAGAAAGTATTAAGTATCTTAAGGCGTATTTGGTTTAAGTACGAATGAGCTTCTTCTAAATTATTTTGAATAATTTTGAAGTTGATAATATAATTGTTCAAAAATCTGTAGTTTGTGAGTTTTTAACAATTATACCTTATAATTTAGAGATTTTAACCCAATTAATTTAATAAACAAAATTTTAAATTTCTTTTTAAAATGTAATTTATTAAATTAAAAAGTCAATTACACTTGTTGTCCTTAATTACTTGTAATTTATTCTTTTGTCTTTTTCTTTTTCTCCTTTTAATCTATTTTTCTTTTTTCTAATCTCTTTTTCTTTTTTTTTCTTCTTTCTGTCATTCTCTCGTTTTCTTTCCCGCATTTTATGTTCAAGTGAGTTGCTTCGTTTTACTTTGAAAACATAATTGCCTTACCTAAATAAAAGAACTGAATCACTTTGATCATTTTTATAGTAAATAGTAGTGGGATTTATTTCATTGCTTTTGAACATCTATGTTACAAAGAATTAATATAGACCAGCACCAGTTGAATGTATAATTGGGTTCTGCAGATAATTATATTTATGCCGTTTTATGCATCATCTGGGGTGAGCTTTGATAACTAGAAAACATAAAGCTCTTTTTCTTTCCTCAACCATTTTCTTTTGTTGACTTGACTTGTAATTTCTTTGCTTTCAATTTCATGTTGGGACATCTTACAATACCACCGCATAAATATTCACTACACAGCAAAGACAAGAATTTATCAGGTTAACAAAAATTTTTGTTTCTTCCTTGTAATTATAGAGCATGTCCATGGAGACCATTAAGATTTGTGAGCATTGGCTCTACTGTGATTATATGCTGAAACGAAAATTCAATTAAAAATATGGTCAACATACCTCATATCATATGGGGAAAGAAAAGGGGTTTTCTTGATTATTTGGGAGTTCTTGTAAGTCCCTGTTTGTACTTTGAGCTATATTTCTTAATCCCAGCAAGAGTCGCTGCTGCATTTTTGTGACACGCACGTTAATGAGTACAAAGGCTTTATCTTATCAGTTTGTTGCAAGAACGTTTTCTAACAGACTGGTGATTGGGGTTATTTATCAGTTGTGCAAATGTTTAACAAAGACCAACAGGAGAAGAAGAAGAAAGAGATACGAAATGGAGACTTATAAATAAAAAATAGGTCCCAACATTTATAAATAAATTAAATTTAATATTTTTTTAAAGAGCACAAGTTCATAAAAATATTTTACTTAGAAGAAGGGTGGGTTTAAAATTCTTATTAGAATTTAAATATGAAAGTTATAATTGTTACTTTAAAATATTAGAATTAAAATTGTTAATTCGTATAAAAAAAGCAAGTCTTGGATACACTTATTTAAATAAAAGTTTCAATCAGATAAGCTTATGCATGTTTCATAGACAATAGGTGTTACCTAGCGCTCTTTCATGCAATATAATGGAAATTTGTCAGAACGATAAATGATCGACAGCGTTTGCAACTAATTACTGATCCTAGGAAATGGTTTTTGCAGGTCATGTATGGAGGAGTGGGTGATATACCCGACTGCAGGCCAAATGTTAGTACAAGATTCCACAGTCCAACCAACTAAAATTCTAGCATCAGAGTCCATAGATACACGTACTAACAGGGAATCAGATTTTGCTGCTAAGATACCAAACAATAAATCGGGTAAGTAACTGAATCATTCGAAAGTGTCCCAAGTCCTGATCTGGCGGCTTGTGGCCTGGACAGGTCTTCCGCTGCCGGAAAAGAAAACAACAAAAAAGAAATACAACTGATATTTTTCCTATACAAAATGTTTGGTGACAAGTTAAGAAATCAAATTCCGATGTCTTTGAACTTTTTGTGTCGAATTCGAACAATAAAATCAAAATCAGATAGTTCACTTACTAACATTTTATCAGCACAAAATATCTCGTGTTATCAGAAGTTACACCTTGAGATGCAGTTTACGCACAAATACCTAGAACTCAAAGATGTAAAAGTAACCATCTAAACCCCCATGCCATCTATTGTTTCCATCCTCGGCCCTACACAGCTACCACTACACCCCCATGTATCGAAAACCAAAAAGAACCTACGTAGGTTCTGAGTATACATGACACAGAAAGAGAAGTGAAATAAGAAAAGAAGAAACATAAAAGAGAGCGCATGGAAACCCGTTAGTTCAGTAGTAATTCCCATAATAAGGCTGTGGAACGGAAGCTGGCTGCTGTGCAGGAGTTAATGTTGCCACAGCAGCTGGTTGTGCATAACTTTGTTGCGGAAAGGCCTGCTGATATCATAAATAAGCCATCAGCTACCAAATTACACAATCAAGCAAAATGAATGTAGTTAAACAATTCCAATGCGTTCACAGAAAATGAATGAAACGTCTCATAGGGAAATATGATCAGGGAAAGCTAGCTAATAAAAATTTTGGAGGACATATTACGGAACATTCTGTACCTGTGCAGTAGGGTATGTAGGAGGATAAGCACCATAGGCAGCAGTTTGTGCAGAAGATGTGGGAACTAGCGGAGTCGTATAGCTGCTTCCATAACCAGTATAAGCACTATATTGAGCCTAGTACAACAAAATCAAATAATCAATTTGTAGAATAAAAGATTAAAAAGTGTCTCATACTACTGAATTTCATATCTTCGTTTCATGCAATATTAAATATGAGAATCCAACTATTCCTGTAACAGAATACAGTTGAAGATCTTCAAGTGACTAAGGAAAAGCAATAAACCTGCTGGCCGTATCCAGGAGCCCATTGTTGCACCTGTGTTTGTGTCGCAGGTGGCCATGTTTGAGGCTGCACATTGTAACTGGCTGCCCACTGGTTTTGGGCATTTGGATATGCACCAGTCATGGACTGGCCTGGTGAATGAGCATCAGAGTAAGACTTGGCCAGCTTTGCCTTATCTGAACTGAGGTAATCCTCTGCATGACGTTTTTTAAACTCTGACTTGCTCCTGTGAGGTACGAAGATCTTAGCATGACGATCTTCAGCCTTCTTGATGCTTTGTAAGTCTCCAAAATGCCCCAAGAACTGTGACCATATGCTTAAAAGTGAGCAATCTGATCAATAACTCAGCTTTTAAAGACTAAATTCCACTTCATAATATTACATATACCTTAAAAGGGAGCCGTCACCTTTACCCACATTTAAATTCCACCTCATGAGAGGAATCACGTTTTTACTATGTCACAATAACATATATAACGTAGAATATACAGATCAGGCAAAAATCAATCTGGAATATGGATACCAGCTCCATATAAATACAAGTTCATAAGGGAACAAAAAATAGATAGAAATAAAATAAAAGGAATAGGCTAACCTCCAAGAAAATGCAAGAGAGCTCTTCTCTTTCAGCAGCACTTGCAGCATTCAGGCTATCAAAGTTGGGCACAATGAATTTCTCAACCAATGAGTCTAAATAATCAATTCTCTTAGGAAGTGACTGAATTGTCTCAAAATGTATAATGGCCTGCTTGGTGTACACAAAAGGCTGACTATTAGCTCCAAGAAATCACATTAAAAATAGATTTGAGATAAGATTGTAATTGTTTAATCACACAGAAAAAATTAAACAACACAGAGATAGAAGGAAGGAGGCAGACCTCAAGAAGAGGTTTTGATAGTGGAACGTTTTCAAGAGCTTCAACTAGAATGTCTCTAGCCTTTTCAGCATTACCAGAAACCTGGAAACACACATAATAAAACTCTTAAAGGGTAGTGCTGATTAACAACTGATATTTTAAAGAGACATCAATTACAAATGTAAAACAGAATCATTGCAAGACTGCTCAATACCATGTCTACCTTGAACGAGGCATTTTCTTGCCCACAACAATTACAGAGGGGAAACTACATGGAAAAGCCAACTTTTTTCTTGGGAACTTACCAAAATCAAGAGACCAAGCAATTTCTAGAAAAAGAAATCCAATATACAACATAATCCATCACTAGAAGCAGGATACTATTTCTTTTTGAGTTAGCATCTCATTGATTTAGTAGAAGCGTAAACAGATGCAAGCAAACTAAGTTGTACAAGCGTATCCAGGAACAATCAAATTCTTGAGTATTACCAAACTACACTAGTAAGATAGTCCTACATTAAACTTTTTAGAAGTGTAAGTAACAAATTCAGATTCCAGAGATTTTCAAAATCATCAGCCAAAAGATTCTAGCATAACAATTATGCATAAAACATGTGCAAAACTTACCAAGTGGAGAAATCGAGCATATTGTGCATATAACATTGGTAAGGTCAGTGAATGTTCTTTTCCTTTCTCAATGGCTATGGCCTGCTCATATAAAGAGAAAGCATCTTCATGGTTTCCCTGCAATATTAAAAAGGAAATCAATTCAAACGATGATACAAGCACATCAAAATTTAAACCTCATAATGACTTGTAAATCCTACTAACCAGTCGATGTTCCATGTCTGCATGCTTGATAATTGCTTCAAGAAGACCAGGTGCAATTTCAGCATGTACACGTTGGTAAGAAGCTCTAGCGCTTGGTATATCCCCACTCTGCTCTCTGAAGCGAGCAGCAAAAAGATGAATCTCGGGTTGTCTCTGTTGAGTTTTTGAGATCAGAAAATTAACTTGTAAACCCGAACAATACATGTCAAAAATGAAAGAGTACTGCTTTCTATCCTCAAGCATATATCAAAATTTAGAATCAGTCTACTAGGTGCCTACATTTCATTTAGCTATATCAACAACTGTAACAGTAACATAAAGACATACAGATGTATACCCAAAAAAGTCCTAACTGAGACTAAAAAATTAAATCTATACTTAAGGGAAGGGGAAAAAATAACATAGCAGACGAAAAATGCTTTTGGTCCAATCACACGATTATCACTATTGAAAAAGCACTCTGCAACAGCCTCTCTACTGCAATTTCCCAGATCTCTTATGATTGTTGGTTGTCTAGAATCATCTCAATTAAAGGCTTCATCCCTCACAATCTTTTCCACATGAGAATTACACTTCTTTATCCACTTGATTGTATTTTTCAGCAGAAATTCCCAAAAAGGGAAAACTTAAGCACATTGGCAGTATACAACACTGAAACATTTAACCCATAATCCATCATACCTTGACAAAGACTTGTGTAGCCCGAGCAAGTGCATTATTTGCAAGATCCATAGTTCCACAGGCTTCCATGCACAAGACATACCGTATCCAATACTCAGGATAATTGGCACATGCAATTAGGCATCTTTCATACAACTTCACCACCTAATCCGCAAAATCACAACTATCAAGCACTAGTGGGTAAATTTGAAATGGAAAACACATTATCAGAAGGGAAACAAAATTGTTAAAATTGTATAATCGTCAATTACTGACATTGGTAAACGACCTAAAGCAATTTGATTTGAATTGAATTCGTGACGATCATAACAAAGCACAAAGGAGATATGCACAAGAAATACTCCATGGGGGAAGAGAAGGCCCCCCAAATATTAGGGACCCTTCTTTGCCTGACAGACAGATGGTTAGGAGACAAGAAGATACCTGCAGCATAACATATGAATTTTAAAAAGAATAAAATTTCAATGCATACATGAACCCAAAATTTCCACTGACAAATGAAGGTTTGAAGTACTTAGCCTCATAGAAACCAAATCGAGAGCCCATGCTTTAGTCTCAGTTCAATTTCCCGTTTAAAAAGGTTGCTTCATCCAAGGGTTAGCCAACAAACCATATGATGGGGCAGATATTACTTAAGTGTAAGTCAACGTACAAGAAAGAAAACTAAAAACTGCAAACCACATAGTGGTTATCGATGAATAGCCAACAAACTAAAATACCTTGTGGAGATCATCTTGTCTTTCTATAAAGTCCAGGTAGTTATGCCAATTCTCAAGTTCTGCCACATTGAGGGGCCGCATGTGAAAATAAGGCCTCCTAATAGCATTTTCAAAATCACATATCTTAGAATCGAACTCTTTAGCTTTCTTATACAGCTCTTCTCTGATGGCGATATACTTCTCCAACTCCTCTGCTTCTGTTAAGCCAGAACTTACAGGTTTAGAAGACTGTTCAGCACCATCTTGATGACTCTCTCCCTCATCTACTTGACTACCCGCTGCAGCAGCAACAGCTTCTTCACTAGTCCTTAATTCTGACAGAGGCCGACTAACCACAAAAGCCTTAAATCTGTCCCATGGAGACAAGGATACATGTTTAGTTTTAACATATACCAAGCAACAGAATACAAGAATAACAGGTAGATACAAGAAAAGAACAACCCAACAAGGGAACATATGCAGTTACCCTTACCTGGTGAAATAGTCATCCAGCTGTTTACTTGGAAAGTCTAATATCCTGGTGTAAATAGAGGCAATACGACTCCATTCTGAATGCATTTCTTCATATTCAATATATTTGTCCCATAGAGGGGAAGACAAATAATCTGTTCCAACATAAGCTAGTCCTCTCTCAAAAAGCCTGACTCAAAACAGAATATGAAACAATGTTATAGAAGAATCATTTAGATTAGAACAGCGAATGCCGACACATCCAACTGCGAGATGCATCACTTAGGTTGAAGGATAACAGATAATTCACTCTAACAGCATGACACTTCCAAATACTGCATTTACCTTCCTGATAAAAACCATACTATGCCTGAAAAGGATCACTGAGTGAGGCCATCTTAGCCCTTATCCGGATGAGATCTTCCCAGCAGCATTTTACATATTGATACACCTCAGAAGTCAATGACAGCCATAACTGATAAACAACTATTACTACGATCCAGACCTTTAGAAGAGGAAAGAAACTATGGTCTAAATAAAGCCAAAAAAACCAATTCACACCCGAAAATAATATGCAAACATTTATCCACAAAGGAGACCCGATATCAAGGTTCGCACAACTAAAAAAGTGATTCTAAAGCATTCCACCACACCTTTCACCATTAGTAACAAACCACCATTGCAGGCACCTTGAAAGGTGTCCAAAAGGAACAAAAATCACCAAATCCTTGAGGAAACAGAAATTACAAATCATCATTCAAATAGATGCAAAATAATGACAACTGCATGCAAATAGCTAATACCTTCTAATAGTTTCTGGATCCCCATATGTGCTAATCGCAAATATGCAATAATGCAACCATATATCCACTGAATAGGTCACCCCAAGAACAGCACGTTCATACACCTCAACAACTTTGTCCATAGAACCAAGGCGAGCCTCATGATCTGCATACTTCTTCCAATAACCATAACACAATGGAAATTCAGCCAAAAAGGCATCATAAACTTTTCGGATTTTCAGAATCTTGTCCTGCATAAGTATGTATGGGAAGTTAGCCAAAGCAAGCATTGAGATTACAAACACATGTCTAAAAGAGCATAAATAGGCATTAAACACTAAACAACACTAAACAAGAACCTATTGGCAATGAGAAATTGAAGTCACATGACCACTAGATGCTCGGTGTGTAACCATATATACTACTTTCAAGATTAATTAGGGTTGCAGGAAAAATGATTTCCCTTCCAATTATATCAGGAGGAGATAGTAGAAAAGTATATAAAGGCACTTTCATCTTCAATTGTGATTGAATTTCACTTCTTGCAGCCACATCTTTTGTTCTCTTCACCGCCATCAAGCCTTTTGGCTTTGAGACATCAATAATAGATCTTTGGACATTTCATTGGCCACTAAAAGTATACTTGTACAAACAGTAAACATGTTTCTCAAAAGATGTTTACAGAAGTAAAACTTGGCTTTAACACTTCCTTAACTTACACAGTTTAGTTAAACAGTTTCTCATTTCCATAATCCAGAAAGCTTAGATCCTCATGTGCCATTGTAAGTATATTTCTCAAGAACAAGCAGTAAATAATAAGGAAGTTGAAATGTCATACCCCAGCCACCTTCTCTGTCTCTTCTATCAATGCAGTCCAAGCATCAAAATCTAGAGAATTAGCCTTCACAATACTCCATAGGCGTTCCTCTTCAGCAGACAATGCTGGCAAGACACAAACAACAAAAACAATAAGGACATGCATAACCACCTCAATCTCCTTCACAAGCACTACAGATATCCAAAATGACAGAGTTAACTAGAATATATTCTGCCACCGATAATTATATCATTGGACACAAACAATGGTAGGGCCAATAACAAAGAAAAATATTCAGGAATAAAGAATTTTATTAGAAAGAATAAACAAGTTTGTGTTTACTTTACTCAAAATCAAGAAAATGTGCAGCAAAAGGATTTAAATTTATTACAACACTTGGCCTAGTATCAACAGAGCCGGTACCATACACAGCTGATGTATAATCCATCATTGTAGAAGCTCCAGCAACTGCAGTCTCACTCTTTCCCATTGTCAAACTACACTTCAACCTCTACAGTAGCAACTGCACGAATAAAAATCGTATACATTCAATTCCAAGAAAAAATTAGAAAAACAAGCCCTATGCAATCAAAATCACGATATAACAACATGAGACTCAAGTACCATCCAATTCACACAGAAGCAAAGCCAAAAAAGGGCAAAATCCGAAACCCTAATTAGGACCTTGGGTGGACTAAACCCTAACAAGTGAGACAATTAAATGGCAGAGGACTTACTTGGGAAGCAGAGGCAGACGGCGTCGTATAAACACTAGAGATCTCTAGATTCGTAAGAATCTGCCTTGAGATAGAGCAGCTTTCAGTGTTTTGTTTGCTTCTTTGCACTTTGCAACTCTTCTGCTTCTTAAGTTTTCGAAGAAAGTGAGGCTTAATTTCGGGTTTACGCGTGTAGTAGGCTACGTTGCGTGCTTCCGGCTCTTGTGAACTATCAAGTATGCGAAAGAGTTGAAGTTTTGGTCTAAATAATGATGGACCTTGGCCTTGGGTTAACAACTTAATGGGCATTGGTTCTAATTCAGGGGTTGTGGGCTTTACTTTTATTTAGCACTTCTTTCAAAGGCAAACTATGTATTTTTGTTGAAAACATTAGAAACTAAAATTACTTCGTATATTGTAAAAATAAGAATAATTTAAATTATTAAAATATAAATGAAATATATGTACCCATATTACATAATTAAAGCTGATATATATTATTAAATAAATATCGAAAGGTTGAAAAATAAATTAAACACACAAATTTTAATTAAAAAATATAAAAATTTTGAAGGATGAAAGCAGCCAACAATATAGAAAATAATTTTGAAGGTAACTTGTATCGATTTTAGCCTTGATAAGGTGCCACATTAGTATCCGTATGCTATTTCAAACTATTTTTTAAAATTTTATATAACTATTATAACTAAAAATTTTAATTTTTTATTAATAAAATTATTTATTAAATTAGCATGAAAGTAAACTATTTTTGAAGAGTATTTTATGTTCATAAAAAATTTAAAATCTGTTATAATTAAAATTTCAAAATATTTTAAATTTTAATTCAATAACTTCATTTACTAAAATTTTAGTTTTAGACCGAATAAATATTTTAAAATATTGTATTTTAATCATTTATAAGGTTGATATGGTAATATTTTGATTCATAAGCGTTAAATTTAGTCCTCCTCCTTCCGGATGCAATATGAACCTATATAATTTTTTTAAGGTAAAGTACACCAATCTATCTTACAGTTTTATTAATTCTACCAAAATCATTTATACTTTAAAACTCTTATTTGGTTTTAGATTTGAAAAAAAAAACTAAAATCAGTCCTTTTTATTAAGTTGTGTTGTTAACTTTCACTCATATGGGCAATTTGTGTATACGTAATACTTTATGTAGACAACCACGTGTCAAGAAAATGATTGAGAACCAACAAATTACAAGAGTGGTATATGTATATCAAATGTATATTATTAATTTATTATATTTGCATATTATTATATTAAAAATATCAAACCTTTCTTATAATTTTCATTAATTCCATAAAACCTCTATACTTTAAAAATCTTATGAGATGTCCTTATGATTTGTGAAAAGTCTAGAATCATTCTATGTGTTAAGTTGTATCGTTAACTTTCATTAATTTAATATGTTAGGGATATATGGCATTTCACATTAGGAATGTCAATTTTGACTCGGTTCACTCCGATTTTGGCCCAGTTTGATCAGGTCATTGGTTAAATTTATTTGGCCCAATTAGACCATTAGGCAAGGTTGGACTAAACGCAAACTAGTAACGTAAAAACAATGTCATTTTGTCAAAAACGACGTCATTTTTTAATCTTTTTTAAAATATATATATATATGATGGGTTGGCCCGCCCGGTGACCCGATCCAGTCCATTAACATTCCTATTTCTTATGGACATCAACATCATAAGGGAGTGATTATAAATTAACAAATTATAGAACAATATATATCAAATACATTGATTTATTCATATATCATATTTACATATTATTGCTTAAATTTAAAATATACTGATATAGTAATATTTATTATTTATTACTAATTCATTTTAAATTTTTATTCTAATTTTTAATCATTAATATTATTTTTTTGGTGTTTATTGACAATCAAAGGAGTGAATTGAATGTTTGTGACTTTTAAGAAAACTTTGAAAAGTTAATAAAGACCCATAGAAGATTTTCAAACGAATGATGAATTACAATTGTAGTTTGAATGAGTTCAAGCATTCAATAAAGTAAGAAGTGAAGAGAGTAAGATAGAGAGGTGACAAACCAATTTTATAATGATTCAACAAACAAATTTTGTGTACGTTCAGTCTCCAAGTCTCTCTTGGATTCCACTGATCTCTTATTTCGATTAAATGAAAATAAACATTCGTACAATAATCTTTAATTGACAAAGGACTTATATAATCTTGCTTGCAGGGTGAATAGGAACTTGAATGCTTATTAGAACACCTAAAATATAAGAATTCTAACCCTAATTCATATTTAGAATTCAAATAAACATTGCTTACTCATTTTAACGCTCAAAAGCTCTTAGTTACTTCATAACTAATGAATAAATGCTTATAAATGTTCAAAAACTCTTGAAAATTTATTATTATAACCCCTAAATATTGTAAAGATTGCCAACAACTGAAATCTTAAGTATTTATACTCATACTAACTATCTCTAAAGTTTTGTTAGACCCAAAACTAGCCATTTTAACGGCTAGTAACAATGATATTGGTTTACCAATGTATCAACCAATGTCACATACAATCTTATAGTGTATAATTTTCCATAACTCTTTAAATATTGGTTGACCAAACCTTGACATTAGTAAACCAATGTCTCTATAATCACTACATCGGTCAATCACACTTATTGATCAGTCCACCAATGTGCTTGAGAATACTTTTTAGAAGATTTTCAAGTTCTTTCAAAGATCAAACCTTAGTTCTTTGACCAAAACTTGATCTAAAAATATATAAAAGTTTCCCAAAGAGTATTTTAAAGATCAAAATGCTTTTATTTAAAATCAAAACATTAATTGCTCTTGATAAATGAACAAAATTAGGATTAAGTTCAAAAAATTATATACTTATGCATAAAGAGCCACTAAAACATTAAAATTACTAAGAAGGAAACATAAGAAAGATTACAAATAAATTTGTAGACTAGTTGTCTCTTGATCTTCCTTGGTTTTAGTCTTCTTCTTGACTTGAATATATTTGGTCTCCATATATCATTTCTTTTTTTTTATGAAAGGTAAATATATATAGAATCAGAAATATGTACACGATCTTTGGGGCATACCCTGACCAAAGTTTGTAGTCATAACATCAAAATCAACAATACATCCAAAATATCAAAAAGTGATTAGTTCTGCGGGGTACAACCTATACAAAATCTTATACATTACAGTTTTTATCTTATGAACTACATCAAAGCTCATAACAAAAGTAGAATTTAACTTGATAGCATTCTTGGTCTTCCATATCGTATAGATGGTACACATGAATGCCAGCCTCGCGACTTTGCTTCTAAGAAGCTCTTCAGTGTAATCTTTCCGAATCCACTTGATTGCACTAGGTAGTATGGTCATGGTTCGTGTCAATCCCGACCATCACCATATGGCAGCCTAAATTTCACCTGTAAAAGAACACTTAAAGAACAAATGATTAATAGTTTCTGGTTCCGCATTACACATCCTGCAGGTTCGATCCATCTCCAAGAATAACAAGTTATCTTTTGTTGGCAGTTTACTTCTAAGACTAAGCCATGACATAAAGGAGAATTTTGGTGGTATGTATTGCTTCCATATAAATGCCATCCATGGTCATCTTGTATGTTTAACTCTCAATAATTCATAGATTTTTTGTGCTGATGGAGATCCATTTATACACAACTTCTGCATGCCATACACTACTTCCCGTCGGACACCCTGCTGATCCACCAATTTATTCCGAATCATTGCCAATGTTTTCAACAGGGGTGAGTCACGGTTGTGAGGTTCCTAATACAATATTGATGTCTCCTTCAAATATACTTCATGAATCCATCTTACCCATAAGGAATCTGCTTTGACATGAATATTCCATAGGACTTTAGACAGCAGTGCCAAATTCCATAGTTTACAATTTTTCAATCCCAATCCACCCTCCTCTTTTGGTACACAGATATTATCCCATGCTACTCTAAAGTGTTTACCACCCCATAAGAACAACCTGCATATGGAGGTTATCCTCTCCAGGATAGTTGTTGGAATGGGGAATGCTTGGAGCCAAAAGGAAAGTACCCCTTGAATGACATAATTTATAAGTTCAATTTTACCCGCACATGATAGAGTTTGACCATTCCATGTATTGATATACACCTCCACAGATTCAACTAGAACATAAAATTGGGCCACCGAGACCTTCATAGGTACCAAAGGGACCCCCAAATATTGGACTGGAAATTCACCCATAGGGTACTCCATCATCTGCATGATATTTTCCCTTTCATGTCCACACACCCCCTAGGTAAATACTAGATTTTGAAGCATTCACCTTTAGCCTTGCCACATGTTTCAACTCATTCAAGACCTCTACTAGTATCCCTATAAAATTAGAATCACCTCTAGAAAAAAACATGAGATCATCTGCAAAAGCAAAGTGAGTAATACCAAGTGGTTTACACTTCAGGTGGAAGTGAAACTGAGGGTTGGCAGTTTTCATTTTTAACATTCTTGAGAGGTACTCCAAACCAAAAAGGAAGAGTGTTTGTGACATAGGGTCTCCTTGTCTTAAACCCCTTCGACCTTTTAACATACCATGTAATGAGCCATTTATTGATATCGAGAAGGAAGTGGTAGTTACACATTCCATAATCCACCGTATAAATTTAGTAGGGAAACCCAGCCCTTTCATCATATCTTCCAAAAACTCCCATGATATCGTGTCATAAGCTTTTGTGATGTCTATTTTTATCATACATCATGGTGAAATGTGCTTTCTAGTATAACCTTGAACTAGTTCCCACGCTAGAAAACATTATCAAACATATTTCTACCTGGAACAAAGGCGGCTTGAGTTGGATTTACAATTTTTCCCACAACCTCCACCATACGTGCATTCAATATTTTTGTGATCACCTTATAAACAATATTCATGCAAGCTATTGGTCTGAAGTCTGTTACTCTCTTTGTTGTTTTCGTCTTGGAATGAGTGTGATGATGGTATGGTTTATTTTTTTCAGCATTTGACTAGTGATAAAAAAAACTTCATAGCCAAGATTGCATCAGGTCCAACCATATCCCAGTGCTTTTTAGAGAAGGTAGAAGTATATCCATCCGGCCTCGAAGCTTTGACATTGCCTATATCAAACATAGCCCTTTTGATCTCCTCATCCAAATTTGGGGCAACCATTAGTTCCTGTGTCTCCACATCCCAGACCGATCCATTCCTTACTACATTTGAATCTAACCTATTCAGGGGAGTGGCTATGCCAATAAGCTCTTGATAGAAACTTAAACAACAATTCACCACTTTTGCCAGTGAAGTGGTTACAGATCCTGTTACCCCCAGAAATTTTTTTTATGATAAATCAAGCATGATTAGGTTAATTGGGTAAATTAATATAGCATTTAATAAAGTTAGCATGAATTAGCTTATGACATTAAAAGAGTTAGGTAATATGAATTAATGTTAGTAAATGAGTTAGTTGAAACTTAATGAGTTAGAAGAATTTAATGTGTTAGTTGGGCTTTGGGCCCAAATGAAATAAAAAGAAGAAAAGAATAAGAAGATGAAGTGGGCTTAGTTGTGTTAGTGGGAGAATAAGAAGAAGAAGAGAAGAGAAGATGGGCTTAAAGGCTTGTGGGCTTAAGTAAATGAAGAAGGGTATAAAAGAGGAGAAGAATAAGTGAAGTAGTAGGAAAGAAGAGGGAGAGAACGAAATTGAGGG
>JANKOE010000009.1:22717622-22735454 GCA_026284465.1 Erythroxylum citrifolium | reverse complement strand
AAAAATAAAAATTCTAGCATTCCGAAAATTTCAAAAAAAAATACCATGAAATAGTACTGGGCAAGTGGTGCAAGTAGGAAAAAATTTCGGAAAAAACAGCCACCGGAGGCATCCGCAAGCACCTACACGTGCCACCAGTGCGTGTAGGCGAGGGCCAACCGGGTCGGGCTTCATCTTCCTCGCTCGGCTGGCTAGTATCCAGGTTGCCCGACCCGATTTGAAAAAACGTCCATAACTCCTTCATTTTTGATCCGTTTTCAACAAAATTTGTGTCAATAGATTCATAATTTAAAGATCTATCAAACCCCTCAATAAATTTTACGAAAAAGGCTACTGAAAAGAATCGAAAAAATCGAAAGAAAACGTTAATGGGTTCGATTCTTCGAGTTATTGGGGTTTTAAAAGACAACAGCAAATTGAACAACCTACTACATGTTCTGACATCAAACCGAAACCAATCGACATCAGCCAAAAACGACTTCACAAAAAAATTTAACAAAACTGAAAACGAAATTACATGAACAAAAAATTAATATCTCAAAACTACCTAAAAAATAGCAGTCACAATTAGGGTTAATTAGCTCTTATACCAATTGAAAGAAAATTGAACACGAAATTTGCAGATTAATTACATAATTAATCAACACAATTAATTAACCCCAAAATTGCAACATACTACATTCAATAATTGGATGGATAAATACCTGGAAATTGAAGAAATATTGAATCCATTGAGATTTTCCGTGAAACGACGTGATCGAGATTTTACTACTGCTATTCCGAACCTTAATCAGCAAAAAAACACATACAGTTTTCAATGGGGTGACTGTATTTAAAGGTTGGCTAGCAGTAGGGCCTCTTGTGCTTTATAATACATGGGCCAAGCCTACCCATTATAGCAGGCCCATGAATACAAGCCCAATGACACGTTAAAGAGAGAATTACCATTGACATCTAATTAATCGGGGTTTGTACAAAATATTTTTATTATGCTAGTCCACAATTATGATAAAATTCTATCAACAAATGGCTTAGGAAATTATGAGACAAATGGCCTAGTGATTGAGTGACAATTGGACTAGTTATGAAGTGACAATTTATGGTTTAGGAAGAGGACACATAACCTAGCTCTTTACTTGCCAAGTGTCTCAATCCTTGCTACACACATACACCAACGACACACACACACATGAAAGACCATCCTATATTTTGTTCTTGCTACATGTTATCTCCTCCTCCTTCTCTCATCATCAACACCCATACATAACCCTGACAACATTGAGATTTTTCTAAAATTCTACACTTTGTCATTCCAAAATTTTACTGTCTTCATCTTGTTGTTGAAACCCTTTTTTTGTTTTCATCTTATTCTTGCACTATGTTTTATCCTTGCAATCTTGGAGGGCTAAGTTAGCTTGAAGAATGAGGAGGTTTTGAGCTGAACAAGTAACTGATTTATTGACCTATTATGATATATGTTAGCATAACATTCATGGTGATTAAATTGAGATGGGATACATGAAAGGTTGATGATGAGTTGTGCCAGAATTTGATCGATGAATTAGTTTTATTTTAATGTATGAAACTGTAGGTTAGAGGCTGTTCAATGGATGATTTTAGGTTAGGATTTTAAGTATACTACAGGTGAATTTATGTTAAAGAAAGGTGTTAGTGTAATGTTCTTGAAATGGGAAAGAACTAAGACTACATATATGATAGTGAATGATAGTTTCTATTTTGATTTTTGATGCATGAAAGACTAGTTTATAAGCTACCAATTGAATGATTTTGAATTGGAATTGGAGATGAAATTGATGAGGAAAATAAAGTATAATTAAGGTATAATTGAGGTATAATCAATGGACTATTATGATGGTGTTAGAATTTGGAAATTTTTTTGAAGGAAATGGGTGGTAAACTTTCTGTTCACCCATACCACGATCATGGAAGCTGCATTAGCTCCTTCCCATGATTGTGGGCAATGCTTTGACAAGAGAAAATTTTTGTTTTGTCTTTCCATGATTGTGGAAAGGTACCCCACGATCATGGGCAATGCTTTGAAGTGAAAAAAAATATGTTTTGTGTGATTGTTGAAACAACTAAGGATAAGCTACTTTACCTTGGTGTATTTGTACTTAATTAGGGCTTAAAATGAACCTAGATAGTTGCTTGATCAATTGGTTAAGTGTTTGATAAGTTTAGGCCGTTAATTGAGGTTACAACTTAAGGAATGGATTGTTTAAGATCAACGTATCTAAATCTGGAATTTATGGGTTGTTTCAGGAATGAAGGTGTTCTTAAGAATGCAAATGTTATCTAAAGGATGTGAGAAATGTGAATTAGGTATGAATGAATGAGAATAGGGAAATTTTGTGAATATATAAGGCTAGAAAAGGATTGGTGAATGAATGATTGAGGAATCTAGAGTAATCAAGTTTACTTAAGGCATAAATCTAATTGTCAATAAGTTATGTACAAGATATGATGTATAATGATCAAGATTTATAAATAAGGATACATACTTGGGAAAGTCAATTGAGCATGCATTGATCATGACATATAAACATGTGGATAATTGAGTAATCATATGATTGATCAACTTAATAATGCGTGAACTATATGTGTGTATTGCATGATTAGAGAAGCACAAGTAGATCATCAGCATCCAGACATTGGCGGATCTTCAAGGCAATAGCTTTTCTGGAGCGTATTATAAGTTAACCTAGATGTTTCTCACTACGATTGATTTGTTTTTGTTTAAATTTTGTTTAAATTTCAGTTACTGAATCATTACTTATATCATTGTGATATTTCCGGACATTGTTGGTCTGAGGAGTTTGATATTTAGGAATGTATTTGAAGTGCTTACTGATTGTATGTGAATGAGAAATGTGTTCTCAACAAAATGTTGAATGCCAGACTTAGATTCAAAGAATATGATAAATGACTAAGCACATTGAATGAAAGGTATTGATAGCATAATGTGTGAATTGACACATTCCATCACATTAATATGCATGATCAGATAAGGAGTTGTGATTGGAGTGAACAACGTGAAAAAGGGCTTTAAGCTCAGGAATGTGCATCAAGAGCTACATGTTTAGTTATTAACGAGCTCGGTATCCATAATAGTATGGGACAGTCTATGAAATGAGTCTGATATCCACAACGGATACGAGACAGTAAATAAGCGCTCAATTATAACAAAGCAAAATAAAAGTGGAGTCATATTTGCATTTGCATATATAACTTTACATGTATCATGTGAAAGATTTCAATGAATTACTGAATTGTTTGAATATATGATATGCAATATTTGTGTACATGTTGTACTTATTGAAATGTGATGAAAGGTGATATGGTATACACAATGGAATGATATGATGTACTCATTGAATTTGGTTATTTACTTGTGATATTTGTGTTCTGACTTGAGTGAGCACATCACTGATGGTTCATTCACTGAGTTCGCAAATTTATCAAAATTGTAACATTGATTTTCAGGTACAAGGGAGAGCTAGCTTCTAAGGAAAACTAGTAGAAGTCTAGTACTGCCAATTTGGGAAAAAGAATGGCTCAAAGGTCTGATCAGCTGACACTGAAGAGTGTAGCTAGGATATTTAAGTTTAACATCCCATCTTATGTTGGATATTTAATATATAGAGCAATAAACTCTCAGATTTTTTGAAATGTAAATATATGGATTATGAAATGTGATGTTTATACATGAGTTATAAATTGTAATGACATAATGAATTTTATGTTTCTGAATGAAATGAGAATGCTTGATCTTTTGAAGATCTTGTGATACATATGATGCCATAAATAAGTTAATGTAATTGCTCTAACGTGCTATTCCCATAGGGTATGTGCTCGGATATACTCTGATATGTCGGGTATATGCTCTATGAGAGTGGTATGTTATAACATAGATGTTAACAACATTAAAATTCAAACAGTAGAAATAACACTTTTATTACCTTCAATCATCATGATCAAGATCTTCAAAAACATCATCATTAATTACATTATGACTTAACTTTTCATCACTATTATATTAGGCCAAAGTATCATCATTGTCATTTAATGAATCCTCAATATAGCCTTCATCTCTTTGTAAGACAAGATTAGCTTGTACTTCATTTGCTTATGATATATTGGGATCAACATCTCTCCTATGGAATGATGATATATCTCCATCTTCTATTTGTAGGGATCCATTATTCAGTTCTGAATGAATCTCTTGATATACTTCGTCATCATCCTCACCCATCAGACCATTTTCCTTTCAACACAAATGAAAATATTTCAGTGTTGAGACTTTTAAACAACTTTCCAATTGCTACCTAGTATGATGTCATTAAGGTAGAATACTTGCTTCACTTGACTTGCAAACATAAAAGGGTCATTATCATACCACGTGTTTCTATTTGTAGGGATCCATTATTGATGCTAGTAATATTGCCATTCACTTTTATGTTTATCCCTCTGTCACCAAAATTAAACTATTTGCACTTAAAAAGAACAATCTTTTTATCCTTAATGTAATGTAAATCTATTATTTCATAGATGACAGTGTAAAAGTTAATAAAATCGTTGTTATGTTGTCCCTCAATAATAACCCCATAATTTTGGCTTCTAATTTGACTGTCATGATCTTTTTATGTGAAATCTAACCCCATTAATAATGCAACCAGTATATTTTTTCCCACACATATGAGGCCCACATGCCAAAGCATATAATGATGTCATCACCTCTAGCAATTTATGGTTATGTAACCGTATCATTTGTACAAAAAAATATAATTAGAAGTTAATCTCACCTACAAATTGCCATAAGGTTATACTATTCTATTAATAACTTACTCAAGTCCTAAACCATGATGGGAAGTTACTCTTATGCCTTCCTTTAACTTTAAAATTTCCTTTGCTTTTAATATCATCTTTGGGCTCTCTATTTGAAAAAGTAAATAGATGTTAGTAAAGATAGGTTAAACGTTATATTTAAATATGAAAGAATGAATGAGAAGTAATATACATACTCCACATGTATATCGATTTCCTCACAATTGTTTAAAATATACCAATGACCAATTTTGAGTTCGTATTTAGTTAACTCCACATATTTTTCTGTTTCAAATGGCCTTACTTTTTAGGAGAAAACTAACAAGCCACCATCTTGATCAAATCAAAGTTACGTTCTTGTCTATTAAACCTTGTCTACACGTCATTTAAGTATATAGAATAAAATGTCAAACAATAATTCGATATATAAGTCTCTATAATAGAGCCTTCAGATCGAGCTCTATTATGTACATAACACTTAAGAGAGCCTAAAAACCTAAACAAAATATAAAACATTAATAATTGTACTAACTAAAAACTTTAAGAAAAAAAAGTAAAAGTTAATATAGATTACCTTTTAGTGGGGAACATCCATTGAAGTTGAACCATCTACAAAGTGTTGCCTCGTATGGTGAGTGAATTGTCGAATGCATCATAACATCAAAAAACATTGTGGGAATACTAGTTCAAGCTTACATAGTATCAAAGCTATGTATTTTTTCATTTTCTCAAGCTCTTCTACTTTTAGTATCTTGCAACATAATTGCTTACAAAACTCACCTAATTTTCCCAAAGTTACAGACACATCCTTTGGCAAATACCTACGTATTTCAACGGGAAGTAATTGTTACAAAAGTATAAAACGATCATAGCTTTTTAACCTCAAAACTTTCCCTCAATTCAACGGGGCTATATTAGATGCATACCCTTGAGGAAACTTGATTGATTTAAGAAATTGACAAAAAGTTTACTTCTCCTTTTTTGACATGTTATAATCTACAGGTAGAATGATGTATGACCCATCATCTCTTCTTTTCTTATGCAAATCTTTTATTATAGTCATGTATTCCAAGTTTAATTTAGCCTTAATTGTGTCTTTGAGTTGCTATCAACTCCCATGAAAGTACCTAATATATTCTCACAAATTTTTTTTTCAGTATGCATCACGTTAAGATTATTGTCTTAATAACAATTCCTTCCAGTATGGAAAACTGAAAAATATGCTTTTTTTATTCCAATTAAGATCAACAACACTTCACTTTTGCTTTCTATTACTTGAATGTTTGCCAGATGTAAAGTCACCCAAATGTGATAGTTGGTCAACCACATCATCACCAGACAAGTGCAAAGGAGCTTTACTATATTCTACTTTTCCATTAAACAAATTTGCTTCTTTGCCATCTATGCCCATGTTCCCAGTAATGATGATATCCTATATAACATATTTTATTTCATAGCCTTATTGAATGAGTTTGATTGTTACACAAAGGACATGTCATATACCCTTTAGTACTCCATCTAGACAAATTTCTATAATTTGGAAAATCATCTATAGTTTAGAAATTACTACATGCATTATAAACATTTCACCTTCAACGGCATCATAAGTTTCTAATCTAACCTCCTAGAGATAGTTTGAGTCATCAATTAGTGGTTGCATGTATACATTGATATCCATAACAGAAGTAGTAGGTCTTGGAATAAGTAAAGACAATAACAAAAACGACTCCTTCATACATTTCCATGGAGGTAAATTGTAAAACATAAGAATTATCAACCATATGTTGTAAGAAGTACGCATATTACTAAATGGATTAAATTCATTAGAGGCTAAACCAAGTCAAACATTACGACAATCCTTTGTAAACCATAGACACCTTCCATCAAAGCCTTTCCATGCCTTCGAGTTGGTTGGATGACACATAATGTTATTATCAATGCGTTTCTCTTTATGCCATTTTATATCTATGGATTTTTTTATTGACAAAAAAAGCCATTGTAATTATGGTTTAAAGGAAGTATCTCAAGAATTTATGTGGTATCTTTCTCCCTTTCCCATCATTCACTTGCCACCTTGATGTACCACAAATAGGCCATTCTTCAAGATCTTTACTGCCTTTCCAAAATATAACACAATCATACTTACAAGCATGTATTGATATATATCCTAATTTGAGGTCCCTTAACAATTTATTTGCTTTATGGTAAGATTTGGAAAATTATGTTCAATAGGTAATGCATCATTGAGCAAGTCAATTAACATGTCAAAAGGTTTGTTACTCCATTTATTTTAGACCTTCAAATACAACAAATTTACAAAAAATGATAATTTTGAGAATTTTGAGCACCTTAGATATAATTCTTCTTGAGCAACTTTCAATAAATTCCTAAAATTATCTTCTGTAATACTACGAATTATGTTAGGAAAACCAGTATCATTATTAGTCTCCATATAATTCTCCAAATTTTCTAACATCTCTCCAATCCCATCATCACCATCTTCATTAATATCACAATCCTCTAAATCATTATTGTTACTACCATCAACACCTATATCAACACTTCTATTGCCTCTTGATTTAGAATGTTTACCATGATAAATCCATCAAGTATATAATTTATGTATGCCTCAGATTAGTAATTGATTATATACTATATCTTGACCTTAAATGTTCATATCTAAGCAATCTATACATGGACAAGGAATACAACATTCTATACCTATTTGATCTTTTACAAATTGCATGAAACTTTTAACTCCTTCTACGTATCCAATAGACCATTTCCAATGACCCATCCAACTTTTGTCCATATAGCTATACAATTAAAAGTAAATTACTCAATTACTAAATCCAATTTAAGTTCGAAATAATATAATGATAAATAAATACAAGTTGATATACTAAGTTTTAATTCAAAAAAAAACAATAAAATTGAGCATGTTAAGAATAAGAAGTATGAGCCCATCTCAAAAGCAACATGTACAAGTGGTGAGTTTTAAACATACCTCTTAATTCTCAACAAATAAACGTAAGATATGATTCAATTTGTGCTTTCGCTATCATGAGCTTTAACACCTCATGATGGACTGCATTTGTGAATAAAGTATTAATATCATCATTCCTAACAAGCATATCAAAGAACTCTTAAGAAAGTATCAATTCAAAACAAGTATAAAGAATCAATTAAAAACAATCCATAAATTTTGTTCAACATCTTAGGTTACAGGTTATAACAAGTATTTTAACCAGTGATTGTCGAAAATTACAATATGAAATAATACATATTCAGAGTCTGCACGAATTAAAACCTTTATTAGCTTTTTGTCTACTTGCTTGCTAATAGATATTTGTAATATTGATGCTTGAGTTATGATGAAGTTTTATAGTCTAAACTATATGAAAGCCTGCCTAAAATAAATTCATAAGTTGTTAAACTTTCTAAATTGACCAAACTAAGTGAAGTGGCCAATTTTGAGTGTCAAAATTGGTTTTAGGCTCCCATAAAAACATGTTAGGTTAGGCATGAGATCTTATCAATTAATGCTCAATAACTTAAAATTTTCAACATCAAAATAAAGCATACTTAAAAAATCAAGGGTAAAGTATATCTTAACATAAAACTGTGACATTATTTACTTTTAAAAACAAAACTCATGTTTAGGTTAACAATTTTAACCTTAAAGGCATTAATTAATTCAAAAAGTCTAAAAAGATATATACCTAACTATGATTAAGCATTAAACAACAAACTTGACCATAAAAATTAACATATATGACAAATCACGTTCGTATGATAAGGAAACATACATAGATCATTGAAAATTAATGAAATTATTCAACATTAATAAATTGGAGTTGAAACATAAATCAATCAATAACTACATTTTAAATCCAATAACTAATTTTATGCCTTTTAAAAGTATAAAAAGGAAATGCTAGATTATTAAAGCAAAGAAATAACCCCTTTATGATTATTATACTACTTAAGAAAATCTTTAGATAATGCTATTGAAAAATGATGCTAAATTTTCCATATAAGTATTTTTCAATTAGAGCATGCATATAATTACAAAAAGGAAATTAAGAAAAGAGAGGCAAAAACATGTATAATGAATATTTAAAGCTATAAAGATATGTACATAATTTGAAAGTTAGCTTTCTTGGATCAATTATGGAGCTTTAATTATCAATGAACTAAGAGTCTTCAATTTTGCAATTCAAGAGAATACACATTTGTTTTGAAGTTATGAAATAGGATAGATGCATTCAGGACCAAACTTGTAGTTGCAGAGATGGAAACTTTATGGCTACCCATATAAATATGTCATCAATTTTATCCATCATTCTGAGTAAAAGGTTAAAGCAATTGTTGATAATTGCTTCAATTTTCAATGGATTATTTAATATTTATAAGCATATGTTATATTCTATGATAGGGGGAATATTTTCTTTCATTCTTGAATCTATTAAAGGTGGATAATAAATCTATATTTTTTTTACCTCTTTGCCAACAAAGAGAAATTTGAGGACTTTAGTCGCAATAGTAAAGGATGCAATACAGAAATGCTATCAATGTATATTTAATACCCATCCCATATGAATTTAACAATTTTACAAAATTCATAAAGATCCAAAACCATAATATGAGGAATCTTCATAGGCATGTACCTATCTATTTATACAAGGTTATAAATTTATTTAAATTGATGATGTATCATTTCTACATTCTTGCTAGTATATAGTAGAGCATTAAATATTATACTAAGTCAGTAAAAGAGCAATGCATTCTTTTCATCAAGAACTCTATAAATTTGTCACAAACAATTCAAATAAAAGTAGGACATCTATAACAGACCTTTCATCGAACAATTGGTAGGCTTTCCTTAAACAAGCATGCAAGGTGGTTAAAAAATGTCAACCCATACACAACTAAAACATAAACAAAATCCACCATCTTTCAAACACAAACAAAAACTCGTACACTGAAAGCAAAACACAAAACCTAGAGAATGATAACGTAGTAGAAAAATGGAACACAAAAATGAGGCTTTTTGAAAATATAACCCAAAAACAGTACCTAGTGGACGACTTACTTGGACAGATGGACAAATGGAGACGACCACAACAGACGATGCTTCTTCAACATAAAAACCAAATGGAAAACAAAAAAAATGAAGAGAGCTTTGTTTTCATGTTAATAATAAATCGAAAACAACGCAGTTTGTTTAATTATGGAAAACATTTGGTGATGAATTAAGAAAACGTCACCAAATGTAGACCATCGGCACAAATTCAGAGAAACGTCACCAAATGGTTAACCATTATCGAAAATTTCTCAAAACCGTGGCTAAAAGGTTAACAATTAGCGATGCCTTTGTTAATTTTGATAATCAACATTTCATATACTTTTTATATATTAAAATTTTTTATGTAATATAAAATTTTAATTAAATAGTATATAATTTATATATAGTAAACAGAGTTTCGTGGCACCACATTAAATTATCAAATCATATATTTTTAAAGAGAAAAATAAAAAGTATAAATCTATGTAATAATAATTAATGTTGTGTGTAAATTTTTATAAATTTTTTAAAAGACATTGTAGATAGCTAAATTATGTTTACATTTAGAATCATTGTCGATAATATTTAATTTGATTGTTTATGAATATGATTTTTATTTTTATTATCAATTTCCATTTTTTACTATATATATGGTAATTATTTTTTAATTAATATAATTATGTATGATAATTAATATAATGATATATGAATGTATAGATAATAATTGTAATTAATATAATAATTTATGTATGTATAGAATAGTCTCTGGAGACAAGCATCGTCAAAGCGACAACGTGACCCATAACTATTAACAAAGCAAAAAAACTGACAACATTGTTGTAAGTAGTAGACAAGGTAATCTATCTACGATGTCATTTTATAAATAAGGTTAATAAATCCTCCCCAACTGAAAGAGTCTCTAGATGTTTCCTAATTAGGACTGAACCATCGAAGGTGGTCTTCTTCTTCAAACTGGTTAAGTTGCCAGGGTATGGATTCTTCTGACTTGCTTCTCACTTTTTCTTCTTCTTTTTACCTTTGGTCATTGTTCTTTAATAGCTAGTCATTAGTTGTCTCTTGGAGGAGTCACAAATAACTCCTATTTCAGGTGAAAGCTAACCTTGAAGTATGAAATTACTTGATTCTTTTGTACTAACTCAGTGTCTTCTTGCTTAATCCAAATTTTTTTTATAGTAATTAGAGATCATAGGATCTTGTTTTGGAGAGACAGCTTTGATCCTCAGTCTTCATTCAACTCTTCAAGTAAGTATGTTCATCTGCATAGATTTCTTGCATGCATTTTCTGTGTGATTTCTGTATCTTATTAATTGCCTACGGTTACCCATCCTGTTTCAGTGCTTCCTTCAATTTTGAATTTGACAATAACTCTTCCCATAGCTGATGAGGGGCTTGGGGGATCGAACTCTTATGTAGTTAGCCTCTTTTTATTAGAATAGTGGCTTTAAAGGAATACACACTTAATTATGCATCCTCTAAACATAGTACTTACATAGTTAACATTTTCAACCTTATCATATAAAGTTGTCTCAGTTAATAGATCACAAAATTAACATTGCTAGAATGTTGGAACAAACTTGTGGGGAAGTAGGATATTTATGTGTGTTAATGATTATCTAAGATCTCCAAAGTTAATTCCTATGTGTTTCTTCTTATTTACAATGTTTCTATCATGTTTTTATAAGTTTAGGTTTAAGATGTTCTCTCTTTCTAATGCTTCTGGTAAGAAATAATGCATTATATTTATACCCATTTTTAAAATTAGTGCTTGTATTGATCACAGCTATAATTATAAGAAGTGAACTTTATCTTGATTAATAAGCAACTTCGTATTAGATTTGATGATAGAAGACTTGAAAAGTTATATGATATATGTTGTATAATTTGGAATAGAAAGTGTATTGTGATTAATACAAACTTTCTTTTCTTATGTGAATAAGTTATAAACTCAACTTCACCCAATTATATTAACTTATTAATGTACATTAACAATCTTAGAAGTGTGTCAAATGTGGAAAGAATATTCAAATAATACGTCTTCTATTCTTAAGATATCAGATCACTTATTAATCTGTGGCATGTGCTCTAAGTTTTATTTATCTTTAATAGTGAGTAGCAAACATAGAATGTGCATGTGCGAGAGATTTTTGGATGGTCAAAAAATTAAGTTCCGATGATCTTTGCTTCTTTTGTGAATATTTTGTTAATTGCATATAACTTCATATATTTTTTCGTTTCCTTATTAAATTGTACACTCTGCTTCTATATTCATTATATATATTACTTGTTTTTGTTTATATTGACTTTTTAGAATAAAATTGTTAACATAAATTCATCGCGAAATTTTAACATAGCAGATTGTTTCCAATGGTGAAAATGAGCTTTAATGGGAGGAATGTGGTAGAATTCTCTTTGATGAAGAACAAATCGATGCACAACAAATCTTCTCATCAAAGTCTAATTACCTGTTGTCTTTAATGGCCGATCTTTTTATTCAAGGTTTTTAGTATTATCTGAATTAGCTCTCTTTCTTTATTATTTGTATCTCATTTTCTATTAGGTAGCTATTAGATGAATGTGTGATTGTATATACTATGTATTTTGTAAAGCTTTCTCAAATCTTCAAGAGAACATAGATGAAAATGAAAGTAGTGGCAATATCCCGATGGTCCATACAGGATTAGAGAAATCAGTTGTTTTGGAATAGTTGTTGATTGTAAAAACTATGTCTGTTCATTGTGACGATGATGGAGTCATTCAATCGGTTATGTATGTGTTAGAATTTAGGTTCGTTATACTGACTAATTTAGCTTTTTAAGTTCTAAGATGCTTGTTCCTTAGGTGAAACACATTGTACTTATGGTTCATCTAATTCAGTGATCCATATTACATCTGAAAAATCGTTCACTATATCTTTTGCTAGTTTAGTTAAAGCCAAGAAGTTATTAGAAGAGGGTGTCAATAAAGTAACTCTTAAGGGATGATCTCTAACTGTTTCAATTGATGCCTTTAAACAGGCAAGGAGCCTTCTTAGGAATTCAAACATAGGGAACTCCTTTATCTTATCTATCGAGTCTCATGTGACTTGGAATCTAAAAAAATAATTATTTTTTCTTTTCGATGGAATAAGCGTGAAACTTTATTTATTGTTTTGTTTGTAAGAATTATTAAAGTTCTAATTAAAATCTTATATTGCTTACCATATATTATTATACTATATTTCTTACCTTATATCAAAAGTTACTATTTTCCTGGAAGAATTATATATAATTATATTACAAACTTCAAGTAAAAACTATTTGAAAATTTTGTGACACTGTATGAAATTGTCAAATCATATAATTTAAAAGAGAAAAATAAAAAGTATAAATATATGTAATATTAATTAATTTTGAGTTTATAGTTTCATAAATTATTAAAATGATTTGATATTTTTGTTAGCTAAATTTATTTTTATACTTAGAATCATTATCAGTAATATTAAATTTGATTTTTCTCAATATGAAGTTTAGCTACAAACTTATCAATTCAAAGTTAGTGAATTCATAATTATAAATAAGAGAGATATTTTGTTATTAAACATTTAGCTTGTGACGATTTCAAAAAAGCGTCACCAAAGGGTTACCACCAAAAGCTCACATTTTGCTACAATTTTAAAAATGTCACACAAAATTATAACCAAAGGTACTTTTTGTTGTACTGTATGATTCATGTTTTATAATATGTTCATATATAATCATATTATAAAATTTAAGTGATCTTGACTCTCAAAAAATCAAACAAAAAGATTTCATTATTGTTCAATGGGATCAAATTTTGTCCTGATTTCTAACATATACGAAATAGTTTTAATTTAGGAAGTCACTATCTTGTAAATACCTGTGATGAAACTACAAAAGCTGTTGGTGTTATTGGTCCATAACTTAGACCCTACGGTTGCCAACCTTATCATTATCCTTTAATAGTTATAATGTTTAGCCATTATTATGTGCCAACGTTAATTTCTCCTATTGCCAACGTATACATAATACATTGTTTCTGTTATATATAGGAGTCATTCATCTGCTCACATATGAGACACCATCGTTGAGCACTACTCATTTTCTTTGTTTTTCTTCTCTCACGTATCTTTATTTGCTCCATCTAACTCAAGCATTTTCCTCTACATACAAACACCTTACACATGTATTTTGTCTTACACACAAATTCTGCATTTATCTGCCTTCCTTTAATTTCATAGACAGCTCCTACTCCATTCTTTGAAGTGCACCGAAGCTAGTGGAAAAGGTGTTAACCCTAGGGTCGGATCTTGTTGTCATGTTGCTCCATAGAGGGGGAATTTTCAACTTAGGGTAGTGATTTTTCACGATGCCTTGCATTTCAGATAAGCCGTTCCATTTTAATTATTATTGCTACTTTCACCAACAATCTAAGTTTGAAAATTATTGTTTTACTACCATTTGTTGGAAATTACTACGATTTTGCTGCTGCGTATCTATTTTGGTAGAAGTCGGAATACAATGTTGTTTTCTTCGTATTGTTTGATTATTTCGTGTTAGAAATTTCTACTTTTGGATTTAATATGTCGTCTGCAAATGAGATCAACGTAGGTTCTACACTTACTGTTCCCTATATAGGTTCAACCCCTACCATCGTAGCCCCAAAAATTATACCTGATCTAACTAAATTAGAGCCTATAGGTGGTAGAAATTTTAAACGATGGTCTGAGAAAATTCTGTTTACTTTCAACAATACGAAATGGATTATGAACTGTTTCAAAAGATTCCTAGTGACAATACTGACCCTAAGACTATTAAGGATAGCTATACTGTTAGGGGCATGTTACTCAACCATATGATTAACCCTTTGTTTGCCATCTACTGTAAGTACAAAACTACTAAGGAAATTTAGGATGCTTTAGAAGTGAAATATGGGACGGATGATGCCAATACTAAGAAATATATTATTGCTAGGTGGTTAAAATTTACTGTTGTTGATGATAAGCCTATTATGGACCAACTACATGAGTATGAAAATCTAGTTACTGAAATCCTTGCTGAGGGTATGAACATATGTGAGTTTTTTCAAGCTAACGCCCTTATTAAGAAACTACCTGCTTCATGGAATGAGTAAAAAAGCCAATTGAGATATAAGAAGAAAGACAAGAAGCTTCAGGAGTTGATAGGACATATAAAGATTGAGGATGCCAACTATGCACAAGATAAGACCATAACACTCACCTTTTTTCCTACTGTTAAGGCTCATGTGGTAGAACATAGAAATGCTAATAAATTTAAGAAGAATGATGGACAAAACAGGCCTTTCAACAACAAGCAGGGTCAGTTTAAGTGCAAAAGGATTGATGGTGACTGTTGGTGGTGCCATAAGCCACGCCATCCTGCTGCCAATTATCAAGCTAGAATCAGCAATGAGAAGAAAGGCCAAAGACAGAAACCACAAAATTTTGGGAAAAGAAAACAGACAGGGTACCAACGGGGTGACCATAAGAGTTTTGGTAAGCCTCAAGCTAATATGGTTGAAGTTGGTAATGACGAGGAGGTCATTATTCCTTTGGTGTCTGAAGTCAACCTTGCTGGAAATTTGGTCGAGTGGATCGTTGACACAGGAGCTACACATCACATCTGCACCAACAAGGACCTGCTCAAAGAGTTGAATGATGTTGTTGATGGTGAATTCGTATACATGGGCAACTCCAGCAAAGTCCTTATCTAAGGAGTTGGGAAGGTCACTCTAAAACTCACTTATGGAAAGTGTTGGCATTAGAAATTTTTTTATTTTTTCCTGATATACATAGAAACTTGATTTCTGGTGCATTGTTTAACAAATTTGGAGTTAAACTAACCTTTGATTATGATAAGCTAGTTTTGACTAAGAATGAGAACTTTATTGGAAAAGGGTTTTATAATGGAAGCTTATTTGTACTTGATGTTGAAATGAATGCATCTATTTCTTCTACTTATATTGTTGAGTCTTTAGACCTATGACACTCTAGACTTGGGCATGTGAATGTGAGATCAATTAAGAGGATGCAAAGCTTAAACTTGTTACCTAACCAAATCACTAATGAAATGCAAAAATGTCAAATTTGTGCTGAAGCTAAACACTCTAAGAAACCTTTTAAATCAGTGAACAAGAGAGAGTCACAATTGTTGGACTTAGTTCACACAGACTTCGGTGATTTTAAGAATTGTATGAGTAAAGGAGGAATGAGATATTATATTACCTTTATGGATGATTGTTCTAGATTTACTAAGATTTACTTATTGAAAAATAAAAGTGATGTAGAGGAAATCTTTATGAAATACAAAGCTGAGGTTGAGAACCAATTAGAAAGGAAAATTAAGAGATTAAGGTCTGATCGAGGTGGTGAGTATAGTACTGATTTTCTTACTGAATTTTGTGAAAAAATGGTATTATTTCAGTCCCTTATACTCTTGAACAAAATAAAATAGTAAAGAGTAAAAATTGAACACTTAAAGACATGATGAATGAAATGTTGATTTCCTCAGGATTACCTGATTTTATGTTGGGGGAAGCTATTCTTTTAGCTTTTTATGTTCTAAACAGAGTTCCTCATAAGAAACTAGATCAAACCACGTCTAAAATTTAGAAAGGTTATCCACCTAACTTGCATTTTTTGAAAGTGTGGGGTTGTCTTGTTAAGGTTGCCCTACCTGAACATAAGAGTAAGAAAATTGGGCCTAAGATTGTTGATTCAATTTTTATGGGATATGCCTCTAATAGTGTTGCATATAGATTTATGGTTAAGGAAGAGGGGTCTAGCACTTACGGATCAATTATGGAATCAAGAAATGCAGTGTTCTTTGAATATATATTTCATATGAAAGTGAGTGTGCAAGTCCCTAGCAAATTGTCCTTAATTCTTCTACCAATGATGACATAAAGGAAGAGGAAATTATTGAACTAAAAAGAAGCAAAAGAGCTAGAGTACCTATTAGTTTTGGTTATGACTTTATTACTTCCTTTGTGGTGACAAAACCTGAGGAGATAGATGATGTTTTTGTGTAGATGATGTTTTTGTGGTGACTTATATTATTGAGGAAGATCCCAAAACTTATGAGGAAGCAATGAGATCTATGGATGCTACATTTTGGAAGGGAGTCATAGATAATGAATTAGAGTCAATCATGTATAATAAAACTTGGGTTTTAGTTAATCTACCTTGAGGGTGTAAGTCTTTAGAGTGTAAGTGGATTTTTAAAAAGAAATTCAGACCTCAAGGAACCATTGAGAGGTTCAAGGCAAGACTTGTGATTAAAGACTTTAAACAAAAAGAAGGATTGGACATTTTTTATACTTACTCTCTTGTTACTAAATTGCATCTATAAGGATGTTATTTGCTATTGCCGATGTTCAGACAACTTTCTTGAATGGTGATGTAACATACCACTCTCATAGAGCATATACTCGGCATACCAGAGTATATCCGAGCATATACCCTATGGGAATGACACGTTAGAGCAATTATATTAACTTATTTATGGCATCACACATATCATAAGATCTTCAAAAGATCAAGCATTCTCATTTCATTCACAAACATAACATTCATTATGTCATTAAAATTTATAACTCATGTGTAAACATTACATTTCATAATCCATATATTTACATTTCAAAAACATCTGAGAGTTTACTGCTCTATGTACAAAATATTCAACATGAGATGGGACGTTAAACTAAAATATCCTAGCTAGACTCTTCAGTGTCAACTTGTAGCGCCCCCTTACCCTAGAGTACCCACCGGAACGGCCATAGGTCATTCCGGTACATACCCTACGATAAGAGACCACTACTGACAACCATCACTAAACTCCCCATGGCATCACAATAATAAAACAGTAAGAAGAAATTGGTAA
>JANKOE010000009.1:22665685-22711838 GCA_026284465.1 Erythroxylum citrifolium | reverse complement strand
GAGAGTGTGAACCGGGCTGGAGCCCGTCATATTTATTGGGCTCAGGGTCTGTTGTGTAGAGGATGGATCAACCAACCCGGGGGTCGTCTTGAACGGGTCCGGGCCTGGCACGGTCGACCCGACCAAGCTTGTAATGCGTGATACAGAATAGATGAGCAACGCGCAGACAGAGGACAAGAGAAAGACGCGCAGAAGACTCTGGACACTCCAAGGAACTCCAGAAAACTCTAAGGATGGTAGAAAACTCTAGAACATGGGCCTAATGGTTCATCGGTACACTAACACCCAAGCTCATGTATAATCAGTACAAGATATTACTACAGATTTATTTTTTGGACCTTCTCTGGATACTTCTACTCTATGCCTATAAATGTAAACACTAAATCATTAATAAAGTTGGCTGAAAGAATGTCTCTTCCTTTTACGGTATAATTTTATCATGGTATCAGAGCATATCTTCTTTTTTTCTTCTTCTCAGCCGACAACACTATTTCACCTGACATAGACTTTGTATAGTCATGTGTGGGCCATCTTATGCCAGTGTAGCTGGCAACCAAACACAAATGCAAATACCCAAAGACCACTTAGCTTCGCCATATTACATTCATCCTAATGAAAATTCTTCTCTTATTCTGGTGTCCTCTTCTGACCGGACCCAACTATCATTTATGGTCCAGGTCAATGAGAATGGCCTTGTTATAAAAAAACAACCTAAATTCATAGATGGCAATATTGTTATGCCAGACAAAGAAGATCCTACTTATGTATAGTGAGAAAGATGTAATACCATGGTTTTATCTTGGCTGATGTGCTCAGTAAATGAATCAATTGCTCAGAGTGTCATTTGGCTGGATTCAGCAGCTGATGTGTGGAAGGACTTACATGCCAGATTCTTACAAGCGGATTCCTTTCGAATTTCAGACCTGCAAGAAGAGATCTATGGTTTCAGACAGGGAAGTCTATCTATTTCTGATTATTACACTCATTAAAAATGTTATGGGATGAATTTCATAATTTAAGACCATTGCCTAAATGCAAATGTCACCCTCGATACTATTGTGATATGCTGAGCATCATTAAGTCCTATCAAGAAAGTGATTGTGTTACACGTTTCTTGAAAGGTTTAAATGAATTCTACTCCACTGTTAGGTCACAAATCATGCTGATTGAACCATTACCAGATATCAAAAATGTTTTTCCATGGTAGCTCAACATGAACGACAGCTTCTTTCCACAACATTACAATTACCTAATTATGAATTTCAAGCATTTCTTGCTAAAACAGATACCCGAAAAACTTTTCAGTCAAACAAAAGACCACCATGTACCTTTTGTGGTTATAAGGGACACACAGAAGACAAATATTACAGAAAGCATGGGTTTTCACCTAACTTTACGTCAGGCAATGGAAAACCGAATAACTATTAGTTAAGAGACAGCTTCAAATCTAAATTTAAATCTAAAATTGTTAATAATGCAGAAACTCACCTTGAACCTATCAAAGCTGCTAGAAATGCCACTTCAGACACACACAGAGAAGCATCTTCATCCCATTTCAACCTAACACCAGAAGAATATTGTCAGTTGAAGGATTTATTGAATAAAGACAAGGATGTCTCACACAACACAGTCAGTATACCTCAGGTCAACACACTTACCAGAGATCACAAAGGTACATCTCTATTTGCTGAATCTTCCTTATGGACCTCTACTTGGATTTTGGATTTCGGGGCCACAGACCATATTGTCTGCAGCCTGCATTTATTCACTGAATATACCACAGCCTAGAATCTAACAGTAAAACTCTCCAATGGTCAACATGTACCTGTCACACACATTGGCTCAGTAGATATCTCTTCTCTTATTCTAACCAATGTTCTCTATGTTACTTTCTTTTCTTTCAACCTAATTTCTATTAGTCAACTTACTTCTTTTTCACATTGCCAACTGACTTTTACCAAACATTCATGTGTTATTCAGGCACTCAACACTTTGAAGACGATTGGTTTTGCTAAGCATTCTAATGGACTCTATTATCTTACCCCGTATGTTACAAGCATACTCTGTTACACATCATTCACATAAGCTTTGGCAGAAATGCCTAGGACATCTTTCAAATGCAAGACTCAAATTGTTATCTAGCATAGACAATTCTGTTTTTTTTTCATAATGTTGTTGAATGTCAGACTTGTCATTTTTCAAAGCAAAAAAGGTTACCTTTTACTTTGAGCTCTTCTATTGCTTCCTCTTGCTTTGACATTGTACATGTTGACATTTGGGGGCCTTACACACACCTTCCATTCATGGCCATTGATTTTTCCACACCATTGTTGATGATCACAGCCGTATGACCTGGGAATATTTAATGAAACACAAGTCAGAAACTAGAGAATCAATCAAGCATTTTTTTGCTTATGTGGAATGACAGTTCACAAAACAAATAAAATGCATAAGAAGTGACCAAGGAATTGAATTTTCAATGACTGATTTTTTTTGCTAAGAATGGTGTTTTGCATGAAATCACCTATATTGAGACACCTCAACAGAATGGAAGGGTTGAACGAAAGCACCAACACATTCTCAGTGTGGCAAGAGCTCTCAAATTTCAAGCCAACCTTCCAACCAAATTATGGTCAAAATGTGTTTTACATGTAGTTTTTCTTATTAACCGGATTCCTACCCCTCTTTTATCAAACAAATCTCCCTATTCAATTCTATTCGGTTGTCTCTGCTTTGCTTCCACTAAGGAAGCTAGCAGAGGGAAGTTAGATACCAGGGTAAGAAAGGTTATTTTTCTGGGTTTTTCTACAGGGACAAAAGGCTACAAACTTTTTGATCTAGACACCAAACAATTCTTCTTGTCAAGGGATGTCATTTTCTATGGAACTTTTTTCCCTTTTCGAGAACTTCCCTACCACAGTTATGCCCTACCAAGCCCAATCCTATCCTCTACTGAAGATTTCCCTATTTATGATGACCTACCAGTCGTGTTTGCTTCTGAGCCATCTCCTTCATCTGAACCTACACCTCACCCTCGACGTTCCACTAGACGAACTCAAGCACCATCCTATTTAAATGACTATTTGTCCCACATTGTCTCACACATCTCCTCACTCAATTTCCACAATTATTTCCTACAATAACCTATCCTCAGCACATAGACATTTTTCTCTAGCTCTTACAACCCTAGAAGAACCTACAACCTTTAATGAAGTTATGCAATCCACTGAATGGCAAGAACCAATGCATACAGAATTAAAGGCCTTAATTCAATATGGATGGTTCAGTTCACTGATGCAAAAGCAAACTTGTGGCAAAGGGCTTCACTCAGCAGGTTGGTGTGGACTACAACGAGACTTTTTCTCCCGTGGTCAAGCATACTACCATTCGCCTACTACTTGCTCTCACTGCATCTCAAGACTGGCATCTTCATCAACTTGACATTAACAACGCCTTCCTTCATGGTGATCTGCACGAAGAAGTCTATATGAAGCCTCCCCCAGGACTTCCTTTACTTGATTCAACATTGGTCTGTAAGTTAAAAAAAAGTATATATGGGCTTAAACAAGCTAGTAGGCAGTGGTATGAAAAACTCACCTCTGCTTTGCTTTCACTTGGATTCCAGTACTCTGCCTCGGATTACTCCATGTTCACAAAAACAGAAAAATCACATTTTAATCATACTTTCGATTTATGTTGATGATGTCCTATTAGCTTGTAAAGACTTAACCCTTATAAAAAATATCAAAATTTTTCTAAATCTCACCTTTCAGATTAAAGACCTCGGTGTTGCCAAGTACTTCCTCGGCTTGGAGTTGGCCAGATCGTCTCTTGGCATCAATCTCTCCTAAAGGAAGTACACCCTGGACTTGTTGACTGAAGCTGACTTCTTGGACTACAAGCCCCTTTCTACCCCGATGGTTCCATATACAAAATTGTCGCCCGATGGAGAACCCCACACAGACATCACTGGCTATCGCCGGCTCATTGGGAAGCTTTTGTACCTGACCATAACTCGATCAGACATTAGCTTCTTCGTTCAACAACTCTCACAAATTTTGGACAAACCCACACAAATGCATATGCAAGCAGCTTAGAGGGTTTTACGATACCTTAAAATAGCTCCCGACCAAGGAATCCTTTTTCACCGTGATTCAAACATGCAGTTGTGGGCATTTTCTGATTTGGACTGGGCCACTTGTCCCGACTCTCGGAAACCACTCATCGGATTGATGTGTAATTTGATAATAGAAATAGAGAGGGAAGATCGATAGTAGACAATAGACAAGAAGCTGGAAGTGAATATCTTTCTGCCGTCCTTTTATTTACGCTACTACCACTTTATATAGCAATTCCAACAAAAGCACGTTACATAACTTGCACACTTCTCCCATGAAAATAGCAACTAACAGATAACATGAAATAAGATCAATGATAATTCAGCAGGGAATCAACAACCACTCTCGACGTGGTCTCTGTTGGACTTGGTCTTGAATAGGTCAGTCCATGAAGAAGGGAACGTATCATGCCCCTCCACCAGTAACATCCTTGTCCGCAAGGATGAATTCTGGATATTGTTTCGAGAGCCTCCATATGTTTTCCCAAGTCGCATCTTCAGGACTAGTACCTTTCCATTGAATGAAAACATCTGTTTTAGGATGATAATGGCCTTTCTGAAAGACTCTCCTATCCAAAATACATTCAGGCTATGGTAAGATCGAATCGGATGGAGAGATTGGAGGGAGCTATGCCATGCCCTTTCTTGTCAGTAAATCTTCACTTAAATCCATATCTTCCTCCTCTACAGCTTCTATCATGAATAATTGAGGACGGCTACATCGATGACCTTGAGTAAATTTTTCATCACAGTAGTAACACAGGCCTTTATCACGTCTCTCTTTTGCTTCTTGAGGTGATATTCTGCGAACTGACATGACCTGTACGGTGTTTGTAGCAGCGAATTTGGTGGTTGGCGCAGGTCCAAGTAGTCTAGCCATATTGCTTCCTTGAACAACCCCGTGGGTCTTGACAGCTAGTATTGCTTTCTTTTGTAATGTATTTCACTGTTCGATTAAACGAGCAACTCTAATAACAGTGGCTACTGACTTTGGTTGTTTGATTTTGACATCCAGTCTCACCTCGTCCTTTAAACCTGCAATAAAACAACCCACAAGAAAGGATTCTGGTAAATCATCAATTCTGTGTGATAATTTTTCAAATTCTTCCTGATATGCTGTCACAGTGGTTGTTTGTTTTAATCTTGTTAATGCTTCTGAAGGATCTTCATAATCGGTGGGGCCAAACCGTTGGAGAACAGCTTTGGTAAACTCCTCCCAAGTCATAGGTCCTCTAAATTTACTGAGCCAACGGTGCCATTGTAGAGCGATATCTTCAAGGTGAAAGGAAGCAAGCTGGACCTGTTGATTTTCGGCTATCTCCTTAAAATCAAAATATTGCTCTGCCTTATATATCCACCCATGCGGATTGTCGCCATCAAACTTGGGAAAGTTGAGTTTTAGGTGATGGGTATTTGAGTTTATGGTGTTGCTAGACCCAGTTGGGAGAGGGTTTCTGTGGGTATTGTGAGGTGGGCTGTTATGGGGTGGTGGTTGACGTGAATGTTGAGCTTCAGGTGAGGCAAAAGGGTTTTGGTTGTCCGACTGTTCCCTAAGGTGGGTTACAGTTGCTTCGATAGTTTGCATTTTGGTCAGGAAAGTCTGTAGAGTCATCTGTATCTGATCAAACATAGACTCATGTCTTCCCAAAGCTTCCTGAACCTCGTTTCTAAACTCAGCATTAGTTTGTTGGCGTGTTCCCATTGAGAAACCTGGCTCTGATACCAAATGTTGTGTTTAATTTTTGCTTCTTGGCTTGTAAGGAAGAAAACGATAGAGAAAGGGAAAGATTAGATAGAGATAGATCAGATAGAGAACAGAGGAAAACAGATTTTGCTACGATCCGTTCCCTTTCCATATTACAGCTTTATATATAGCCATCCTATTCAACGCAAGTAATAAATAAATAACTCACTAAACTAATGGGGGCTTAATCCAAGCCTAACAATGAGGAACAGTGACGTAGAACTGAAATAACTATCCTAGTCGTGGCTGCATACAGCCTTTAAAACATTAATAACAATTAGACAACAGCAACTCCAACAACCACGCGTCCATTTCCCACTCCACGTACTCTGCACGTCTATTGCACTTATCAAATTACCACTTGAAAACAATTTTCAAAAATTGAAAAAGCACATTTCAATTTTATTAGGAATATAATCTAAATTTAATCTCCATTAAATTAATTTAATTAAAATTAAGGCTATAAAAACATTAAAAATCAAATAAAAGCAAAAACACGCGCCAAAGGTTATCTGTGTGCACGTATCTATAGTCAACAACAGACGTTGACTGGCGCGACGCGTCTTTGAAACAATGGGCGCATGTCTCATACGCACCCATCATTTATCCCAAAAGTTAGGTTTTTTTTTTCTCTTTCGCCGCCTCGGCCTTATCTTCTTTGCTTACCCGTTGCTTGCGCCGCTGTAGCCTTCCACCACACTGCCTCCCAATCACCACACTTATGGCATCTCCATTGGTTTTCAGTTGAACTATTGGCGATGCCACAGATTCACATTTAAACAACCGCTTGTTTCAACCATTCAATGCACACACGTTGATTCGTAAAGAGACATGCAGATACTCATGCATATAAGATACATAATTGCTCAAGCATAAACGCAGGCAAAAATGCAGTTAATGCATAAACAAATTTCCAAAACGCAAGATATGATTTTGCCTCAAAGGATTGTCTAGAACAAAAACCACGCATAAATATAACAAAAACAAAACATGGAGCATAAAATTTCCAGAGGAAACACAAGTAGCTTCAGTAGGTGAATTAAATTTTCAGAAGCAAATAATAAATGACCAAAAAATTAATTAATTTCACAAACAATTTCGAATTTAATAAAACATAAAACCTTAATTTTTATCAAATAAATAACAATCAAACATTTAATTCAAGTTAAACAATTAAAGAGGGCTCTGATACCCTTGTTGAAAACCAACCATGATCGAATCACGGACACAACGAAAAAATAAAATTTTACGATTTTTGATTGGATCCTGATAATTGAATAACTTGAATAATAAAACACAAATCATAAAATAAGAAATCGTACCTAATTCATTTTTCCTATTCAAATCCTCTAAAAGCTTTTCGATGTGTCAACCACAAGTTGTTCACTTATCTAGCCTCTAACGGTATCCGCATAACAACTCTCGACTTTTGAGAGGAATAAAGCAGGAGTACTAGCTCCTTGATGCTTATTCATATTTATAGAAAAAACATTAGGGTTTTTAAAATATTTCTATTAAAATTAAATACTTTAATCATAATTAAAATCAAACTCTAATTATAATTAATTTAATTTTAATAAAATCAAATATCTCATATTTGATCTCCGAAGTTTCTCAAACTTTATAATTAAGTCCAACTTAATTTAATTTAAATTTTCCTTCACATACTACTCTTTAATGTGTGATCCATTAGGTTCCTATTATATGTTAGAATGGTTCTCTAAAGGCAATCATCTTTAGCACTTTTGTACAATCTTTATTTTGTTTAATAAAGAGAAATGCAATTTTCATTAATTTGATGTTCATTTATTTATGAATTGATGGCGATCTTAAATCGAAGTCCATGATACAAAACATAGCATGAAGGAAATTATGATGAGATTATGATGATGATATTCTTATTATGTGCAATTATATTAGTATCTAAATTATCCCTAGTCATAGGATTAATGAGACAGGGCATTGTTAATCAGAATATACTAGCATATGTTATACTCCTTGATTTAATCAAGCAGTTGATCTCATAAACTATAAGCATGAGATGTTTAGAGTTAACATGTGGATGCTTACTAAGAGTAGTAAGTATATTAGATGACCTACTATGTGATTATCATATGGATGATCTATCAAATATCAGTGATTAATCTTATTATAGTAAAGGTGCAAATATTCTTAGACTTAAGGTACTCAAGGATATCTTGGATAGTGTTCCTATGCTTTGACACCATTCCTTGTTGCCTTAAGATGAGGTCGCTCATAGGGTGATGATTGGGCACAATTATTAGTATTCGAAGGTAATTAGGTAGCCAATAAAGGATTTACCACTCCTGATAGAACGAGATGATATCCACGGCCTCTTGTCGGGATCATTACTCGGGAGTCTATGGCCAGAGCAGTTATGTGTCATAAAGAGAGCCTTCAATGACACATAGAGTAATCAGATCCCTAGGACAAGAACTAACATCACTTGGACTAGAAGTGACATATTCAGTCTAGTAGAAGTTGACACATAGCCCATACTCAAAACCAAGTGGGGTATAAGATGGTGAAGGGACGAATTGCACAGTAATTATCTATGGAATGGTTTTTAAGTTAGATAATTAACTATCGAAGAGTTCGTGTGTTGATTCATTTAGGTTCCGATAAATTACATCATGAAACCCTTCATGATTTGCTTAGATTAAGAGTTAATTCAAGTGGCATAAAACTATTCATGATATGCTCATAGTAAGAGTTAATTCACGTGCCTAAAATAACCGGGAACCTAAGGGTCACATGCATAAAAGATCATATGAAATACAAAGTGTGCATGGTTGTCATTTTAAGCAAGTCATGATCGTGGCCTACTTTATGATAGGTGGTACATAAGTGAGTTCTTCACTTTTATATGTGTGAAATTAAGCTAAAACAAACTCAATTGAGAGGCTAAGGGTCCAAAAGAGTTCTGGAGGTTGAGAGGAGTGATCTTGAGGTTTGTTCGTGCAATTTTTGCATAAGTTTAATAACATGTAACTTGTTTGTGATCTAACTCTCAATTGAGCATCTACTTGAATTCATCCTGTTTGGTGCTCTAATCACCCTTACACACTAATTTTTCTTCATCTTTGCACATTCTTCACTAGCTGTTGGAGGTGTTTGGTGTTTGCTATAACCTAAACAAGCAGAAGATTCAAGAAAGGAGGAGCATTTGTGAGGTATATATACTGTAATTTCATGTTCTTACATTCTGCTTATACATGCGCATGGATTCTGGATTTTATGGGGATGTTGTGGTGTTGGAATTTTTATTCCAATGCTTCCATTGCATAGCTATGCATGAGATACATGGACCCATAGCTCCCTAACAGCGGTATCAGAGCTACTTATGCATGTATTAGATGATCTATTAAATATATGCAAATTGTTTGCTGGGTTGTGGCTGCCATGCATGTTGATTTTGAAAAATTAGAATAAATTGCAAAAAAAACTTTTTCTGATTTTCTTTCATAGAAATGTTTATAAGATGTTATATTATGTTTTTATAAAATCAAATTGCAATTGAATGTCATTTGCTATTTTATTGAGAATTAATTTCCAGTCTATTTATATGTCATTTTCTAGAAAAACAGAATGTATGTGTTGATTTTGAAAATTTCGTAATACTTCTAGAATTTTTTAATTTTCTTTCATGGAAATGTTTATAAGGTGTTTATTATGTTTCTGTGAAAGAAAATTTCAATTTAATGTCATTTGCTATTTTATTACGATTTTAATTTCAGCCTGATGCATGTATGAAGTTCTGGAAATCTGATGAACGTGCATGCTTATAAATTCTAGAATAATTTTATAAAAAATTGTTTTTATGAATTTCCTTCATGAACATGCACTTATGATGTTGCCACGTGTATGAGAATTATGACACCTGTTTTTTGAAATGATTAATTATTTATTCTCAATTTTACATGCATGTTGGTGGTGTATGACAAGTGTTAGTGGACATATGATGTGCTAGTTAATTCCATTTAGTTCATAAAGAATTCCTAGGAATTAGTTTTTGAAATTTTTTATTAGGAGCATTTAGAATGTTTATAAGATTTTGGAATTTTTCCAGAATTAATTGAACTTGATTCAATTAATAGATAAAGTCAAAGTCAACACCAGTAAGCTTTTTGAATATTGATGAGCCTGATTTGTTTGATGACTTATGTGTATGTGCTTTGGTTATAAGACCTTCAAACATTTTTATAAGATAAGAAATGGATTATTTTGATGCTAGTAGCATGCTAAGTGCATGTGTTTGAAATTAGGGTTCCAGAAAATTTTCAGACAACGAATCGGTCTCTTTAGTGTCTAATAGGTTAACTCATTTATCTTGATAATTTTGACCGTCAAGATATTTTTTGACTTGTGCTGAAATTGTCTTGATAAATTTAAGATGAACTACGGATGTTTTAGATGACTAATTTATGCTCGGGAATTTTGGAAACTCTAGGGATTAATTTAGAATTAATCCAAGTAGAGCATTGCATTTCTAATGTGACTAGAAAAGGCATGTGTACTAGAACTAAAGTGTTTAATTTGGACATCAAAATAATTGAATTTTTGCATTCCTAATCGAATCAATTTCATAATTCGAATTAATCGAGACTAAAACTAGCACTTGATTTAGTTTAAGAGTTGAATTGAATCACAAACTTTTGATGCATAGCCAAGTCACAACCTAAATTAAACATCCATTGTGTGTTATATCCATTAGATGCATTTTAAAGGTTGGTTAAAAAGGGATGATAGGGTGGTTATGGATATAGGTTCAATTTAATTGAATCTCGTCCATAATCATGCTATATAGTTATAGTAACTATCTGAATATAAATGTGCGATATATATTAGACCATCCAAGTATAAGTCCCTCAACCAGAATATTAAGACTTACACCTTCTATTGATATGGCAAGAACTAGAGTTCTTGTAGTGTTGGGTTGTTGGACAAACCCAAGCCCACTCTACACGATTATGTTCAAACCATGGAAATTAGATTTCTAGATTAATGGGTTGGTACTAACTAGAAGCATTGATTTATTGGGCAATTCCAAGGTCAACTTGGATAAAGGCAAAGTTGGGTAGTATACATTGGATGTATACGTATTAAGAGTTAATAACCCAATGAGTGTGCTAAATCAAAAGTTGATGACACAAGTCGATAGTTGCATAACTGAATGCAATTGGTATGAATTATACCTACCAATTGACCTGAGGTGGATTGTTGAGCAAACCTAAGGTCATTCTTAGTGATATTGGGTATCGACCCAATAGGAAAACTATAAGTTTTCTCATATTCGTAATGAGGGCTATGGATTCGGATAAAATATTGGGACTTATAATGCATGTGATTGAAGTCCTTATCGGTATGCATTTATGTACATTGTAATAATCTCTCTCATTCTTCTAGGTTATTAAATCGCCACATTGTCTTCGTCCAATGTGAACTTACGCTCTTTACTAGACTCCAAAAAACTCACGGGACCAAATTTCTTAGATTGGCTATATAATTTGAAAACTGTTCTCAAATATAAGAAACTATGATATGTCCTAGGTGAGCCACTTCCCAATCCCCCTACTACCAATGCCTCTGATGAGGATTAGAAAGCTTACAAGATGGTACTGGATGATAGTGAGCTGGCTAGCTATATTATACTGGCTTCTATGTCACCAGAATTGTAAAAGCAGTATAAGGCTATGGATGCTCATACCATAGTTTACCATATAAGGGAACTGTTTGATGAGCAAGCTCGGTCTGAAAGGTTCGAGACTTCGAGATTGCTCTTCAACTCTCAGATAGTTGAGGGATCATCTCCAGTACATTATGCACTGAAGATAAATGGATACATTGAGAGGTTAGCCAATTTGGGTTTCATAATGGATCATGAATTAATTATAGACTTAATTTTGACTTGGTTGACCGATAGTTATGCATTTTGTGTTTGACTATCAGATGAACTAAATATCCACCTCGATACCTGAGCTGATTAACAAATATCTACCTTGATATCTGAGCTGATTAATCTACTTAAAATAGCTGAGCAACCTGTGAGGAAGGACAGTAAGGCCATGATGTTGGTGGACTCTCCTTTTGGCTCTCGCAAAAGGAACCAAAAGAAGAAGAAGTCCAAGAAGCTAGTGGGAGGTACAACCAAGAAGAAGATAAAGGAGAATACACCAAAGGGAATATGATTCCATTGCAATAAAGAAGGACATTGGAAGAGGAAATGTAAAGCTTATCTGGAGTCACTTAAGCAGAAGAAGGTATTAGATGCTCCACCGTATACTTCAGGTATGTTATTTGTCATTGAGATTAATACTATGTTTAATCATAATATTTGGGTATTAGATACCTAATGTGGCTCACACAAATGTGTTGATATGCAGGACCTCAGGGATAGTAGATCGCTCAAGAAGGGAGAGATGGACCTACTTATGGGAAATGGAGCAAGAGTTGTTGCATTAGCCGTATGAACCTATGTTTTGTATCTTTTTAACGGGCTATTGTTAATTTTGGATAATTTCTATTATGTACCCTTATGACAAAGAACATTGTATCTCTTTTATGTCTTAATAAAACATGATTTCATTTAACTTTTTCAAGCAATGGTTGTTCAATTAATTTGGATGAAATATTCTATGGTACTGCCACATTGTGCAATGGTATTTACATATTAGATATGTGCAATCCAATTTTAAATATCATTGACAATAAAAGACAAAAACGAGATAACTTAAAATCATCTTACTTATGGCATAATCGACTTAGCCATATAAGTGAGAGACGCATGTCAAAGTTATACAGGAGTGGTAGCTTAGGGTCATTTGATTATAAATCATATGACACATGTGAATCTTGCTTGTTAGGCAAGATGACTAAATTACCTTTTAAAGGAAAGGGTAAACGAGCGAATGGGTTATTAGAACTAATATATTCTGATGTATGTGGTCTGATGTCTATTCACGCCAGAGGTGGTTTTATGTACTTCATTAACTTTATTTATGATTATCCACGATATGGGTAAGTGTATCTAATGACATACAAGTCTGAAGCAATTGAAATGTTCAAACAATTTAGACATGAAGCAGAGAAATAGCTCGGTAAAAGTATCAAGACACTTCAATTAGATCGAGGTGTTGAATACTTGAACGAGGAGTTTCTAAGTTATCTTAGGGATAATGAGATTGTAACCTAGTGGATACCACCTTACACACGACAATATAATGGTGTGGCCGAAAGGAGAAACCAAACCTTGCTGGACATGATAAGGTCAATGATGGGCTTAGCAGATGTAATAACCCGTTTTCCATACTAAGGGTGAGAGCCTTAGAATATTGCATATGAGTCATATCATATAGAATTCATGAATTTCATTTCATTCACATGTATATCATTAGCATACACATATGAATTATGAATTAGTACACATTCAAAGATAATATATGCACTCAATTGACATATTCCGAGGTATGAAAGGTTTAAAATGATCATAACGTGAATTGTGATTTGATTATGTCTTGAATTTTGGTTTTATAGACTATAATTAGTAAACTTGGAATTTATTGTTACAATTGGAAAATTGATGAATTAAAATGTACATTTGGTCTAGGAAAAATGCCAAGTGATAAGACAAATTGACACATGGAAAATTAGGATGATAAGCCTATGAATTAGTGGCATTTGGCATGGAAAATTAAGTGACAAATGGCATAGCTAATTAATTGACAAATGACAACAATGGTTGTGTGACCAATGGACTAAGTAACTAAGTGACATAAGGCAGCATATATACATGACAAATGGAGTACATGCCTAAGGAAAAATGTTAATCTAAGAAAATGACACCTTGCACGTAGTTGAATTAAGCAAATGCTGGAAAAAATTTTGCTGAGTTAATTTCTGTTCTTTCTTCACTCTTTCCACCGAAACTTGCCCCCATCTCACATCTCTATATTTTGGATTAAGTCTTGCTAAATTGCTACACCAAATCCATGCTTTTACCCTTCATAAGATAGTTATAGAACCAGAAAATTGTTGTTCTTATTGTGGTCTTTTATCCTAGCCAAAAGCCAACCTATTTCTACCTTGAATTTGTGATGATTCTGCATGCATGGAGAACTGAATTAGCTTGATCTTTGAGGTGGAAATTTGAGGTAGACAAGTAAAGTAAAATATTGATCTTTATGGCATGTTATAATAGAAGGATTATGATAATTGAATTGGGATGGATTATATATGATATTGATGATAAAGTGTGCTAAAAAATGATACATGAATTGGTGCTTTGTTCTTGATGTATAAAAACCATAGAGTCTAGGTTGTTTTATGGATGAATTAGATTGAGATTGAAGTATAAATGAAGGTGGATTCATGGTAAAGATAGGTGTTATTAAAATGTTCTAGAATCCGAAAAATTAGAACTATAGGTGTGTTTATAAAAAAGTGATTATTAATGTCATAAGTGAGCAGAATTTTGTAAGCCTTGGTGTAACCAATATAAAAGTTATATTAACCTGAAATGAAGTAACCTTAAAGGACATGAAATTTGGAAAATTTCAGGTATTAGTGATGTCTTTAAGCTTGTAAAATTCTTGTAGTATTGAAGGTAGTTAAGTTACACACATTAGTGATGTTGATGGCAAATTCTGAAATTTTAATTTAAGCCTTGTGTACATGTCGAACTAGCTGAGAAATTTTATTCTAAATTGGTATATTTGGACTTGATTAAGGCTAGGAAAGAGCCTAGGTTGTTGCTTGATTAATTCGTTAAGATCTTAACAAGTTTATATAGTTAATTGATGTCATAACCTAAAGAATGGACTGTTTTGATGTAGTTAAGTTCAAATCTGGAAATTTTGATTTGTTAAAGGAATAAATGAGTTCTTCTAATGTAAACATGATCATAAGGACATGATTACTGTGTATAAGGTATGGATGAATGAGCATTAAAGAACATGGGGTAATTATGAATGAGAATTGGGTAAATATATGAATATATATTGCTAGAAAAAGTTTGGTGAATGTATAGATCTAGCTTGCTGAAATTCCATATTTAAAGTAACAATTGTGTGTGGATTATAAGAAGCTTTTTGATCATGAAAATGTTCAAGGATAAGTGTAAAGTATGGTTGATGAATTGGGAGTAAATCAAGCTAACTTAAAGGTACAAACCTGATTGCAAAATGGTAGTATACAAAATATGATGTTTGAATGACCTTAGGGTGTATAAGCACAAATTGATTAGTTAAGATCTATGCATAAGAATACATACCTGGAAAAGTAAATTGAGCATGCATTGAACATAACACATATACATGTGTATGATTGAGTACTTATTTGATTAAACAAGTTAGTAATGCGTACAAATGTGTGTATTGCATGGTTTAGAAGCGCAAATTGACTGACAGCTTCTAGACATTGCCAGCTCCTCAAAGCAATAGCTATCTGGAGCATACTGTGAGTTAACCTAGATGTTTACTCACTATATTTAAATTATTCTTAATTAACTGTTAGATATTGAACTATTACTTATATGATTGTGTTAATTCCGAACATTGATGGTCCGAGGAGTTTGATATTCAGGACTGTATTGGAAGTGTTTGCAAATTGAATGTGAATATGAAAATTGTGTTCTCAACTATATGTTAAATGTCGGACTTAGATTCGATGAATGTGCTATATAACAGTGCACACTGAATGAGAGTTATTGATAACATAATATGTGATTTGGAGCATTTTCATCACATTAATATGCATGATCAGATAAAGGAGTTGTGACCGGAGTGACAAATGTGAAAAAGAGCTTAAAACTCATAAATGTGCACGCAAAGCCACAGGCTCAACGATTAATGAGCTCAGTATTCACAATGGGTACGGGACAATATATGAAATGAACCTGATATCCACAATAGATATCGAATAGTTAAATAGGCGCTCGGTCATAACAAAATAAAAATGAAAGTGGTCTCATGTGCATTGCAAATATATCTTTACATGTATCATGTGAATCATTGTAAAGAATGACTTAATTGAGTTGATATATTGTTATGTTATGTTTGTATACATGTGAATGATTGTGAAAAAAAAAACTGAATTATGTTGATATAGTGATCTGCAATACTTGTATACATGTTGATGATATGAATGATTGAGGTGAAATATTAGATTGTTCTAAAAAGATTATTTGACATGTTTATATTATAATGTGCTTATTGAGATAAGATGTATAGTGTGATTTGGTATACAAAATTGTGTGAGAATTGATTTAAGCTAATGTGATATACTTGTGAATTTAGTTGTATACTTCTGATGTTGTGTTTTGACTCGAGTGAGCACATCGATGATGGTTCATTCATTGAGTTCGCAAAACTCATCAAAATTGCAACGTTATTTTTCAGGTACTAAGGAGACCTAGCTTCTAAGGCAATCTAGTAGCAGTCTAGTATTGTCAATTTTGGAATTAGGAATGACATAAAGGTCTGATCAGCTGATGTCTGAGTAGTTTAGATAGATTATTTCTTTTAGCATCTCATTTCATGTTAGAAATGTTGAACTTATGATCACTTATTTTCTGTATGATGCCATAATAGTGAATTTGATTGCTCTAACATGTCATTCTCATAGGTATGTTCTTGAATGCCCTCTGGATGTTCGGATATATGCTCTATGGTAGTGGTGTGTTACACTAACAATATCTACAAAATGTATTGAGAGAACTCTACAACTATTGTATAGAGGGTTAGCCAAAAAGTGTTAACTCTCTTGAAGCGTAAGCCTATTTATAGTAATTTTTTAATATTTTAGTAATTTAATTAAAGTAAAATTTTAATTTCAATCAAAATTTAATTAAAATTAATTTTAAAATACCAATTGTGGTTAAAAAGATCCAACATCTTATATTAATATTTATTTATTAAATGTTTCATATTTAATTGCAAAGTTTATCAAATTTTACAATTAAGGTCAACTTGATTAAAATACATCGTCTCTCTTCAGCCAATTCTTTGAGCGTGACCTATTAGATTCCTAAATTGTTGACAATGGATAAAAATTGTAATCCTAAATCATAATTTCGAAGCATATAAATTAAACTCTTTTTAATTTAACTTTAATTCTCTAACTAAATAATTTATATCTATAGATCAAGATTGATATCTAGCAATATATCATGATCACCCAAATATTTAAAAATGTCAAAGTGATTTTGACTAACATTTCCATGCATGATTTTTTCACATAATCCAATTCTTTTATATTATAATATTGTGATTAAACATAGAGTATAAAATAATGTCTATCTTATTTAAGTCTAATCATATTAATTCTTTATATTAATAATTGATTCAATTAATAATATTTGAAAGCTATTTTTAATGGTCATTTCACCTTAGCCAAGAATTTCTCAAATTAATATTAATTGAAAATAATGAAACATTCTTATTAATCATTTTAGGAAGATGAATCTTATATTGATCACTCAACTATCTTCATATAGTTCATATTATATCTAACAACTACAGATTGATCTACTATTAATTAAAATAGATTATAAGTATTATTAAATCATAGTAATTCTTATACAAGATTTTGAAGATCTTAAGTCAAATGATCACTTAAATAATCATCACAATGAAAATTTTCATAGATATACAAGTAATGTTTTAAATGAAACTCTTATATGAGGTCAATTCAATAAACTTGTTCCCTAACAACCGCCCATATTGTGTAAATATCTTCATACTTTAGTTTATGAGATTGATTACTTGCTTCATAAAGAAGAAAAATACTAGTGTTTTTAAACTTCATTAAATCTTAATATAATAATGGATAGAAATAATTTAAGGGTAAGATATAATTGTAATATAAATCTCATAATTATGATCTTATCGTAATTTCATTTACAATGTATATTTATTTTATAAACTTTACCCCATATATCTAAATAAGATGAAGAATTATAAATAATTATGTTACTAAATTACAATAAACCGATTACCTGTAGAACATAAACACACACTTATACCATATAATTTCATGAGTTTGCATTATGAATATTATCTTTATATTTTATTATGTATAAGGCCATATTATTTGATAGATACTAAATAAGTAGTAGATTTATACGTATTTTGGTATATATTTATTTCTCGTTTCTTGAATGGTCTTGAAGATGAAGTGGAGAAAGAGCAGCACTAAAAAGTAGACGCAAGAAGGTTAGTGGACGAAGGATATTGCACGTGGATACTGGGGCATCATATAAAGGATATATTCCGTATGATGCTTCAAATTATTAAGGGGTAGGCTTCAGATTTCGTATCAGATAAAGCAACAAGGATATTGACGCCTCTCCCAAAAGCCAGACCTTATCCGTTCCAGAGATACGCATGAGCTTAGCAACTCCATAAAACCATCTAATGAATTAGGTTACGGTTGTCAGTTGGCAAATGTGTTGGAGTCCAGTCCATTATTAAGAAACCTACTTGTCTTGATCCAGATAAATACATGCATCTATAAGACAGCTTAACGCAGTCGTAGACCCGCAGGGGCAAGAGGGTTTATGTTTATCCCAGACAGTACTGGGCTTGGCACTGGGTGGAGTTTAAATTAAGAAAAAAGAAATTAAAGTTATGCCTATCAACAACATTGATGATGCGTTTACCCTGTCACTGCCTCTGTCTATAGTATTAGGAGACTGATGTAGCCATAATTTAATACTGTGATTGATGTGTACAATTCAATTGGCTTTTGTAGCTGTAAATTTAATTTTTTATTAATTTTTTAAACTTTTGTAAATTTTTAAAGATGAATTTTAAAAATTAATTTTCGAAAAATTTCAAAAATAAAGAATTTTGAATGTGTTATCATAAAAAAACTATTAAGACAATTTTAACAAAACCCAAACTGCCATAGTTATTATTAATCTTGTTATTATTAATCTTGTCGTCTGTTAGAATTTTACAATGGGCCTGTGGGCTCATACGAGAAGAAAAGTTAAACCACATACAAGTTTAAGTGAGTTTCCATCCTAAAATTACTTGGTGATAGGTGACGTAGCTCACTAGACTTATATATTAATTTACTTTACTCTCTTTCTTTTTTATTATTGGACAACTTTCGCTATTTATATTTCAACATCTAGCATCTGAGTTTGAGGTCTTTTTGCTTGGATGGTATGTCTAGTCAGACACGTCAAAAGAACAACCAACTTATAGCTATTTGTTTCCACGTCCTGTCTTGTGCTGTGCTGCTCAAAATTGAAGCATGTGGTGGCCACCAGAAGACCATACCTAACAGGAACAGGATTCTCTTTTACATGTATGGTTTTGCACTTGTATTTAACGGCGAATTTGTATCTTGACTTTGGTTTAATGTTGCAATTTATGGTCAACTTTTACAATATAAAACAAAAGAGTTGACTTTGTTTATACTCTTTTACAAATGATTTCATTACTTGAAGAAATATGTGATTAGAGGCTTAGAATATTCTCACATGGAAGCAAGCAAAATTAGTTTTTGAAAAAGATACTATTAATTAAAAAAAAAACAGAAGAAGGAAGAAAGTAACAACATTAACGGACCAACTAGGAATACGTTTCTGGTGGACCTTAATTTGTGTACGAGGATTTATGCCTGAACAGAACAGACTCTATATATGAGAAAATAAAAATAAAAAAGTTGCAAAGTTGCCTCTGGAACAAGTGAAAGAACACACATAGACAAGTGGAATCCCCACGTGCGCCCCATGAGATGATAAATGCGCCCTCCAATCACAAGCCTGGGCCCACAAACTTGTCCACTCACTAATCCAACTAATGTCTCAGGAGTTTGATCTCACGGGCTATTGATGGCGAGTGAACCAATCACTGTTCCTTATTAAACCCCAAGACTCACAGCCAAAGGGGCGGCCAAATGCGAGCAAACCGCACTCGTCACCGTTCACTTCTTTTTGGCACGCCGGTGACGGAATTTCAAAAAACAACCCGCTTAGATTGATTGTCTCTTGCGCTCTTTCTGTACCATCGACCTTTCGTCTGGGTATTGTTCTTTTTTTCCAGGTTTTCATGAATTTCTAGGTAAGAATTCTGTGCCCTTCTAAGACTTTTTTTTTCCTTTTTGCAATTCGATTGATACTTGTTTTTCTGGTTATTTTTCATCTGTAAACGGTCTAAATTGCACCCGGTTGTTTTTGTATTATTCTTTGTTGTTCTTATTACTACCGTATGGTGCTTGAATGGTGCGATTTTGGTTAGTGAAAGTTTTTTTTAAAAAAAAATTAGTGAAGTTGATGGACATGCATAGTTTGATATAGGGGAGTTGTGTATGAGGCTCTGGTGCTGATGCTTGGTTTGTTCCTATGTGGGAAGCGTTTTGCCAGAACCGGTGGATGATTCAATTTCTGCCAATATTGAAATCGGTTTCTTGGTGTTGCTCAATGCATATATTTTTTACGCATGAGATATGTTTGTAGTCTTGGTGAAGATCTTGGACCCCAGATGTAATGGAATTTAAGCTAAGGGTTTGGACCTAGCGAAAGTAACATGGTAAAAATTTAGATTGCCATCTCAAAGAATCGGGGATTATCATTTGGGAAATGAATGTGTTAAAATTCGCGAAGAGCTTTCAATGATGCTTAAGTTGAAGTTCAGGTTACCTTGGTTAGAGGAAGTGATGACAGAGTCATTAATATTTAGGTCCTTATGTGTGAAGCTTGTTAGTTGGTTGGAGTGTCTCAAGTTATACGAGAGAACCTTGTTCCATTCCAAATTTGGAAATCATTGGCATCGTTTTTATTAGCAGAATTTAATCAAATATTTAAACTCTAGCTGAGATTGAACTGAACTTGGAACCATACATCTGCATCTACGACCTCACGCCTGATTGCAAGAGTTGAGAACTGTGTTTTGGGAATAATGTAGTTAACCAAAATGCACTCTCTCCTTAAATGTGATTAGTGCATTTCATGTTTTCTTTTGCGTAAAAGATATTTGTTTTTGCTTGGCACTGTATTCCCTTGAGTTTCTTGGATTTTGAGGTTCTTTTATATATACCACTATCTAGCGATGATTGGAAAATTTCAAAACTTCTGCCGTATTAATGTCCCTTTGAATTTCAGTATTGCAAGTATAGTTTTGCCTCTTGATGGGACATTGCATTGGTTTAATAGTTCGTGTTGGTGTATGTGTGTTGCATTGATCTTTTTACTGCTATGGTGTTGTGAGCTTGGATAATGCTTTGGAATGTATTAAATTTCGTGATTGCTTCAAAGAAACTAGTATTAGTTGATGTAGTAGGTGAGTCTTGTGCCTCTTTTTTTTTTTTGAAGGACAACTATGAAGGCTCGCCCAACTCTATCCGTTCAGAGATCTGGTGCAAAGCAGCTGAGTAATGTAGGAGTGTCAGGAGCGATGTCTTCATCTTTGCCAGTCGTGCCTATCCAACTAGAAGAGACTTGCCCGAAGCTACCCGATTCTCAACAGGTTTCCATAGAAAGGGAGCTCATCACAAGGCCTCGTGTACATGCCAGTCATCCAACCTCTAACAGTGAGGTAGTGGGTCACATATTTTCTTCTTCTCCAGGCTTCTCAACAGACCTTCAGTACTCTACCGTTTCACCCAGCGAGACACATACAAGAAATACTCGTTTTGTTTCTCAATCACCAACAAATGTGGAAGCTCTGTCATTGGTACAAGCTTCTTCTGGATTGCTTCAGTCGTCAACATCAAGTAATTATGGAAAAGAAAACAGTGCTTCTTGGAGTCCGCAATCACTGCCATCTTTTCTAGATTTCCCCATGGACAATCTTGTCCACAACAATCAAATAGAAAGCAACAGTTGTAGTGGTGTCATGACATCTGAGGATTATAGTAAAAAAAGTGATTGGCAGGAATGGGCAGACCAACTACTCACTGATGATGAGGCTTTGACATCAAATTGGGATGACCTTCTGGTGGACACCACTGCTGCAGATATGGAACCTAAGGTTGGCACTTCTGGTGTGATAGGGCAATTAAGCTACCTTTTCCTAATGAATATTTGCTATTTTAAACAGTTTATCTTGTTCATTTTTGTTGCTTCAGACGGCATATCAGGTGTCCAAACCGTCTCCAAGTGCTCGAACGCAACAGCCTCATGTTTATCCCCAGCTTCCACCTCAGTCAGGGGAAAATCATGCTGTTCTGAACCCTACTTCTTCAACAAACAGTGCACCAGCTAAGCCGCGCATGCGTTGGACACCAGAGCTTCATGAAGCTTTTGTGGAGGCTGTCAACCAGCTTGGTGGAAGTGAACGTCTGTCGTTCTTCTTCCTTTATAGAATCTTTAGTCAACCTATGGGGCTCCTGTTAAATTGACTTCTTTTTGGTTGCACAATGTACAGGAGCTACTCCAAAAGGTGTGCTCAAACTCATGAAAGTTGAAGGCTTGACCATATATCATGTAAAAAGCCACTTGCAGGTCTAACTTTATCTCTTTTGATATGACTTGAAAAAACATGATTTGCTTATTCGCAGTTGCTTGCATATGGATGTTTATTGCAATTATTATTTTTGGGTTTTAACATGGAACCTTCTTAAATTCAGAAATACAGGACGGCCAGATATAGACCAGATTCATGTGAAGGTACGTGATAACTAATAACTTGTTCTGTCGAAGTTATTAACTATACAAGCCCATGTTAGCACTCTTTTCCCTTTTGAGGGTGAGGGTGGCAGGAATGCGTTATAAAACTGAATCTTGTACACTAATGTATTCCTTTAGAGTGCATAATTTTATCATTCTACAGCATGCAAATATTCACCTTCATACTGACATATTGTTAAATTATGGACCTGTATGTTTTTGTAATTACCTTTAATACTATTCCATTGTGTTAGATCTTGAAATCCTTTTTGTCTTTTCAGTTTTTTGCCTTACCAAGAGTTTACCTTTTCTAATTGTGTGTTTGTGTGATTTGTTATATGAAATTTGATTTGCTTGTGAGTGTATATTATCTTGAGCGATGAAAAGATTTTATTAAATTGCAGGATCCTCAGAGACAAGGTTGAATCATATTGAAGGAATGTCATCTTTGGACTTGAAAACGTAAGTTATCAGGTTTATGTTTGTATATTGTGGTGTGTTCCATTGCATTAACTTTATTACTTTTCTCCTGCTTGTATCAGGGTACATGTTCACATATGATAGAAATTGCGAGGATTTCCAACCATTGCAATTACCTTGATCTATACTCTAAAGAAATTTTTTCAAATATTTTCTTTTGGTTAATTCTCCCATTTCAGCCGTAGAAATACACTTTTTTATATTTTCTCTTCCATTAAGTTTGGAGTTTCTTATAGCAATAGAAGTCGTTGACTTTGAAATTATGGGGGGTTTGATATTTAGTTTGAGGTTTTAATGATTGTGCAACTCTCAGGTGGTTCTTCTAACATGAGATAATATTCTTGGTGGCTATAGTTGCTACAAGCTATTATTGATTGATCAAATGCAACTATCACCAAAGAAACTCGCAAGAAATTGGATTTGGTCAACTTAATGACTTGAATGGCACTGTAAAGGGATTAAGGTTCCCAAAACAAAAATTTGACACCAGTATAAGGCTGGTTCATAAAAGGGAATTTAAGGATTCTGCTTTAAGGGACCAACTTATAAGTTTCTCCAAGAAAGTTCTTGTACATTTATCTCCCATTTAATCTTGTATTAGTTCTAAACTTTCTACTCACATCTTATATTAATTGCAGGGGTATTGAGATCACTGAGGCTCTGCGATTACAAGTGGAGGTTCAGAAACGATTGCATGAACAACTTGAGGTACAGATTGAGAATGGTTTCTCTGTATTAAGTAAATAGCTTTGTTATATACCACAAAATCCTGGTAGATGGTTTATGGCTGGCTTAGGTCTATAATTGCAGCAAAACATATGTGGAACAAATTATAGTTTATGCAGTATAGTTAGGGAAATGTGAGCAAAATCGCTTCCATCAATCTCAATGAGAATGGATTTCCATTTTTTTTATTTAGGTGGGGTAGCTAACTTTAATTGGAGTACTTGAACTCTGTTGTCTGTTCAGTCTCATGAGACTTAGTTATTGATGGATGCTACTATAAATTCCCTTTTTGTGCAACAGTAACTCTTCACCTTTCTGAACTGTGCTTTTGGGTTTGGTTTTGCAAATGCTTGTTACATAGTACATTGACTGCATGATGAACTGTTTATGCTACACAATTTATTAAGCAGATGTCAGTTTGCTGTTAGAGGGAGTAGAATGCATGTTTGCAAGGCTTCAAGATTCCAGCTGTCTGTGTGTATGCATGCTTAGACATATATCAGTGTGTAACAACTTATGTCCTTTCTTTGCAGATCCAACGAAATTTACAGTTACGAATAGAAGAGCAAGGGAGGTGCCTGCAAATGATGTTTGAGAAGCAATACAAGTCAGGTTCTGAAAAGCTGAAATTTCCCTCGTCAGCTTTGGAGAATTTGTTAAGCCTTTCTTCAAAAGCAGTGAAAGATTCACCTGCCAAAGATGAAGTGGGACGTCTTGAGGTGGATGTTGGCATATCAGGAACTGACACAATCAATAACACTGCTGAGGTGCAGGAAAGTTCACCTGGTCTGAGCCGGGAACCTGAGGCCTCACAGAATGGAGCTTCCGAAAACCCTGAGCCTGATAATGGTGATTTATCATCACAGCCTGCAAAACGACCAAGAACAGATGCCTAAGTCATCATAGAATAAAAAAAAAGAATGACATTGATTCATGGAAGGCATTTAGTCTCGAGTATATTGGTGTTAGTTGACTTATGTTAGAGCTCCTCAACTTAGACCCCTTGCTTTGATTAACCACAGATCATGTGCTTCTGCACTAAAGGTTGATTAGTATTTCGACTATAGTAATACTTAACGTCTCAATTACTCCTGTTGGTGAAGCAGGGCTAAAGGTGCAGGTGGGAGCGGGTTCAAGACACTTTTAGCTACTGAAAGATTTCATCTTTTTTAGGGGATATTGATTCTGGTGGTAAACAGATCTGGCTAACTGTTAGTGTAAAGTCTAGTTGTAACCACAAGTTCAAAATTGTTAACAAACTGTCGTTGGAACACAAGATAACAGAATAATGACTAACCGAAAATGAAATAAATGGCGTTAGTTTTATATTTTTGATAGCAGGGTAAGTTATAAATATTCGAAGTTCCCATTCTATACATGTACTTGATGAACATCCTTGCTATGGTTTGATTCTGCAGTTAAGTCAGATTACTTGTACGGAACATGGAAATTAATTAAACAACACAAAATGCTTAAGGAGTCCATGCACATGTACGCTTCGAAACAGGAAAGCAATCAGGGACCTGGGATTGCCCCTCTTGAGGTGCTCTGGAGTTGGAACGCCACAAATCATGATACAAAACAAGCGGAGCCTTGTAAACTGTTAGAAGTTGGCCCTTGGTTTGCATGCCGTGGAAGTTCATTGTATAAGGTATTGTCTGAAGGGACAAAGGATTTCATTTTCAGGATTTACCCTGCTTTGTAAGAGATTATAAAATTCCCTAGTCAGGATGACCCTGATTTGACTGTGTTTTTCACGTTTTAGCTGCATTTGGGTTCCTGTTGAGGGGCTAAAATAATGGTTCGATTTCTTTACAAGACAGCATTCAGGTTGGTACAGATGATGAAGAAACCTTGACAGAATTAGGCCTTTCTTGAATTAACAAAGACGTTTGACCGCAAAAGACCATTCATACAGAAAATGAAGGTTCTAAGATACGGGCATTAATTAGTCTGACTTATATTGATAACAAGAAAAAGATAAATTCTTTATGAAGTATTGTCATAAAATATAAAAATAATACTTCTCCATCAATTCTTGATATAAATTAAATTACATATGTCAGCTAATTAAATACCCAATTTCAATATCTTTTTGATATTTAAAATTTACATTTAATAAAATGAAATATTTGAAATTATCCTTTTTTATTTATAAAACGATGATGTCCAAAAAAAAAAAAAGAAAAGAATTATAAACTCATAATTCATAATTCATCGTGTTAGAGAAGACAGCTTTGAGTGGAAGGCATATGATCTATGAGATGTACCTGTCTGACCAAGCAATGTCTCTCTATCCTTCTTCTCCTACCTATTGCTTCCAATTAAGCTAACGTCTCTTCGACTCAAACACACGACTTCCCAACTCACAGTTTGGTACACAGTACCTCTTAATCACAGCTCACACGTTCACACATGCACTTGCACTTCGATATTTTACAATGATCACCATCTAACTCTCTCCATCTCTTTTATAACATCCCACCTCTCCTCCCCTCTCCTCTCGCCATCTACTTTCATTTTCTCTCCGTTGTCCCAGAAGCAACCATGGCTGGCATTGCCATGAGTTCGTTTTCTCTTCATGGAAGTGACGAGGTACCTTCTTCTTCCTCTTCCTTTTCTTTCCTTTTCTCATTATTCTTTTTCTTTCATTTTCTTTCTGTTCTCATCATGAACGTGTTGTGTTGAGTGTGCTTTAACCAAATATATTCTTTTGTATCAGCGGTCTCCCCCTCGTCATTCTGCGTCGACCAAAGTGTGCAGAGTTTGTGGAGATGACATTGGAGTGAAAGAAGATGGGCAGCCATTTGTTGCATGTCATGTTTGTGGCTTTCCTGTTTGTAAACCCTGTTATTTGTACGAGAGGAGTGAAGGAAACCAGACCTGTCCTCAGTGTAACACTCGCTATAAGCGGCAAAAAGGTTTGCATATTTAGCTCTCTATTTATTCCTCTTGAACTAGAAGATCAAGAAATGAACCTATCTGTTTTGGGCACTTGGATTATGTATAAACATTACACTTGATCAAGGTTTGCTCTGTGCAGGTTGTCCAAGAGTTCCTGGGGACGAGGACGACGATGAAGACAATTTTGGTTCTGATGATATTGAGCCTGAAATACAGATTAAGAGTGACGAATCTGATAAGAAAAATGTTTTTGCTCACTCGGTAACTCTAATCTCGATTTCTAATTTACAGATGGATAAAATAGAACTGTAGAAATGTTTTGCAATGGATATTCGCTTGGAAGTTAGAATACAGATTATACATTATTTCTCACTGCCCATAAACAAGCTCAAGTCTGTAAACTATGCTTTGGTTGGATGGAACGTATAAAAGTTCACCAAGTTCATATCTGACAGGAATTAGAATGTTTTAATTCGACGTCGCAAAAAAAAAAAAAAAGCCCCTTCCTTTAAGTTCTAAGTTCTTCAAATACACGAGTAAACTTGCAATTATTAACTTTATGTGAGAGAAGTTGGGGGATGTCTAAGGCCAAAATGGTAACTGGTAATGCAGGAAATTGGGGAGTACGATCAACAGCAAGGCCATCCCTCTGGTCTAGCATTCTCTACTACAGGAAGTGGTAATAACCAAATCATACTCTACAAGTTCTACGTTTGAACATGTTTCGGCATCAGGAAATAACCAAACCATATCTGTGGTTTTGTGTGCGACTTTTTTGCAGTCGCTGGGAAGGATTTTGAAGGAGAAAAAGATTTGTACAGCAACTCAGAGTGGAAAGAGAGGGTAGAGAAATGGAAAGTCCGGCAAGAAAAGAGAGGTTTGGTGAATAAAGATGATGGAGGAAATGATCCTGGAGATGAAGATGATTACCTGTAAGCCTTTTTCCTTATTGTCTGTTCTTTCGTGGCCCTTGCTTTTTGTTCAGATTTTCATCACTGACATCTTGTCCAATTACTGACAAGATCATATGAAATTTATGTTCCCATGTTTAATCCATTATCAACTTGTAGAAGGGTTCTTGTTTGGAAGCAATAACTATAATACTGACATAGTTTAACACTTCTCTTCTGCAGCTTGGCTGAAGCTAGGCAACCATTGTGGAGGAAAATTCCTATTGCCTCCAGCAAAATCAATCCGTATCGCATTGTTATTGTTCTCAGACTAATCATACTTGTTTTCTTTTTCCGTTTCCGGATCTTGACACCAGCTTATGATGCTTTCCCATTATGGCTCATCTCTGTTATTTGTGAGATATGGTTTGCACTCTCCTGGATACTAGACCAGTTTCCAAAATGGTTACCAATAACTCGAGAAACGTATCTTGATCGTCTATCTCTGAGGTTTGAGCGAGAGGGAGAGCCTAGTAAGCTAGCCCCAGTTGATTTTTTCGTTAGTACTGTGGATCCTCTCAAGGAGCCACCAATAATAACAGCAAATACGGTCCTGTCAATATTGGCTGTTGATTATCCAGTCGATAAGGTCAGCTGTTATGTGTCAGATGATGGTGCGTCGATGCTTTTGTTTGATACATTAGCAGAAACTGCCGAATTTGCAAGGAGGTGGGTACCTTTCTGCAAAAAGCACAATGTTGAGCCAAGAGCTCCAGAGTTCTATTTCTCTCAAAAGATTGACTACTTGAAAGATAAGGTGCATCCCAACTTTGTTAAGGAGCGCAGAGCTATGAAGGTAACTAACCAGTCCCTCTAACTGGTTCCGAAATTACTATCTGTGATCCAATCATTGATATATTGATCGTGTGGTATTTTTATCATAGAGAGAATATGAAGAATTCAAGGTGAAGATTAATGCATTGGTGGCGAAGGCACAGAAGAAACCAGAAGAAGGATGGGTGATGCAGGATGGCACGCCATGGCCTGGAAACAACACCAGGGATCATCCTGGCATGATTCAGGTCTAAATAAATCGTGTATAGATATATGCTTTCTCAATTTATTAATATATGTTCCATTTCAGGTTTATCTGGGAAGTGAAGGTGCACTTGATGTGGAAGGGAAAGAACTTCCACGACTTGTTTACGTCTCACGTGAAAAGCGACCTGGCTATCCACATCACAAGAAAGCCGGTGCTATGAACGCTCTGGTAAGTTGTTTTCGGGTCACTATTTGGTTTATGTCTTTGGAAACAATCTCTCTATTAATTAGTGTAAAGGTCTTCAGATTTCGCTGAAATTGCTATGTGATGTTGTTGTTGCGTATTTGGTTTACTAGTCCAAATTTGATCGAAAACTAACTCTTGTGCCATCTCCAGATTCGAGTCTCTGCAGTGCTCACCAACGCACCTTTTATGTTGAATTTGGATTGTGATCACTACCTTAACAACTGCAAGGCTGTAAGGGAAGCCATGTGCTTTTTGATGGATCCCCAACTTGGGAAGAAGATCTGCTATGTGCAGTTTCCTCAAAGGTTTGATGGTATTGATCGTCACGACAGATATGCCAATCGCAATGTTGTATTCTTTGATGTAAGCATATCATCAGAGACTTGCAATTGACACGTGATAAATTTTTAGCTACTCTTTGACTCGTATCTTGTATATTTCTTTGATAAATAGATCAACATGAAAGGCCTTGATGGGATCCAAGGACCAGTATATGTTGGTACTGGATGTGTCTTCAACCGACAATCCTTGTATGGCTATGATCCACCAAAATCTGAGAAGAGGCCAAAGATGACATGTGATTGTTGGCCTTCGTGGTGCTGTTGTTGCTACGGTGGCTCGAGAAGGTCAAAATCTAAGAAGAAAGGGCAAGTGAGTCTTCTTGGAAGAATTATATATCACAAGAAAAAGAAAATGATGGGGAAAAACTACGTAAGGAAAGCATCTGGACCATCATTTGATCTGGAAGAAATTGAAGAAGGCCTTGAAGGTTATGAAGAGTTGGAAAAATCATCCCTCATGTCACAGAAGAACTTTGAGAAAAGATTTGGGCAATCACCAGTATTTATTGCCTCCACTCTGATGGAAGACGGTGGCCTGCCTGAAGGAACTAATTCTTCATCACTTATAAAGGAAGCTATCCATGTTATAAGTTGTGGTTATGAAGAGAAAACTGAATGGGGCAAAGAGGTGAGCCTTATCTCAATGTTCGTTGGCTGGATGGATTTAGAGTATTGAACCTATTATCTCACATTCACACGTCTTTATTTCCTCATGAGCTTATGTAAATCCTCGTAAACAAGTTGGTTTCAGACACTTGTAACATGTTGATTTGCAGGTTGGATGGATTTATGGTTCCGTGACAGAAGACATCTTGACAGGCTTCAAAATGCATTGCAGAGGATGGAAATCAGTTTACTGTACACCAAAAAGAGCAGCTTTTAGGGGATCAGCTCCCATTAATCTATCAGATAGATTGCACCAAGTTCTAAGATGGGCTCTTGGGTCTGTAGAAATTTTCCTTAGTCGTCACTGTCCGCTATGGTATGGATATGGAGGAAAACTGAAATGGCTGCAGAGGCTCGCTTACGTTAACACTGTTGTTTACCCTTTCACGTCCATTCCTTTACTTGCCTACTGTACTATCCCAGCTGTATGTCTTTTGACGGGAAAATTCATCGTTCCTACTGTAAGTATTTGGTATGGTCATTAATTTTAACACTTACGTATCTTGGTGATGAACGATCCATTAGAACTTACAGTCAGAAATTTGTATATCTTGCAGATTAACAACTTAGCCAGTGTATGGTTCCTAGCACTTTTCCTCTCCATCATCATTACAGGAGTGCTAGAAATTCGTTGGAGTGGGGTGTCTTTAGAGGACTTGTGGCGTAATGAGCAGTTCTGGGTTATTGGATGAGTCTCAGCACATCTTTTTGAGGTATTCCAAGGCCTTCTCAAGGTCCTTGGTGGAGTTGTCACTAATTTCACTGTTACAGCAAAAGCAACAGATGATACGGAATTTGGTGAGCTCTACCTCTTCAAATGGACAACTCTTCTCATCCCGCCAACCACTCTAATTATCCTGAACATGGTGGGGGTGGTGGCTGGAGTATCAGATGCAATCAACAATGGTTATAGCTCATGGGGTCCTCTTTTTTGGAAGCTCTTCTTTGCATTTTGGGTTATTCTTCATCTCTACCCTTTCCTCGAAGGTTTGATGGGAAGGCAAAACAGGACTCCCACCATTGTAGTCCTTTGGTCTGTTTTTTTTGCATCAATTTTCTCTCTCATTTGGGTTCGAATTGATCCTTTCCTGCCCAAACAAACCTGCCCAATTCCTAAACAATGTGGGGTGGAATGCTAGTTCAAATTTGTCAGAGCTCTATCATATTTGGTTTTTTACTGCTTACATCACTTCTAAGAAAAGCTTTGTAAGTTTTCATTGGGGATTATCAATGTATCAATAGTCATATGGACTGATTTTGTTAGTATGTGAAAGCTTGTCCTCTATTGTATCAAAGAATGGATCATTTTCATTGATCAATCCAAGGCCGTTGGTCAGTTGAGAAACATCTGAAAGTTCCAACACTTTAATGAAGACAGTTGCATATGGACTTGAATCATATTTTACCTCTAAATTGCCCTAGAAAACAAAATGTTTTCTTGGGTATTTGGTTTACTAGTCCAAACTTGATCAAAAACTAACTCTTGTGCCATCTCCAGATTCGAGTCTCTGCAGTGCTCACCAACGCTCCTTTTATGTTGAATTTGGATTTGGATTACTACCTTAACAACTGGAAGGCTGTAAGGGAAGCCATGTGCTTTTTTACGGATCCGCAACTTAGGAAGAAGATCTGCTATGTGCAGTTTCCTCAAAGGTTTGATGGTATTGATCGTCACGACAGATATGCCAATCGCAATGTTGTATTCTTTGATGTAAGCATATCATCAGAGACTTGCAATTGACACGTGATAAATTTTTAGCTACTCTTTGACTCGTATCTTGTATATTTCTTTGATAAATAGATCAACATGAAAGGCCTTGATGGGATCCAAGGACCAGTATATGTTGGTACTGGATGTGTCTTCAACCGACAATCCTTGTATGGCTATGATCCACCAAAATCTGAGAAGAGGCCAAAGATGACATGTGATTGTTGGCCTTCGTGGTGCTGTTGTTGCTACGGTGGCTCGAGAAGGTCAAAATCTAAGAAGAAAGGGCAAGTGAGTCTTCTTGGAAGAATTATATATCACAAGAAAAAGAAAATGATGGGGAAAAACTACGTAAGGAAAGCATCTGGACCATCATTTGATCTGGAAGAAATTGAAGAAGGCCTTGAAGGTTATGAAGAGTTGGAAAAATCATCCCTCATGTCACAGAAGAACTTTGAGAAAAGATTTGGGCAATCACCAGTATTTATTGCCTCCACTCTGATGGAAGACGGTGGCCTGCCTGAAGGAACTAATTCTTCATCACTTATAAAGGAAGCTATCCATGTTATAAGTTGTGGTTATGAAGAGAAAACTGAATGGGGCAAAGAGGTGAGCCTTATCTCAATGTTCGTTGGCTGGATGGATTTAGAGTATTGAACCTATTATCTCACATTCACACGTCTTTATTTCCTCATGAGCTTATGTAAATCCTCGTAAACAAGTTGGTTTCAGACACTTGTAACATGTTGATTTGCAGGTTGGATGGATTTATGGTTCCGTGACAGAAGACATCTTGACAGGCTTCAAAATGCATTGCAGAGGATGGAAATCAGTTTACTGTACACCAAAAAGAGCAGCTTTTAGGGGATCAGCTCCCATTAATCTATCAGATAGATTGCACCAAGTTCTAAGATGGGCTCTTGGGTCTGTAGAAATTTTCCTTAGTCGTCACTGTCCGCTATGGTATGGATATGGAGGAAAACTGAAATGGCTGCAGAGGCTCGCTTACGTTAACACTGTTGTTTACCCTTTCACGTCCATTCCTTTACTTGCCTACTGTACTATCCCAGCTGTATGTCTTTTGACGGGAAAATTCATCGTTCCTACTGTAAGTATTTGGTATGGTCATTAATTTTAACACTTACGTATCTTGGTGATGAACGATCCATTAGAACTTACAGTCAGAAATTTGTATATCTTGCAGATTAACAACTTAGCCAGTGTATGGTTCCTAGCACTTTTCCTCTCCATCATCATTACAGGAGTGCTAGAAATTCGTTGGAGTGGGGTGTCTTTAGAGGACTTGTGGCGTAATGAGCAGTTCTGGGTTATTGGAGGAGTCTCAGCACATCTTTTTGCGGTATTCCAAGGCCTTCTCAAGGTCCTTGGTGGAGTTGACACTAATTTCACTGTTACAGCAAAAGCAGCAGAAGATACGGAATTTGGTGAGCTCTACCTCTTCAAATGGACAACTCTTCTCATCCCACCAACCACTCTAATTATCTTGAACATGGTGGGAGTGGTGGCTGGAGTATCAGATGCAATCAACAATGGTTATAGCTCATGGGGTCCTCTTTTTGGGAAGCTCTTCTTTGCCTTTTGGGTCATTCTTCATCTCTACCCTTTCCTCAAAGGTCTGATGGGAAGGCAAAACAGGACTCCCACCATTGTAGTCCTTTGGTCTGTTCTTCTTGCATCAATTTTCTCACTCATTTGGGTTCGAATTGATCCTTTCTTGCCCAAACAAACCGGCCCAATTCTTAAACAATGTGGTGTGGAATGCTAGTTCAAACTTGTCAGAGCCCTATCATATTTGGTTTTTTACTGCTTACATCACTTCTGAGAAAAGCTTTGTAAGTTTTCATTGGGGATTATCAATGTATCAATAGTCATATGGACAGATTTTGTTAGTCTGTGAAAGCTTGTCCTCTATTGTATCAAAGAATGGATCATTTTCATTGATCAACTTAAGGCCGTTGGTCAGTTGAGAAACATCTGAAAGTTCCAACACTTTAATGAAGACAGTTGCATATAGACTTGAATCATATTTTACCTCTAAATTTCCCCAGAAAACAAAATGTTTTATGACTAAATGAGTCACAAGCAGCATTCAGTATAAAAGAGAATCTTTGGAGAAGAAACAAAGGTTTAACATGGCAAGGACAAATTATGTTGCTTCTTCTCCAAACACTTCATTATCATTTTCTCTTACTTACATTTTATGTATTAGATTGAGGTTATGTACAGGAATTTCGAAATTACATATGGAATATCTTGAAGCAGCCAAAAGCAAGTGGAAACTTACGGCTCTTCAAGTTGCTATTTTTTTTCAAGATTCTTGGTAGCAGTCATGTTGTGCAAAGGATCAGATTGGTAAGTTTGAGTTCAGGCAGATATCTCCCGTGCCACAAAATGCATTGTGGGTCGCGAATCTGGAGAGGCATGAATGCATTCTACGGCAATTGTGACTATGAAAACAATGTTATTTGCTAATTGGCCTGTAGGAGCTGGAAGCCTTTGGTCTAGCAAATCTTTTAGGAGTAACTCTGATAAGGAAGGCGTTGTAGGTGATCTTAAGGAAGATATAAACTCTCCTGGGTGCCTTTCCATCATGGTCTCTAATGCTACAACTCCAAAGCTATAGACATCGCACTTGTCTGTAACTCGCATTGTAAGAGCCAACTTTGCAAATTAGGCAGGGGAATTATTTGTTCTCTAGGATGTTCAGTCACTAAAACTTAGCCATTAGCACATCCATTTTAAGGAATCCTTTCAGGAAATTTAGTTCAACTATGCCACTTTTTCTCAAATTCCAAGTAATGAAATGACAAATGCAAAGCATTAAAAGTTAGCTCACCCGGAGCCATGTATCCGTACGACCCAGCAACCGCAGCCAACCCGGAGCCATGCATGGAGAATAGTCATTATGCAGGTATGAAATTGCATGAGCCACTCCTTGCACCACTTTTATTCTTGTAGCCCAGCCAAGCTCCGACTCCCCTTCAATTCCATACAACACCTTTCCAAGGCTTCCTCTCGAGACATACTCATAAACCAAGTACATGCCGCCCCTCCTGGAACAGAACCGTAAAGTTTGATGGTGTTCCGGTGCCTGACTTCTGTCAACATTTTAATCTCATTCTCAAAACTTTGGCGATTTATCGCAAGGATGGCGTTTGAATCAGACATATTCAGTTTCTTCACTGCAACAACTTGACCTGTGGACAATGCCGCTCTGTATACAGTTCCAAATCCTCCTTTTCCGATGCAGTACTTGTCCCTGAAGTCATCAGTGGCCTTAACAATTTCTCCAAACGTGAATTTCCCTTCTCTTTCCCAGATCATTGACTTACAACTCTCATGCTTGTTAATGTTTTTGGTCTCTTCAGCAAGCAGCCTGCATCTGCGACGAGCTAGGAGTGCAATAAACAGAATAATTGATATAGCTACAACACCACAAAGCGAAATGATTATTCCAATGACAACTGTTCTATCAGAATTCGAGGATCTTTTACCAGCTGACATTGGATTACAAGGAGGCAATCCTTGTATATTCCCACACAAGCCCGAGTTTCCAACATAAGCTGATGCATTTTTGAAGCTGCTACCGGTTGGGATACTACCTGACAACTTGTTGTACGAGAAATCAAACGAGTGCAGGCTAATCATGCTAGAGAAACCATCTGGAATTTTTCCTGATAAATTGTTAAGTGAGACATTGAGACATTCCAAAAATGTAAGCATTCCTAGATTTTCAGGTATGGAACCCGACAACTCATTGCTACTAAGATCCAACAAATACTGCAGTGAGTGTATGCTTCCAAGATCTGAAGGTATTTCACCCATCAAATTGTTGCGGCTCAAGTCTAAGCTTGATAATTTCACACAATTCAGCAGCTTTTCTTGTATCGAACCATTTAACTGGTTATCAGACAAATCAAGAAACTGGAGGCTTGTCAACTTGCCCAAGTTCTGAGGAATTGCTCCTGTCAAATGATTATGGCTTAAATCCAACCTAAATAGCACGCTTAGATTTCCCAGTTCGCGAGGAATCATCCCACTCAAGTTGTTGGATTTTAGACTTAAAACACCCAATTTAGTCAACTTCCCAAGCTCAGTTGGAATTTTGCCGGAGATTCTGTTTCCATTCATCTGTAAACTTGTGAGGTTTTGACATTCTCCCCAATTCCGAGAAATTTGACCGAAAAACTGATTTTTGCTAATGGTAATGAAAGAAAGATTTGGATGAATCCCGAATGAGTCTCTGATGTTTCCATTAAATTGGTTCTCATCAAGACGAACCCTAATTAATCCTGAGCAATTTCTCAGGCAAATAGGCAGTGATCCTGTAAAATTGTAGCTGTTTACTGTTAGTTGTTCGATGCTGAAACCACTACACAGTTCAGGCGGCAATTCACCGGAGAAACTGTTGTTCGAAAAGCTAACGTATCTCAGTGAAGGTATGTACTTTCCAAAATCAACTGGAATGCTTCCAGAGAAGTTGTTGGTGAGAAGATTTATTGCTTCAAGAGCAGTAAGTTGTGAAATAGTTTCGGGCAAATCTCCGTTTAGTTGGTTGCTGTTGAGGTCAAGAGTTTGTAGCGATGTCATGTTTCCGACATCTGGTGCGAGTGTTCCAGAGAGATTGTTGGAGAAAAGGTTTAAGCTTTCGAGATTTGACAGAGTCCAAACTGTTAGGGGAATTGTTCCTGAGAATTGGTTTCCTGAAAGGTCTAAACTTTTTAAGTTTTGTAAGTTAACCAATCTCTGGTGGGATTGATCCAGAGAAGGTATTGTTGTATAGGAACAGAATATTGAGATTTGTCAATAATCCTATTTCAGGTGGGATGCTTCCAGAGAACAAATTGTTCTGGAGTTGTATAGAGAACAAGTTGGTCCAGTTGGCGATGAAATGAGGTGAGAGCTCACCGCTGAAGAAGTTGTCAGACAGGCCTAATTCGGCTAAGTTAGGCAGATTGGACAAGGAGGAAGGTAAGTCCCCACTGAGTTGATTCAGAGCCAAGGCCATGTATGTGAGGTTCTTGCAAAGGCCAAGCTCTGGAGGAATTGTTGAATTTAAGGTATTCATTCGAAGATCGAGGAATTCAAGACGGCTAAGTTGGCCTAAAGAAGATGGAATGTTTCCTTGAAATGAATTGTTGTACAGCTCAAGAATCTGGAGAGAAGACATCAAACCGATACCGGTAGGAATCTCACCATTGAACTGGTTGTTTGCAAAGCGGAGGTGTCTGAGATGTGAAAGCTTAGAAATGTTTGCTGATAACGGTCCTTGGAATGAATTCTCTGTGACATTGAAGTGCTGAAGCTTTCCAAGATTGGTATACACCGATTCTGGCATTGTGCCTGTAAACTGATTCTGGGACATATCCAGAAACCTCAAGTTCCGGCAACTAGATATGAAATCAGGAAATGCCAAAGTAAAGCTATTGAGAGAGAGGCTAAAGTGAGTCAATGAAGCCATGCCAGGAAATTTGGACCAATCTGGGGTTTCCAAGTAGTTTGATCCAATGTCTAAGTACTGTACCTTCTGAAGATTGCAAAGTTGGAAAGGAAGAGTACCGTTGAGATTGTTGTTAAAAAGACTCAGATACTTAAGCTCTGCCAAGTCTCCAATCTCCATCGGTACGTTGCCCTCAAAATAGTTGTAGCTCAAGTCCAAGTACGTGAGCTTGGATAGGCTTCCAATGGTCAATGGAATGATTCCCTCAACTTTGTTATTCTGCAGGTCAAAGCTTGCGAGATTCCCAAATGGAGTGAAGTTGAATTGTGCAAGTGTTCCAGTTATGTTCAAGTTGGAGAGGTTGAGTTTGGAGACCGTTCCTGAGGTGGGTTCGCAAACAATGGCTGTCCAGCTGCAGAGGTGGTTCAAGTTGGATGTAGACCATGACCTGAGAGAAGGTGGTGAAGAGTCTAAGCTGCCATTCCATCTGATGAGAGCTTCTGCTTGTGTCCTTGCTGAAGACGTGGCCTTCAATGGGAGGTAGGATAGGAAAACAACGTGGAAGAAAGCAAGAAAGAGCTTAGGAATAGGAACAGCAGCTGCTTCTGCTTTCATGTTTTTAGTTATTTCTGAGTTCTGAATGATCTGGGATATAATATAATGATATATAGCAGAAGGGACTCATCTGTCAAACTGTAATTATTAGGTCAACATAGTGGCCATAGCATTTTCATTCTTGCCATGATGAAGCTAAAAATTTTCCCAGAAACTATGACCAAACAGGTTTCTGGCATTTTAGGGTCCTCTGCTTTGCATTTCTTTATTTTATTTCAACGTCGTGTGAAAATTGAAGGCAAAGGATAATTACTTAGCCATAAAATCAATAATCAGACACATGTCACTTCAAATTCTGTCTAAGAAAATCGGTTTTTGGATTACATTTGGTTTCCGGTTTCTGAACACTTATGTTCCAATTTTTGGCACTTCCTTCAAAAGATTTGGCCGACCTTGGTTTGCTTGATTGCCCTTTTTAAAAATCCTTTTTTGGGTATGGAATGGCTTCAAATTCTTATCAAATTTCAGATCTTGTAACGAAGTTGTTGTTCTCGCGAAGACCATATCAGACAGATTGCCATTAACTTGTTGGTGGCAGTCGTAAATTTAATTTTAAAAAAATGGGGGCTTTGATTCCTGAAAAATTATAAACGAAAGTCTTTATTTAATTGGGGCTGAATTGTTGTTTAAGTTGTACAATCTACTAGCTACTAGCTAGTTTCACTCTGATTTTCTTTTTTTTTTGGTGAAAATAAAACTAGGGCAACAATGTTGACAATATTTATTTTTAGCACACATTCCCTATTGGTAGATTGCATGCTCATTCCATTAACTTTAAGAACTCAAAAGATGTCAAGGGTGCAATCCAATCATGATTAGGATTTAATAGAAAAGAGACAATAAAAGATACAGAATAATTGTAAATCAAGATTCACGATACTTACCTAATGTACTATGATAAGTATCTTCACATTTAATATCCATTATATTTATGTATTAAAAAATATAAATAAAAAAGTGTGTAAAAATATTTTCAATAAAAGAGTAGTGTATATTTTAATTGTTTCTTTCAGTCTTGATGAAAGAAAAAAATGCAGCAGTGAAGAAAGTGAAGAAACGAAGGAAAGTGAAAATACATGAATATGTGATGTTTTTTCATATTTGGTGTTAATTATGATCTTTAATTTGTTTAAGAATGATTTGAGCTGAAATAAGAGTCGAAAATGAAAGTTAGAGGAAGAGAATGCAGAATATGCAAAAAAAAAAGGAATTACATAAAAACTTGAAGGAAAAACGCAGAACTTGCGTGATGGATTTTTTGTTTTGATGTTTGTGTGTTAAATATGGATTTTTAATAGATTTTTGAATGTTTGGGGTTAAATGGGAGTCCAAATGGTGAAATGGAAATGGAGATGTAAGTTAGAAATGGAGGAATTACGAAATGAAAATGAAGAAGAGAAGAAAATGGAAGCTGCAGTTTCGACGGAAGAAAAGGAAGCACGATCATGACTTCAAGAAAAATTTGAAGAAGCACGATCGTGCTTCTGCATGATCATGACTCAATGGCTAGAGAAAAGTTCGAACATCCTGGATTCTTTTGACAATATCTTCTTCTCCCGACTTTCAAATGACATGGGACTTAAACCATTATACTCAAAACACATTGTTTTATATCTCCACCATAAATTATAGCCATCTGAAATCATTTGGAAGTGACTGAGTGATAAATTTGGGACGAAAATGTTGAACAATTATGGAATTTCATAACTGGAGTATTTTTCATTGAACACGCTTTGGTATTTTAGGCATAACTTGTTCTGTGGTTGTCCAAATGAGATGATTCTTGATTTAGATTAAACTAGAGATATATAAATACAATTGTTTTGAAGAAATTGAATTTCATTTATGTCTCTAGGATTCCAGAATCAGACTTGAAGTTGGGTACAAAATACTGTTATAGTTTAAGAATAGTCCGAAAATATTTGGAGTATAACATTCAAAATACTGAACCAAATTGAATGATCTTGGTGTCATCAGAAACTTAAGAGATAGGAGAAAAATTTTATAAAAGAAAGTATTGCCAAGTTACTTCGTTTTCATTGTCAGATTGATCATGCACAGTAGACCCGAAGGTCTGGAATTTTGGAAAAATTATAAGAAAGGATAAGAGTTTGGATATTGTATGATCATATAATGTTAGAATAATATTAGTGAATGAATTGTTGGTATTATAGTATCAAAGACGTGTATAATGGAAATGAAGAGGTCATATGATTGTACTTGTGATTCAAAGGAAATGAGTAATTGAGTTATGAATATTGATTCAAATTGTTTTATTGAGGTATAAACCCTAAGTACAAATTATACTTAGGTGAGTTTTGATATATGATTGATAATGTGACGAGAATAATGAAAAGATACCTGGATTTATCATTGAGCATACATTGTACATATTCCATATACATATTTGTGCATAAAGGAATATTTATAACTATGCAATTATTAATATGTGTGCAATGTGCGTATGGCATAATTTTGATGTGCAGGATAAACGTTCGCATTCAGACATTTTCAGATCATGGAAGCTAATGCTAATCTGGAGCGTACTGTGAGTCGACCTAAATGGTCTCATTTTATTGTTTGTTCTGATATCAATTTCAGCATTGAATTACTACGGTTATGATTATTATGCAATGTGAATATAATTTATATGAATGTGATTTGCTTATGTTGATGTCAGACAATGAAAGTCCGAGACTTGATGCATAAATGTGTTATTGAAGTGCTACTTGTATGTGAATGAGAAAAAATAAGTGTATTCTTAACTTAAATGTTAAATGTCGGACTTAGGTTTGATGAAATGTGTAAATTGAAAGAATATGACTGATTGAGCATATGTGATTGATGTACTCCATTACATGAATGCATGAAAGATAAAGGCAGTTATGACTAGAGTCGCCAGTGAAAAAGAGCTTAAAGCTCGATATGTGATAAAAGTCTCAGGCTCAATTGTGAATGTACCTGGTATCTATTAAGGGATATGGGACAGTATTTGATTCAGGTCGGTATCCACAAGGGATATGGGCCAGTGAAAAAGGCACTCAATCACAACAAAGTAACAAATTGAAAGTGAGACTCATATGTACTGCATATGCCTGATATGAATGATTATAATGGTTTGAATGGCTTTTGAATGTGATATGTGTTGAATGTAAAATGTGAAATGATTGATCTAGTGTATGTGATTCATTATGATTATTAACGAAATGATGTGAATTATGGGAATATGTGAATTGTATGTGTTATGTGATTGAGTGAGCCATCAAGGATGGTCACTCACTGAGTTTGCAAAAAATCGCCCAAAATTTGCAATATTTTTTTAGGTTCAGAAGAGTTACCCCGTTAGGAAAATGGGAGTATAGTCACTACATTCAAGTAAAAGATAGAGATCGAGATCAGTTCGCGTCTGCATTTGTTTTCATATTTTTGTATCAAATTGTATATTCCGCAATTTCTGTATACTGTATATTTGAATATTTATGTTTGTAATAACTTTCGAACTTGGAAATGTGTTGCAAATGATATTGATCAAAGTGTAATAATAATTGTGTTTTTGATGTTTATGTAATAAACGTATGGGCCAAATTTTGATTATTAATTTTCTCATACGATTGTGCTATTTTTGAAAAAAAATTGTATTGAGTTCTGAGTGTTTGACTATTCTAGCATGCCATCCTTGCGGGGTATGTACTCAGACATCACTCAGGATGTCGGGTATGTGTCTTGCGAGAGTGGAGTGCTACATTAAATCTTGTTATTTATAGTTATATCTCTACTTTCCTCAATCAGTTCACGACAATGTATTCATATCTACTTCACATTCGAGGATATATCTTCACAGTACAATATTGATGTCATATTCAATAATACATCCACCAGTACAAATGCGTTGAATCTTTATCTGTTATATCTAACCATATATTATTTCTCATTTCTAACTATCCATGAACTATCATTTTCTCACATTCTGACAGATCACCATTCTTCTTACTATTTCTATCGGCTCAAACTCTTAACAAATGTTCATACATGTGACTCATGTAAATGTGACTCAGACTAGGGATCAGTTGTCGCTGCATGCTAAGACATGTCTAAAATGCATGTAACTTGGCACATATTTCGAAAATTGCCCTTATAATATACTAAATCTAGGCTCTGATACCAAATTGTAACACCTCACTCTCATAGGACACGTACCCGATATCCTGAGTGATATCCGAGTATGTAACCCGCAAGGGTAGCATGCTAGAACAGTCAAACGATCAAACTCAATATAAAAAAAATTAAAACAATGCACGTATGTGAAAAATCAATAATCAATTTCAACCCGTTTTATTTATAAACATTTTCAATCACAAGAGTTACAATCATTATACAACTCGTCAAAATTTCACTAGTCATTTGGGCCCATTTCATATACAAAACATTTTAGTCATAATGTCATTGCATTACAAAATCATTCATATGCACATTGTATAGTATTTGTGAATACACATTTTGATACAAAACAATGAAATACATATGCAAACGCGAACTGATCCCGACCTCTATCTCTTCCTCGAATGTAGTGGCTAGACTTCTGCTTGTCAAACGGGGTAACTCCTCTGAGCCTGAAAAATAATGTTAAAATTTTGGTGAGTTTTGCGAACTCAATGAATGAACCATCCTTGATAGTTTACTCAATCACATAACACATCAATTCATATGCTCACAAAATTCACATCACGTTATCAATTCAACATGTTGAGTCACACATTTAATTCGTATTTCACATTCAGAAATCATTTAATCTATTTATTTCAACCATTTAATCATACATATCAAATGGATATGCAATGCTTATGAGACTCACTTTCAATTGTTATTGTTGTGACCAAGTGCCTATAACTATCTCATATCCATTGTAGATACCGGGCTCATTGATAACTGTCCCGTATCTGTTGTGGATATCGAGCTCATTATATATAGTGTGCCTTTAGCTCTTAATCACATTATAAGCTTTAAGCTCTTTTTCACTTTCTGAGCTTTAAGCTCTTTTTCACTTTCTGAGCTTTAAGCTCTTTTTCGGTGGCTACTCCAGCCATAACAGCCTTTATGTTGCATGCATTCATGTAATGAAATGCATTACATATATTCAGTCAATCAAAAGTGCTCAATATTACACAATCATATTCACTTTCACATGTCATCGGACCTAAGTTTGGCATTCAACAATCAAGTTGAGAATCACTTATTTTTGTCAAATTCACATACAAGGAGCACTTCCAATATAATTTTTAAGCATCAAACTCCTCGGACACTCAATGTCCAGAATCAACACATTCACATTGCATATCAATCATATCAGTAGTCATTCAATGCAGAAATTTAAAACAGAACAAAAAATGAAATGAGACCATCTAGGTCAACTTACAGTATGCTCTAAATTAGCCTTAGCTTCCATGATCTCAAAACGTCTGGATGGGGACATTCTATCTTGTATCATCATTATGCAAAACACATATTGCACATACATTATTAATTGCAAAATCTTATGATCACTCAATCACGTACATAGGTATATGTGTTTTGAATAATGCATGCTCAATGAAAATCTTAGCTATATTTCCATTATTCTCATCACATAATCATTCATATACCAGCACTCACATAAGTGTAATTTGAACTTAGGTTTACACCTCAATAAAACAAATTGAATCTAAGTTCATAACTTCATTAATCATTCCAGATTTTTCTAAAATTAAACTTTCTAGTAGACTTTGCATGATCCTTATGACAAGGAAAATGGAGTAATTAGGCAACACTTTCTTCTATAAAATTGTTCCCCTATGTCTTAAGTTTCTAATGACACAAAAATCATACAATTTTATTTATTATACTGAAAGTTATACTTAAAAAACTTTGGACTATTCTTAAACTGTAACAATACTTTGTACTCAAATTCAAGCAAGCTATTGGAATTCTCAAAGACAGAATTAAAATTCAATTTCTTTAGGAAATTTGTATCCATATGTCTCTAGTTTAACCTAAATAAAAAATCACCTCATTTGGATATCTACATATCAAAATATGGCCAAAATACCAAAGCATGTTCAGCGAAAACACTCCATTTATCATATTCCAGCACACTTCATCATTTTTATCCTAAATTCATCAATCCATCTTTCCCGAATGAATTAATATGGCCATAAGTTTTGATAGAGAGGAAGAAAAATGTTTTAGGAGTTTGTTGGTTCAAATTTCAAGTCATTTGGAGGTCGGGAGAAGAAATTATAGCCAAAAGAATGAAGGATGTTCAAAACTGTCACTTTTCAGTAAGCCTTCAATGTTATGATCATGCTTAATCGATAACGCAATGTCACGATCGTGCTTGTGCAGGATTGTGTACTCCCCCATTTTTCCCCTTGTGCACGATCGTGCTTATGCAAAATCATGCACTGCTTAATTTCTTCTCTATATTCACGAACTGTGGATTTTTCTTCTCTCCTTCCTCTCTTTTGCTTAATCTACCAATTCTAACTTATGTCCTCACTATTTCCTCTTCATTCCTATTTCCATTTCAGCTCAACTTGATCACAAAAAAAATAAAAATCTATGATTGTTCATAAACATTAAAAACAGAACCTATCATTCACGCATCCTCATCACATTTTCTGTATTTTTCCATTTTCTGCACTTCTCCATTTTCTTTTCTTACTATCATTTTAATCTTTCTTTCCCATGTCACGACATCACCTTATACCTTTTTCCGTAACTCAAAACTCATTTTAGTTCATTTTTAAAACACCAAAAAGATTCACGTAATGACACAGTGAAAACAGAGCATACACATCTCATTTCTCCAAAAATTTTCTACACTCTTTTTTTTATTTTCAATGATCTCTCAAACTCAAAAATCATTTCAACACTATCTTATGAAATATTGATCATCAAAAATGCAAAAGCAAGACACACGGTATTCTCTAAATTTTTACTCACATTTCAGTATATATATATACAACCTTGTTTTATAAACACTAAACTATTAACTAACACGAAGCATGTTTCATTCTACATATCATGAAAACCATACGGTACTTACTTGTTTAAAACTCCAAACTCTTCAAAATCACGTAAACCCTAGCTTTCCAATATCATGCAATTATCAATAGCCAAAGGTTGTAGAGTTAGGTATTTTAGTGACAGTGAAGAAGATAATAAAAAGAGATAGCAAGTGAAAAGTGAGAGCAAGGCTTGTGATATGAGGGTGAGAAATTTCTGAAGTAATGAAGCTCACAGAGGATGAAGAAAGTAACGGAAAAGAAGAAAACAAGATCAAACAATTAATTTGGTCTTTCTAGTAAATTCATGAATCAATACTAGGCTTGGCAAGTGACACTTTTCACTTGTCCAACTCCTATAAGTTTAAACTGGGTTCTCTTATTTAACTAGTCCAATCATCTCCAAATTTTACTCCAATGTCTCTAAATTTTCACTGACATTTGTCAATAAATCCCACAGTCATCTATAAAATTCTTCATTATCGAATGACTCTTATTTCTACTACCATTCATCAATTGTCTTGCCACTTGGCATTTTTCCTAGTCCATAAATCCTCATAATTTTGGAAATTTCCTAAATTTCACCAAAAATTCTAATTCAGCAAATTTTACTCTCCAAATCAATTTTCAATACAAATAAACCACAATTCTCAACATAATCACATATATAAATCAATTATACATGGAAAATTTCAATGAGTGCATAAACAATTTATTGTAATGTGTGCAATATTCCCACTACAAGAAAATTGACTATTTCTGACGGAATATTCTGTCGGCGAATTGAACATTTTCGTCAGAAATGTACCTTATTGACGGAAAGGGACGAAAGTAGAAATCGTCGTTAAATAGGCTGTTGCTATTATATACCGACGGGCCATAAACTGTTGGTATATTGTCAACGGAACACCAACGGAATACTATCTGTTGTTGTTATGTTGCGACAGACATGGATTAACAATATCGTCGGTGAAATGCCGATTTCACCGACGGTTATGTTCCGTCGGTTTAATTTACAAACGGAATAACTGTCGGTACATTCAGGGAATGGTAACGACGGAAATGTAGTCCATCGGAAATGGTCGTCATATACCGACGGTATATTGTCCGTCGGCATTTATAATTCAGGTTTTGTACCGAAGGATTGTGGAATCCGTCGGTATTATCAAAACCTAGTAACTAAATGTTATCGGCCGCTAAATACATATTCTCTAGAGTTCCCTTATCTATGCATACGAACTTAAGTTGCATATTTGTAGATATTTGTGTAATAAGAAAATTAGATTAGAAATACAAAGTTTAAAGAATGTCAAATGTTATAAAATTGGTAATAAACACCTCAAAGTGTACATAAATTGTTATGTTTGTACTTTAAACTAATGAGTTCGAGTATCTAAGGTTGTGGTGATCGCGGGTGGTCCTCTGTAGAACTTTCCTTCGACTGTCCCAACGGTGGTCTCAACTGAGCCATCATCTCTTCTCTCATCTTTGCCATCTGCTCGCTCATCCGTAGCTCCATCTGCTCCCTGATCCGTTG